>OX377618.1:19037012-19369270 GCA_947397865.1 Polietes domitor | reverse complement strand
GTAGCTAACCATTGGACTGAGGATGGTTCCTGACTGTACTAGGTTATGATAGGACAAACTATACTTTAAAATGATCAATTAGTACTCATTTTATCTTCAAAAGAATACGAAGTAGGAGTATGGAGGAATGTACCCGTGCAACGCCGGGTAAAACAGCTAGTACAAAATATTTTTTTTCAAAACTTGTTTTCATGCAAATATTTATAGGACTGTTTTTCTTTAAGAATGGATAACTAAGCTGTGATAACAAAATTCTAAATAAAAATTTAAAATTTCTCCCAAATTAAAAAAAATATTTTTTAATTGTCGCCAGCAGTAATATCAATGTGTTTATAAAAACAAATTTTGAAAAAATAATTTTATGTTAAAAATTTTGCACTTAGCCTGGATAATAATTATCCAGTGTAAGTCAAATTTATGGTTATCGAGGCTAAGTCTAAAGAAGGCAACACAAAATAATTTTTTTGTAAATTTGTTTTGATACAAATATTTATATTGTAGTTGGCGACAATGTGAAAAAATAATTTTTTATTTTCAGTAAAAAATTAACTTTTTATTAACGTTTTCGTTATCGAAGCATGTTATCGCGGCTTAAAGAAATGCAGCACTTATATTGTATTTGGCGACAATGTGAAAAATATTTTTTAATTTGAGTAAAAAATTAACTCTTCATTAAAATTGTCTGTTGTCGCAGCTTGATCCTAAATTTATGACGGCGTAAAAAAATACATTATGAAACAAACTTAAAATTTTAAGCATATTCTGTTGAAAAATGCGCTTTTTTGGTTACTTAAAACTTATAAATATAAGATACATAGATATAAATGAAGCAATATTTTTTATGGAAAGCATTCACAGAAGTAGAATCATCTTATTTGAAAATTAATTTAGAAGGTACACTTAGAATAAAAAGTCTGCTATTAACAGCAGACATTGTTTGCTGGCCATCAGCAGGCACTTTTTCTGCTATTACCGCAATTTGTCTGCTATAACAGCAAATTATCTGCAGTTTTGCTTCAGCAGCCACACTGCTGGCTTTTCTTTTTTTTCTGTAAATTAAAATTAAAAAATATTAATGGCGCCGAGACTTATATTTTTATTAGTCCGAGACAAATGGCAATGAAACGCGTATTTTGTCTAAAAAACACTAGGTTACAGTGGGTTAATGAATCCGTTTAATAGTTATTCGATTTTTCTAAATTCTTTCCGATTATACCCGATAGGTTAGAAAATATATCTTCGAAATTTCTGATAGTACACAAAATAGTTGTTGTTTGTATGTATAGTTGGTCTGTTATGTTGTATGTCTTGTCTTTTATTTTGGTGTAAGACCAAAGGTTGTGCTGAAGTCTTCAGCAGAACCCAAAAATTAGCAAAAAGGCAAAGTGAGACCTTTATTGTTGCAGCTTTTAGTGTGTCGACTTAGTTCGGTGGAATATTTTGTTTATCAGCGCTTCTCATTGGAAATATGTGACCGCTGGTACTAATATGAACCCTGATTTAAGTCAAAGACATACATTCGTTGCGAAAGTTCTGATGAGATGGGGTAGCGCCCTTCGAAACTGCGCAGTCAACTTTTAGCTGCAACAATAAAGGTTTCACTTTGCCTTTTTGCTAATTTTTGGGTTCTGCTGAAGACTTCAGCACAACCTTTGGTTTTAAACCAAAATAAATGACAAGAAGTACACAAAATATTTACCTTTACAATTACAACATAATCTGAATTTAGCGGTACCAATCGGTTTTATCTGTCAGTTAGTGTCACTAATACGCGACATTAAACTACGCCAAAAACAAGAAAGAAACTGAAAAAGTCGATCAGCCTTTTTAGTGTTCTAAAGCGCTTAAAGAGTTCTCCATTTTAAAAATATATCGTCAGGATTTTGTACAAAATTATAAACAATTTTACGGTGAAACGGTCGCGACAAAAAACAGAAGTACTTTTGAAGGTCTTCTAGAAATATATAAAGTTCAGCGATTTTGTGAGAACTTTGTTTTTCTTATATACATGTAAATGAAGGTCAGAGGATATATTTTGTTCGTAGATTTAAGAAATATGAGAATTATATCTTAATTTTTTTATTTAGGCACAGCAGAAATACGGACGCGACAAAACGGACGGGACAAAAATTTCCACTCGTAGTAAAAAATTTTAGTAATTTTCATTATAACCCTTCAACTTTTAATAAAAATAAAAGAGAACAAGTTAACTTCATGTTTCATAATAAAAAAAGTTGTCGAAATAAGGAAAAAATAAAGTTAAAAGCTATTAGTGTGGTCTGATTTAATTTGGTAGATGCCCATATGTATATTCATTAGACATACATACACATATAGTCTGAAATTGCAGCACAAATGATAATATGCTCGATTATATAAATAATATAAATGCATTAATCTATGATCAAAATCAAAGAAACATACCCTTAAAGTAATACATAAAAACGTTTAAAGCCGTTTTAAATGAAGTTGTAATGTTTGGAACAAAATAACTATACTGCGTTTTTTTGTTTTTAGATTGCAATTTTTTGCGTGAGGCGGGAAAAAGAAATGAAAAATAATTTTGAAGGGGAATCTTTAGCAGAAAAGTAGAGTAAGCTCTGCTGTTACAGCAGTCTCTTCTGCTGTTTTTACTGTCAAATTCTTTCGAGTGTACACGCAGAAAAAAAACTTGTGTAAAAATACCTAATTCAACTTTGTAAATCTTTTTTTATATCGAGTTGACAGAAGTCATACAAGTAAATGCTAAATTTCCCTCGTACATGTGTAAATTACACATGTGCTTCTTTTGTATAAATAACTAAGTTTACTTGGTAGGTGTTCAGTGCTTATGTACCTTAAAATATTCAACCATGATCTTTTCCCCAATTTAGAACTTTGTAGCTTTTACACAAGTTTCTTTGTTAAAATTAATTAGTTAGTTGGATAATGGTGTAAGTATGAATGTGTAAATTGCCAATTTCATGAATTTTGTAGCAGATACTTGAAAAAATACGTATATGGACAAAGGTTTCTATAAATTTGTCAAAGTGAATTTCGTCGATTACAATTACAAGAAAACCAAAAGCAACAGAAAAGAAAAAACAACAGACGAAGAAGTAAGTACGGCGAAATTAAAATTTATTTATGTTTTAGTCGCAAAATCAACATTGATTAATCTTTAAATTTATTAATATCAATTTTAGTTACATTTCGGAAGTCTGGAATATAATATGATGTTCTCCTTCAATTAATGTCAATGAAGTTCATTTAGGAATTGTTGGAGCAACATTATGCAGTCTCGACAAGTGGTGCCGTAAATGGTTTCGCCAGCAGTGGCATTTATGCACTACGCACAACAATATTTGGTTCTCCGCCCGGTGGTGCTGGGACATCTTTTGTCTTTAGTAATGAAACCAGCAATGGGCTTCTGGTATCAATTTTTGCCAAAGACAGTGCGTGTTTGGGGATATTCGAAAAACGTACAATTATAACAAGGTAAGTGTGGCTGTGTGTGATATCAAAAGTTTCTTTCGTCATTATTAATTTAATCCTTTTATGATTGACAGTTCACGTGCTGTAGGGGTGGCGGTAGTTATGTTTCAGCAACATACAAACATCATCCACGGCACTAACCACCACCACACCAACAACAAAAAATATTGATCAACATACTGTACTATAGGGTCCGCCAAATAACTTTTTTTGTGAAAATACTATAAAAAAACTACTGAATATTTTCTCAAATTAATTTTTTTATTTGAAAATAATTAATTTCATTCAAATGGCTGCTGAGGGCACCCCACAAATAATAGTCCAACGGTTGAATAGTTGAAAAAAAAACCGTTAGATAGCAGACCCTATAGAACGATATACAACAGAAACCACAAACCCATATTGTTGCTGTTAACTCATCGCAGCAAACAGCAGCTACAACAACAGCATCATCAGCCTCATTTGTACGTCGATGTCCAATCAACACATCAGTAGCAACGACAACTGCAGCCCCACCAAAAACAACAGAAGCATCAAAGAAAAACGGTCTTAATATCATATGAATATTTAAATATTATATTTGTTTCCAGATGGACGAACAAAAAGCTAAAAAATAAGTCATCATCGATTTTATTTGGGTGGGAATTAAAAAATCAATAAAAATATTTAGGTCTTTCATATTATTAAATGTAGTTAAAAAACATTACAAATTAGATAAATGAAACATGGCATTTGATTACTTATGTTCATCAAAGAAAAACGGTCTTAATATCATATGAATATGTAAATATTATATTTGTTTCCAGATGGAAGAACAAAAAGCTAAAAAATAAGTCATCATCGATTTTATTTGGGTGGGAATTAAAAAATCAATAAAAATATTTAGGTCTTTCATATTATTAAATGTATTTAAAAAACATTACAAATTAGATAAATGAAACATGGCATTGGTTACTTATGTTCTATCAATTTGTACATTTACTTCTTTATTTTTAAATACTGATAAATGCAAATTGTATAAGGGAACAAAGTGCTTTGAAATACAGCCAAAACATACAATTTTACACAAGTTTTATTATAGCTGTTTTTCTTTAAGACTGGATAACTATGCTGCGATAACAAAAATCTAAATAAAATGTTAAAATTTCACTCAAAATAAAAACATCTTTTTTAAAATTGTCGCCAAAAGCAATATCAATGTGAGTGTGAAAACAAATTTTGAAAAAATAATTTTGTGTTACAAAAATTTGGACTTAGCCTGGATAATAAGTCAAAATGATTGATATCGAGGCTAAGTCAAATAAAGTCGACACAAAATATTTTTTTGAAAATTTCTTTTCATAAATATATTTATATTGTGAAAAAATATTTTTTTATTTTGAGCATAAAATTTAATTTTTATTAACGTTTTTGTTATCGCAGCTTGTTATCCAGACTTAAAGCCCTATTGTATAACTGGTAGTAGTTTTTTTACCCAAGTGTTCTGTATGAGTTGCCAAAGAACTTTTAAAGTTGTATTTCACCTAAGAAACTTAGGTAAATTGTACGCTTTTCGTGTATGATTTCTCACATTTTTTTCTTTGCGTGTAGAGACATTTGATCATATACATATGTATTTTTGTAAGCATCTGACAACAAATTGATGAAATTGTAAACTCATCATGTCATCACACATACACAAATCTTCAACAATCTATGAAATTTTTGCAAAAAAAAAAACGTTGTTAAAATTAAAAATTTCTATATCGGGATATTTACAAATTAGACACGTAAGTACTGAACACTCAGTAACTTAACTTTGTTTTTTTCTTTTTTAATAAGCACGAGTATAATTTACACATATTCGAAGGAAGTTCAGCTTTTACTTGTATGACTACTGTCACTTCAAAAGAATTACAAAGTTCAATTCGATTTTATACCAAACATTTTTTTCTGTGTATGAATGCATGGAAAAATGAAAAATGGAAACAACAAAGCCTCAAACAAATATAAAGAGGAACCATAAAAGACTCGATATGTGTTGGAATTAAATAAAAATATCTCAAAATCGGTTGTGGGCTTTACTTAAAAGTGTGTTCACTGGCGACATCTACGGTAACAGCTGAAACACGAGAACGAAAGGTGGTTGCTATGAAAATTTTCACAATCTTACGCGTAACTATGAAATTTTTAAAAAGCTGGGGGTAATTATGTGACTTTTTAATTATCGTCGTTTTGACGTTATGTATAATAGTTTGTTTGACATATTTCCATACAAACAAAAATAATTTCCAATTCAAAATTGGCGGTGATTTCACTTGAGTCCACAATTAAATGAAAATTGCTAGTGTCACGAACAAGGCCCACATAAAATTATTTTATTTTTAATCGATGACAAACGGCTATTATGCCCTAATAAATAACTTAAGATTAATATATCGGTAATAAAACCTTACATCCCTAATGTATGTTCTAAATAAATATTCCAAAATAAATTAACGGAGAACAAGGATTAGATTAGATTAGATTTATTGAGACTTTTTTAAAAACAATGACAGATTTTAACTAATTCGATGAACAAGAAATTACTTAAGACTATAATGTATTATCTAAATGAAAAATATAGAAGTTTGTAATGGTTGAAATGAATTCCCAAATATCGTATCTCATTTCTGAAAGGAATCTCCTCGACATGAACGGAAACTTTCAGTAACTTACTCTCAGGCACAAGAGCTGCACCGCATCTTCGTGATGCGTTTCGAATACAAATAGCCTCACTCTTAGAAGTATTTATTCGTATACCCCAATCATCATAAAATCTTTTAACAATAACCAAGTGATTCGAAACTTTCAATATCGTCCTGAAATTTCAGCAGGACATCAACTGTAGAATGAGCCTTTCTAAATCCAAATTGTAAATCTGGAATATACGATCCAGTCAGTCCTCTGTCCATCTTCCGACGAATCACTCTTTCAAAAAGTTTTCCCAAATTGGATAACATAGAAATTGACCTCAAGTTATCTATATTATCAGAATTTCCTTTCTTTCGAATTGGTATAAGCTTCGAAATCTACCACGTATTGGTAAAGTATGCATTATTCATGCAATTATTAAATAAAATTGTCAAATACTCGAACGCCTTCGTAGGAAGTTTTCTGATGATAAAATTAGAAATGTTGTCCAAACCGGCAGACCTTTTATTATTCAAAATCTCAGAACACTCTAACAATTCGTTCAACGTGATCAGTCCGGAAGTGGAGGCCGGGACAAGAGCAGAACAATCTGCATGATCTGCAACGCTAGATAGAGTCCTCTCCACCGTCCTCTGAATATCCGATATATCCCTATCTGGAGCCGAACCGGCATAAATATTCGAAAAATGATCCTTCAATTTCTCTAATTTAAGGTCGTCATCCTCTATAACCTCGCCGTTCACAACAAGTGTTTTCAGTGGCATACTCTTCCTATGACCAATGATGCGATAAACATTCCTATGTGCAGTTGGACCTGGCCTAATTCTCTTAAGTTTCTCATTAAAAATCTGAGTTTGTTCAATCTCCACTTGTCTCTTAATAATTATATTTATTAACTGCACCTGCTTTGACAGTAGAGCATAATTCGGGTCATTCCTATTTAGAGTCCGGTTCTTAATTCTGTACAAATGTTTTACCCTATCTGAGACAACAAATCTACTCTTCCTGATCTCAACCCTCTCCGAATGTAAATGAACTGCACAATTCACAGACGAAGTAAATTTCTTAATGTACTCGCCAATCTCAAAATTCGACAGATTTCGTGTGGAGTCCGGGAAATAGTCTAATATTTCATGCACAATATCGTTCCTAAATGATCCCCAATCCGTATTCTTATAGGAAACGTAAGTCACTGAAGGATTCAACAGCATCTCGAAGTCCGGAAGCCTTATCCGCAATTTGAGTGGAAAGTGGTCGGAGAAAGAAGGGAGACTAGATATTCGTATGTTCGCATGCCCACTCTCTAACAAATTCGGGCTAATAATAAAATGGTCCAGAAAAGACAACCCATTCGGATATAATGGAACAGAATCACAAAAGCGTAAAAAATCTACAGTAGAACGCTGCAACCAATCAAAAAAAGTAATCCCATTGCTGTTACTAATAGCATCACCCCATGATGTATGCTTGGCATTAAAGTCCCCACCAATTACTGTACCGTCGAAATCTCGACAGAAATCAGCCAGCAGTGAAAGACCATCAGAAATTCTTCTATTTCCATAGTTACAGGGAATATATAACGAACCGAACAAAATCCTCCACCTTACACCATCGGTCATAATGTCAATGGCCATAAAAGCACCCGGACAGAATAACCGTGGAATGTTAACTCTCGAAAATTAATATGAAACCTAAATAGCTATGGCAACACCCTGTGAACTACTATCCCTTAAGATGTTATAACTCTCAAGCCTAATTCTGCGACTCTCCCCCAAATGAGTCTCCTGAATAAAAGCAATATATATATCCTGTGCGTTCAAAGTCCTTAATAAATCGATCCTACGACTCACTTCCACAAGTGATCTAACATTGAATGTCAACAAATTCAAAAATCTACGGGCCATATTGTCGTACAACCTGCTCCAAGATAGCCACGCATTCCTCCCTGGCCTCCGTCTTAGAAAGATTCTTATAGTCCTTAATAAATTGGTGAATTTTCATCTCCAAGGAGTAACGATTTTCACGATTAACCGTCATATCATTGGCCTTTCTTTTTTTAAATTGTACAAATCTACTTCTACATCCTTCTGTAGTCTCATTCGTTTACCTTGTATCAATTGAAACTCCTCTTCTGCAGTTGTGACTGGCAGGTCTTCATAATCCATTCCGGATTCACCATTAGAAATTTCCGTCGAAACTGCTTTTCTTGAATTAATTCTAAAGTTGCCTTGGATTTCGGGATGGTTCCACAGCCTCCCTTGTTACTGGCGGCAGCAATTGCTTTCACGTTCTCCTCCAAAATTTCCTTGTCATTGAAACATGCTTCCATTAACAGTGTTCGAAGAGAAGACTTCCCTCCCTGACTTTTCGGATTCTTGTCAGGGGGCACATTATCAGATGATCCAATCCGCGCCTCCATTAAATCAGGAGGATCGTTCATCGTTCGTCAAATCAATGAAAGTTTAACTTTTTTAATATCCGATTTAATTTGAAAGAATAATTCAAAATTCAAATATATTTTCAATTTTATTTTTTTAAGTGGCAAGAAAAGCACGTCCGACCTTTTCAAAAATCTGATTCCGGAGAACAAGGATGAAAATTGCTTCATTTTGCTTAGAAGGTTTTACTATTTCTAATTACTAATTACTAATTACTAATTAAATCGATGTTTGCAGCTACAAGCAGAATATTTTTTTAAAATGAAAAAATAAGACAATAGTTTAACAATATTTATAAATGCCGAGGCATCGGTCGGCCTCGCGAATTTAGTTTTATACTGTACAAAAGTAACCATACTAAATAAATGCAATATTCAGGTAATACACTGTCCGGAAAGGAAATCGAAAATATAATTACATCTTTTTAAATGCTAAAGAACACATCAAAAGCTCCTGTTTTCTGCGAACTAAAAGAAATTCCGATACGATATATAGTTTCCGAGATACATCCCAATAAAATAACCTCTATTGTGATTAAATTTTGAAATATATAAACATATATGAACGAACTTTAAATACATGGAAATGGAATGGTCCTTGGCAACATTCAATCAATATAGTTGAGATTTGGGCTAATGAATTTTGCGAGTTTTTGTCGCTAATAATACACTGTGAGTTATACTGAAGCAAATGGAAAATCGACTACATTTTTCGAATGTTGACGACATTAAAGCTCAATAGTGTGATAAGTTTCAATTATTCAATATGTTTCTCAATAGCCATAGAACAGACGAACCTAATAAAAAGATCGGCGACAACTAAGTAAAATTACACAGTGCAACACGAAAAAAAATAACCATATACGGACACCGCTACATGATAAAAGACCAAAAAAAAAGACCCGTGTTTTTTTTCCCCCCAAAGTCATGCACTTTTTTTTATGGGCCCCCAGAGATTTGAGGCCTCGGTGTAATTTTTGAAAAAAAGTGATCATATTCTCAGGCTCATATCTTGCAAACCGTTCGGAATTTTGATTTACTCTCTGAGGCAAAGTTCTAGCTCTTGTCATAAAGAACATATGAACTTCCTAGGAATTATTCTTAACACCGTTTTGGTAGCGCTTAGGTAGCCGCAAAAGTGAAAAATTGTTTATTCCAGTATTTCTTACCCACACGACATCATCGATGCCATTCAACAAACAACAACAAAGTCGTCGGTCCAAAAATTTGCACTAACAAAACACATGACAATTCAAAGCAGCGAAGTAGTCGCAATCCATTTGTACCAACAACATTAACAACACATATGTAGCCGCAGCACACAATATAAAAGCGACACGACGATGAATGGCATCGATGATGTCGTGTGGGTAAGAAATACTGGAATAAACAATTTTTCACTTTTGCGGCTACCTAAACGGTGTTAAGAATAATTCCTAGGAAGTTCATATGTTCTAGAAAGTTGTTTATTGAAATCTTAAGTACATTTTTGTTGTTGATTGTTTCCTTGAATTTTTAACGGTTTGCTACCTATGGACCTGAACAGGGCAAAAAAGGAAAAAAATCTAATTTTTGGAAAATTTTTCACTTTTGCGGCTACCTAAGCGCTACCTAAACGGTGTTAAGAATAATTCCTAGGAAGTTCATATGTTCTAGAAAGTTGTTTATTGAGATCTTAGGTACATTTTTGTAGTTGATTGTTTCCCTGAATTTTTCAACGGTTTGCTACCTATGGACCTGAACAGGGGAAAAAAGGTTAAAAAAATCGAATTTTTTTAAGTTTTTTGCGATTTTGACCTTGAAGATGAAGTTTTTTTGATTTTATATGTTCACAATTTTTGTTCTTTGCCTCAGAGAGTAAATCAAAATTCCGAACGGTTTGCAAGATATGAGCCTGAGAATATGATCACTTTTTTCCAAAAATTACACCGAGGCCTCAAATCTCTGGGGGCCCATAAAAAAAAGTGCATGACTTTGGGGGAAAAAAAAAACACGGGTCTTTTTTTTTTGGTCTTTTATCATGTAGCGGTGTCCGTATATGGTTATTTTGAAATGACTTCAAAAATGTTGCACAGTGTTATCAGCGAATGTTTATCCACGTGGACAATCATGGTATGAAAATTTTTACGTGTTAATTCCAATTTTTCTAAGTAATGCTGAATAACACCAAAGGGTTCAAATGACGTTTATGGTGAGGCCATTTATGGTAAAATCTGTAAAATCAATGAGCAAACATATGTTTTCAGTCATTAAATTGAACGAGGCATTCAAATATCCACCAATATAAATAATGACCTGAATCACAACTGCATTCATTTTGCTCTTATGTTAGAATGACCTTCAACTAATCATCACATCGCCTGGCGATATTAACTCTCGTATTCTTGTAGATGACACGAGTCAGTTTTTCTTAATATTGTCCGGGTAGATGGAAAGCGAAAA
Source organism: Polietes domitor (assembly GCA_947397865.1). Classification (NCBI taxonomy): domain Eukaryota; kingdom Metazoa; phylum Arthropoda; class Insecta; order Diptera; family Muscidae; genus Polietes; species Polietes domitor. The sequence continues at coordinate 19,358,244 of OX377618.1, read as the reverse complement.
ATTTCCTACTTTTGTTCATAGTTGAAATGACAATTTCAATTGCACATTTAAATAATTTATTTGGCGATGAATATCTATGTAAGTGCGAGGAAGATGGTGACTTGAAACGTATTTTCCATGTTCCACAAAATAATAACCAGCGAACAAAGGGCACAAACCATAATTCATTCTTAGCAAGTCATCTCTAGCCAACATTCACACTTTTTCGTTCTCATATTCGTGGTAATACCATTTATCAATTGTCTTTCAGGGTTTCAGTATTGAAAAAAAAACAACAAATATGTCTCAAACACGTCAATGTTTACCTCAACTTTACTATAAGTAGTTCTCCTTCGAGCATGAACAAAGTAAAGGATAACCAAACGAAATGGATATTGTCTGGCATCCATATTATATGTTGTATATACGGATTATTCCAGACATTTTCGACATGTCCTTGATTATGATTGATTTTTTAAATAATTAATTATTATGATTATTTAATTATTTAATTTAGCTAAATCAGTGAAACATACAAAAGTCTGTTGTTAACAGCAGCGATTGACTGCTACCCATTTGCAGCCATAACAGCAGTTTTTCTGCTATAACAGCAGCTTTTCTACTAAAACAGCAGTTTTTCTGCAATCATGCATCAACATAAAAACTGCTAAAGAGTTTGCAGTCTCCTAAAAATTACTGCTGTTAATTAAAATATAAAAATAGATACAACATAAGCGTTCATAATTTAAAAGCCCTTCAGATTGAAGGCGAAAACGAGTTTATCTCTAATTTTTTTATTTTAGCTTGGGTCAGTATTAAAAACATTAAAAAGACAATCTAAAAATATTTCAGTGGCAATAGCTTGCCTTGTAATAACCTTTATTCGAATAAGTATGTAAGCGCCAGTCGACTAAACCGACTTATATGTACTAGGCTATTTCTGTTCTTACAGCAGACTTTCTGCTTTCTTTTACTGACAAATTGCTTTGAGTGAGCATACTCTCTTATCAACAAAATAAGTGTATGCAATTTGAAATAAAAAACGAATTATTTTTGATCATCGATTCATGACTTTTCATTTCGTTTTCCCATCTCATAATAGCCCGCTCACATATCCCCTTCACTCGTTTAGCATGACACCCTTTCAGCAACAGCTGATCATTTGTGCTGCCCACACATTCCTTCTACCATTTCTAAACTTGGCATTACTTTAACGATTCATCTCTCGAGAGAGTATCTTTGTTTTAGACGTGAAGAGTTACAAGCCGACCCATAATTATCTGCGGCGGCTTTCGGCTTATTTGCCGGCTCGTTCTGTCATTCGATCACTCCTAATTATTTGACAATTTTTGGAAAGAGAAGGAACAATTTGTATTGGTTTTTAATACTTTTTCTTTTATTTTTGGCAATAATTCAATATTCGTTAATATAATTTGAAGCAAATCGGTTCAGATTTAGATATAGCCTCCATACAACATATACTATCCGATTTTATTTAAATTTGATACAGCATCTTATAATCCAACTAGAAATACCTGTGGTGAAAGTGGGTAAGATCGGTTCAGATTTAGATATAGCCCTCATACAAATGTTGCTCCCGATTTGTCTTTTTCCAACTTAGAAACCACATATTCCACCCGATTCTTTCGGCTGATTTGCCGACTCGTTCTGTTATTCGATCACCCTATTTATTTGACAATTTTTGGAGAAGAGAAGGAAAATTTACTTTTTTATTAACAAACAACACGAATAAACTGACTGGAATTTTAACTTTTAATTTATCTTATTGTTATCGCAGCTTAATTATCCAGTCTTAAAGAAAAACAACCCTAGTGTGTGTATATAATATGGAGCGGAATTGGTGCCTCCTGGATTAAATTGGTTGAAAAAATCACGAAGTGCACGATAAGCATTTTGATTTGAACGCCCATTTTCATAATAAGCCTGAATAACTTTAATGCGTTGCTCGATTGTGTATCTTTCCATAGTACACTGGTCCCAAATCCATTTTTATGGCATAAAGTCGAAAAATAAAGACACAATCTAGTAATTTTGCACATTTGTTAGACATAACATACTTAAAAAATAAAACATAAACACCTCCCATATAAACTCAATATATAATCAATGATAAATGTTATCACCCTGTATTAGTGCAGGGTGACCAAAAACAAAATTTTATGAAAGCTTAAAATAATGAAACTTATTTCGCTTTGACGAACAATGTTTTTCCGAACATTATTACAAAAGCAAAATATAGCATACAAATATTCTACTTGACACTGCAATTTAAATAATTATTTCAGGAAATAATACAAAATGTCTACATGTGTACAGAAAAGTGAAAGATGTTATACACCATTTTAAAGGTACTTACAATACCTTTAAACTTTGATGTTAATGGGTCTCATACACAAATCTGACTCAGAGATATGTTTAAATATGTGTACTATGGCTAATCGAAATTGTGCTAAAATGCTGACGAGATATTAATTCTGGCATAAACTACACACTCAGGCGAACACTTTCATATTTACACTTTGAGTCAAGCTGAGTCCTACATATAAATTTTGGTCCACGACATTTATAGGTTATGCTCACTACGAATCATTAACAACAAAATTACAAAACTGACAAGACTTCAGTAATCACAAAATGTTAAATATAATTTTTAAACTATATACGCCGGCCTTCAGTTTCAATAATATATTCACTTCATTATTTTCTTTTTACGCCTTCATTTTAAGTATTTAGTATAATTGTTTTAGATCGAAATTAATCCCACTTGTTTCAACGGCAAACTTTTAATGCCTCTCAGGCTTTCAGTGTTGCCACCTAGTTTTCTCCAATACATTTTCTTGATAGCTTGGAGTGTTACCATTAAGAAAATATATACACATTTAACAATTTCCGATTTAAATTTTTCGAATTTCTGCCAAAAAATATGGATTTGGGACCATAGTGCATGGTTCAAATTGAGTTAATCTGAAATTGAGAAATGTCATCTGAATTGACGTTTAGGTGTGGTTCATATTCAACATCGGCCCTTACAATTTAACCACTGTGTAAACTACTGTGTAAATGTTATTTTCTGGTTATTTAAACAAAAAATTAAAAATGTTTTTTTTTATATTCTTCTGCGTCCACAAATAGTGTCATAACTTTCACATTTATTCATAGATTTCTTATATATGGACATTAGTGCTGTTTTTCTTTAAGCCGGGATAACAAGCTGCGATAACAAAAACTTTAATACAAATTTAATTTTTCGTTCAAAATAAAAAAATATTTTTTCACATAAATATATTTATCAAAAGAAATTTTCAAAAAATATTTTGTGTCGACTTTGTAGGACTTAGCCTCGATATCCATCATTTTGACTTTCGCTGGATAATTATCCAGGCTAAGTCAAACATTTTTAACACAAAATTATTTTTTCAAAATTTGTTTTCACACACATTGATTGATATTGCTTTTGGCGACAATTTTAAAAAAGAATTTTTTTAGTTTGTGTGAAATTGTAACATTTTATTTAGATTTTTGTTATCGCAGCTTAGTTATCCAGTCTTAAAGAAAATCAGCCATATTGGTTTCTTCGTTAGAAGGTTAGCTATTAAAAATAAAACAAAATATTTCTTATTTTTCGAAAACAAATTCTTTTTTTAGTTTTTGGAGATTGTTCCTAAACCACTGTATCTGTGTGAAAATGAAATTTTTGTTGCATAGCAAAGACATTTTCATAAAAAATTGAAAAATAAATGTTTATAATTTTTATTGAATTGTGCATATATTCTCTCCAGACTATGTAAACGTACTTACATATGTATATTAAACTGGGTCGCGGTACAAACAAACGGAATAACAATTTCCAGTCACCCCACGAAAATAAAGTTTGGATTGTGTGTTTCCAAGGGTCTTTTAATTTAGAAAAAAAAAATGGACAAAAATGCTACAAGTACAAGGGAACAACATGATTTTTATAGGTGTTGACCCAGTGACGTAATAATTTGCAGATCATCGCAAAACAATCCAATCTTCATTTCTGGGGTGTGAGCACAAGAACTTACCTTCATGACCCATCCTAATGTATATACATTATCATTCACCTGTAATATTATGCATAAATATTTGTACATATTCACATATGTTAGCATGTACTATATTGATAAGATTGCCTCCATGCATCATGAAGCCAGTGCAGCTGCCGAGTTCTTGTCATACCTGCCGCCATAAGTCCTTGAACAATGCAATTTTCCTTACGCCAAGAGGAATACAACAGATGAACAATCAATAAGAACCGATCCGATTTTTCCATGGACGATAAAAAAGAAATGATGATGTTGATGATGATGACGGTGTGGTTGGTATACATAAGTTGATGGATGGATTGATGGAAAATAATATGAAAAAAAGAAAAACAATAAAAAGAGGAAAAAAAGAAAAACATAAGTCGTAAATTGTAGCATATTTCTGGGGTGTCATTTTAAGTTCAGCTGCAGGGCATACTTTCAGGCGAACTGCGAAAACCCACCCTTGGAACGAGGACGAAAATTATCAATTAGCCAGCCACCAACATTGATGATGGTATTTTATTACTTGTGTCGTCCCACTTTCATTGAAGTTTATTAATGCTAGTGGACAATTAGAAACAATTACCACTCCGGCCGGGCCATTCATAATTGTGGCTGACCTTATTTTAAAATGTATGTCTTTTCCAAAAAGAAACAAGTGCCATATTTATTGAATATTGCGTGTTTAAAAGGCAAAAATGACATAAAACGCAAACCTAAAAAATAAAAAAAATAAAAACAAGTAATTAAGACATTGTCCAACATGGGGATGATGGGTGGGTTAAATTGTCATTTCGTGAAAAGTGTTCAAAGGCTTCCAAGGTCGTTGTCAATAAACAAATGGTCTATTGATCAAAAACAGTGGGAAAAAACAAAGTAAGTTCCAAAAGTCTCCTCACCACCCAAGCAGGCTGAGGTGAGAACTCGAACTTACTACAACGTAATATTTCAAAGTATTGTACTTTTTATATAAGTTATCCCCCTCTCCACTCTATTAAGTACCCCCCTTTCGTTTGTTATCATTGGCTCAGCCACATTCGATAGTCAATTTAGCGATGGAACAGTTTATTAATGGCGCAAGGGGCAAACTACGGCATTGGGTTTAGTGAAGGGGGCTACTATCACTATAATACTATTTCTATGATAATCACTAATCTACATCTTTCTCTAGGCCAATACAACCTGGAGACTTTGAAATCAGGGCCGTGCGCAGGGCAGGGGTTTTGGGGGTTCAAACCCCCAAAAGAGACCTTCTGCAGCAGTAGAATATAGAAATTATAAGTTCTTTTTAAAATAACTCGTCTGGAATGGTTATTTTGCAGTAAAATCACGAAAACACGAAAATTACACAAAATTTTCGGACAAAGTTTATGATACATACAAACAAACTAAACGAATTGTGTCAATTTCAAGATTGTGTAATGCTAATTTCGTTAATGGACACCAAATTGTTCGGAAAAGCTTCATTTTACTTAACCGATACCACTTCTTGACATTTGACTAGAGCATAATTTGCTTGAGGCTAACCCGTAGCTTAGCTATGAGTGTCAAACTTTGAACAAATTTGTACACTTAGAATAAAAAGACTGCTATTAACAACAGACATTGTTTGCTGGCCATCAGCAGGCAAATTGCCTGCTATAACAGCAAATTATATGCAGTTTTGCTTCAGCAGCCACACTGCTTAAAAGTTAGCTGGCTGCGGAAAATTGTTGCTGTTAATTAAAATAATAATAATAAAATTAATAGTTATTCTATTTCCCTAAATTGTTTCCGATGATAGACTATATCTTCGAAATTTCGGATAGTCCTCAAAATATTTTACTCCGAGTCCTTTACAATGCAAAATCCAAAATCCATATTTTTTGGCAGAAATTCCAAAAAAGTAAATTAGAAATTGTTAAATGTGTATATATTTTCTTAATGGTAACACTCCAAGCTATCAAGAAAATGTGTTGGAGAACACTAGTTGGCAACACTGCAAGCCTGAGAAGCATTTAAAGTTTGCCGTTGAAACAAGTGGGATTAATTCCGATCTAAAACAATTATACAAAATACTTAAAATTAAGGCGTAAAAAGAAAATAATGAAGTGACTATATTATTGAAATTTAAGGCCGGCGTAAGTAGATTAAAAATTATATTTAACATTTTGTGATTACTGAAGTCTTGTCAGTTTTCTTAAGTGTTGTAATTTTGTGATTCGTAGTGAGCATAACCTATAAATGTCGTGGACCAAAAGTTATATGTAGGACTCAACTTGACTCAAAGTGTAAATATGAAAGTGTTCGCCTGAGTGTGTAGTTTATGCCAGAATTAATATCTCGTAGGCATTTTAGCACAATTTCGATTAGCCATAGTACACATATTTAAACATATCTCTGAGTCAGATTTGTGTATGAGACCCATTAACATCAAATTTTTAAGGTATTGTAAGTACCTTTAAAATGGTATATAACCTCTTTCACTTTTTTGTAGACATTTTGTATTATTTCCTGAAATAATTATTTAAATTGCAGTGTCAAGTAGAATATTTGTATGCTATATTTTGCTTCTGTGATAATGTTCCGAAAAACATTATTCGTCAAAGCGAAGTAAGCTTCATTATTTTAAGCTTTCATTAAATTTGGTTTTTGGTCACCCTGTACTAATACAGGGTGATAATTATGTTGGTTATATATTGAGTTTATATGGGAGGTGATAGTGGGCGTGATCCAATCTGCCCAATTTTATTTTTCATCTTTTAAGTATGTTATGTCTAGCAAATGTGCAAAATTACAAGACTGTATCTTTATTTTTCGTGTTTATGCCATAAAAATGGATTTGAGACCCGTGTGCAATGACAAAATAATCTGAATTTAGCTGTGACGATCGGTTTTAGCTGTCAGTTAGTGTCACTAATTTAGCTATACAAATATACATTAGGCACACATACATTTTACAGTTTGAAACTGCAGCACAAATAATGATATGCTCGTGGACATAAATAATATAAATGCATTGATATGTACGCAAAATAAAATTAGCATGCCCTTAAAGTAATAAATAATTTTTGGCCTGAGGAAATCTCTAGCAGAAAAGTAGAGAAGTAAGCAGTCTTCTTGAAAATTGTCCAAAACTGACGAAGAACCATGTTGAAATGTATATAAAGTATAAATTACTCCATAGTGAGATCAAGAAGCTATTTACGGAATTAGAAAGAATAAATTAACTCCATTCGCCCAAAAATGGTTAGCAGACTCAACAAATTCTAAGCCGATAAATGATTGTTTTTAGAATTAAACTTTTTGTTGCAATGGTAATGGAACACGTACAATTTATGAAAGGTATTCTAAATGTCATTTTAAACACAAAGGATATTTGCTCAAAACGTCGCGTTGCACATAATTTTGCATTTGTGGTTCTTCACCAGAGTATGTTAAACACTTTATCTCGCATTTTGCGCAATACGTTTTTGCATAAATGTCGATTACAGAATTAGAAAGTTAATTTTTAACCATAAATCAAAAATTCCGAAACCTTTAACATGATATAACTAGCTATCGACGCACACTCGACCCGACGCTATTAAACAGTGAAACAAACTAAAACCTAAACAAAACAAGTAAAAACGGCTTTAAGTTCGGCCGGGCCGAACTTTACGTACCCTCCACCATTGATTGCATTCCACAGAGGATGTCCATTTTCGTAGAACTGCAGTAAAATAATAATAATACAGGATACAGGAAAATAAAATTTTTTTATATAGCCAAATCGAAACAAATACAAATTTTAAAAAAAATTATTAATAAATATAATATTTTAATTATTTCAAATTACGCCTATAAGGCAAGGCTACCAATACGTCAATTCAAAAAATAAATATTCTTCTATATATATTTTCAAAAAGCTTAAATACCATAAATATTGGTAGATAGTGGGTGCTACAGTTGGTTGTATTTCCATTCTATTTTAATTCCAAAAGTCTAAATTTTGAAAATCCATTATCAGACGTACATAGTGCAAAATAACCTAACTTCGTGATTCAACCAATTTTTGCCGTAAAAGAAAAAGCAAAAATTTGAAAAAAACACTTTTTATTTTGCGTGTCTATGCAGTCAGAGGAATGTATACACCGAATTCCATGATTCCAGCTGCGGCCATTTGACTATCTAAAATAGTCAAATAGTTTCTACCCAATTAGAATTTCATCATTCTAGCTGTAGTCGTTTTTTTATCCCTCTGTACCATTGTATCCCTTGAAAGTACGAATTTCGACAAAAACCGTTTATTTTCCGTGTCTACGTAGCCAATGGAATGTATACACCGAATTTCGTGACTCTAGCCGCTGTCATTAGGTTGATACTATTTTTATCCCCTTTTTCCATTTTGACCCCAAAAATTACCAATTTCGAAAAATCCCTTTATTTTCCGTGTCTACACAGTCAGAGGAATGTATACTCCAAATTTCATGACTCCAGCTGCGGTCATTTGATTGGTACTATTTTTATCCCTTTTTCATTTTAACCCCAAAAAGTACGAATTTTGAAAAATCCGTGTATTTTACGTGTCTATGCAATCAGAGGAATGTATACACCGAATTTGATTATTCTAGGGGCAGCCGTTTGGTTGGTACCATTTTTATCCCTATATTCCCATTTTTACCCCTTAAAAGTACTAATTTGGAAAAAATACTTTTATATTATGTATCTACTCCATTAGAGGAATATACACACTGAATTTCGTGTTTCTAGCTGTTGTCGTTTAATATGTACCATTTTTATCCCTTTTTGCCCCATTTCACCCCCTACAAATAAGAATCACTTTATGGTGCACGTTTTTGTTACCGGGGGAATGCGCATACCCATTATCAAGCAAGTACAAACAGACATATTGAAAATATATGCTTAAATACTCTAAAATATTAGGGATTATTATGGGTATTTTTAGTCCTTGTCAGGGAAAAATTTTTCACTTTGGGCCGATTTCGCCCCATTTCAATCCCAACAGATCTACGACTATAAGAAGCATTTATGGAAAATTTGAACGTTCTAGCTGCTTTCGTTTAGATGCTAGCGTGCTTTCAACAGACGGACGGATGGACGGACATGGCTAGATCGTCTTAGAATTTTATGACGATCAAGAATATATATACTTTATAGGGTCTCAGTTCGATATTTCAAGGTGTTACAAACGGAATGACAAAGTTAGTATACCCCCATCCTGGAGGTGGAGGGTATAAAAACTGAACAGAACAAGAAAAAATAATAAAGTGAGTGGATGAGAAAAAATGCATAAAGTTACTGCCAACAGAAACGAAAGCTTTCCATGGGATTACAAGGTAAGTATTTGTATGTGTTAGACAATGTTGTTCATTGAATTTGTTGTAAATATTTATTTTACTACAGCAAACAATTTTACCTATTGTGAGGCAAAAGACCGAAAATAAAATTCGAAAAAATATCAAAAGGGACATTTCATTGAACGAATTACATATATGTAATCAAATGTTTCCATTTATTCAGACAGTTTCACAGCTGGAACTAAAATGTTTACCAAATTGCGGGAACTAATTGTGGAGTCAACGGAGTGAGTCGTAATGAATAAGGTTATAAGGATATTCCGTCAACGCAGCGTCTTTAGCAAGTATTCCACATTTTTCAAAGCAATCTGTACAACCAGGCATTGTTAATCAACCTTCTAGCGGAGACGTATACGAAGTTAGTGCAGAAACACAAAAATTAATACATACAGCGGATAATAAAAACGAGTAAAAATTGTGGTGTTTGAGCGAATCAGGATAAACCTTTATCAAAACGGTGCCATAAGGCACTACTTGACGATTTCGTGAGAGCAGCCAGTGTTTATTGAATCAATTTTTATTTGTTATAAGTGCTGGAGTTAGTTCTATTCAACTGTAAGTTTAGTACTAACTTGACGCTACTTTTTGTATTTAGCGGAGGAAGAAGGTATGAACCATATAATTAATGTCAAATAATTATAATTTATACTATAATAACAACTAATTGAAACTAAAATTTGGATATGTGTTTATTTGTGAAAAAGGAGATAGGTTGAGTAATTCGCAAAAAATTGTTTTATTCGCTGTTTTTGGAAATAATTTGATTCGATTCAATAGCAGAATCATGCTGCTGTAACAGCAGGAAAAAAGTCTGATAAAAACCGAAAACATCCACCTGCTATTTCAGCGGCAAGTCTGCTTTCCCTTTTTCTGCTGACAAAGTCTTCTAAAAACAGCAGACTTTTCTGCTGTTTTTACAGTCAAATTCTTTTGAGTATAGTATATCTAATTTGAATGAAATCATTGAAAAGTATTTTACAACTAAATTAATGATTATGTAAAAATCTATTGGCGAGACGAAATTCTTTGTTTCTGCAAAAAAGTATTGGAGTAACCTAAGAATTTTGTATGTAGACATTTTTTACATATACAAAAGAAAGTACAATACTTTAATTTTTAAATAAAATACAATTTTCATTTTTAAATATCTTTCAATTCAAACTCACTCACCCTTCACTGAGTATAGAAATCGGGTGGGACATTTTTATAAGGATTATATCAAAACATTGACCCACATATTCCACTTCCACAACAGATGTTCACAGGTCAAATATGATATGGTGTGACTATTCGTATATGTATTCCGTTTGCAATACGTGGTTTGTAGAGCGCATAACATTTGCGATACAACATTTTTATGGAGCTGTATCTAAATCTATTTTCATCACAGATGCAACAACAACGGTTTCTCTTACTTCTGAATGTTTTGGGAGTTTGAAATGATAATACAAATCCATTTCGACAAACGAAGAAATCTGTTTGACATAGAGACATCTCTTTGTTCATTTACAACAAGTGATGACATGTTTACCGCAAACAAACTAATTTTTCCCACAAAAGAAACTCAAAAACTATGTTCACGTGTCTAAAATTTCGTAATATTTTTCAGAGTTTATATTTTTTATTTTTGTGCTCATACGGAACAAGTATTATTCAAAATAGATACAAGAAATTCAGTAACTTGAATCTATATACGTAGGAAGACGAAACTCTAAAATAACAATTATTTGGTTTTTTGGAATTAAAATTTGTAGGTGTTTCTTCTTGCATTTTATCGAGAAAAAAACTGTATTTGTTATTCGAATTTATACATATTTAACATTATAATGAAGAAACATTTCCAAATATTTTTTTATTTAATCAGATTATGCGTATAAAGATTTTTAGTAAACATCCTGTTACTCATGTCCTATATAAATTAAAACCCCCATCATATTTAGACTCATACTTTGTCAACAAGCATATCCAATTTTCTACATTTATCATATACAAAATGCGGGGCCTGAAGGGTTAAGCGCCGAGGAATTCAATCGTTTTTATACCCTACACCACAGGGTATGTGCATTTGTTTGTAACACCCAAAAGGAAGCGAGATAGACCCATCGTTTATTATACCGATCGATTCTTATAATCATGAGGTCGCAATTATTACCAGATTCTAACGAAAATTGACACAAGCGATTTTTTCACGTCGAGGATGGACGCTATTTAATTTGCAGCAAATCGGTTCAGATTTAGATATAGCCCCCACACAAATGTGGCTCTCGATCTGTCTTTTTCTGCTCTAGAAGCCACATAATTTAATCGATTTTGATCAAATTTTGCACAACACCTTATATCTAACTTAGAAACATCTGTGGTGAAAATGGGCCAGATTTAGATATAGCCCCCATACAAATTTGACTTATTCTGCTCTAGAAGCCACATAATTCAAGCTTAGAAACATCTGTGATGAAAATGGCCAAAACGGTTCAGATTTAGGTATAGCTATCATACAAATTTCGCGCCTTATTTGACATTTTCCGGTCTAGAAACTGTAAATTTTAACAGATTTTCTTCAAATTTGGGGCGATATCTTATGTTTCAACTAAAAACATTTCTGGTGAAATGGGTCAAATAATAATAATAATTCAACCGATTTTGATCAAATTTGGCACAACACCTCATATTTTAACTAGAAACGTCTGTGGTAAAATTGTGCCAGATCGGTTCTGATTTATGTTTCCACTAAAACACTTCTGGTGAAAATGGGTCAAATTGGCTCAGAATTATATATAGCTCTCATACAAATGTCGCTCCCGATTTGACTTTTTTGCTCTAGAAAAAATCTAGAATAATTCAACCGATTTTTATCAAATTTGGCACAACACCTCATATTTTAACTAGAAACGTCTGTGGTAAAAATGTGCCAGATCGATTCTGATTTATAAAGGGTGATTTTTTAAGAGCTTGATAACTTTTTAAAAAAAAAAAACGCATAAAATTTGCAAAATCCCATCGGTTCTTTATTTGAAACGTTAGATTGGTCCATGACATTTACTTTTTGAAGATAATTTCATTTAAATGTTGACCGCGGCTGCGTCTTAGGTGGTCCATTCGGAAAGTCCAATTTTGGGCAACTTTTTCGAGCATTTCGGCCGGAATAGCCCGAATTTCTTCGGAAATGTTGTCTTCCAAAGCTAGAATAGTTGCTGGCTTATTTCTGTAGACTTTAGACTTGACGTAGCCCCACAAAAAATAGTCTAAAGGCGTCAAATCGCATGATCTTGGTGGCCAACTTACCGGTCCATTTCTTGAGATGAATTGTTCTCCGAAGTTTTCCCTCAAAATGGCCATAGAATCGCGAGCTGTGTGGCATGTAGCGCCATCTTGTTGAAACCACATGTCAACCAAGTTCAGTTCTTCCATTTTTGGCAACAAAAAGTTTGTTAGCATCGAACGATAGCGATCGCCATTCACCGTAACGTTGCGTCCAACAGCATCTTTGAAAAAATACGGTCCAATGATTCCACCTGCGTACAAACCACACCAAACAGTGCATTTTTCGGGATGCATGGGCATTTCTTGAACGGCTTCTGGTTGCTCTTCACTCCAAATGCGGCAATTTTGTTTATTTACGTAGCCATTCAACCAGAAATGAGCCTCATCGCTGAACAAAATTTGTCGATAAAAAAGCGGATTTTCTGCCAACTTTTCTAGGGCCCATTCACTGAAAATTCGACGTTGTGGCAGATCGTTTGGCTTCAGTTCTTGCACGAGCTGTATTTTATACGGTTTTACACCAAGATCTTTACGTAAAATCTTCCATGTGGTCGAATAACACAAACCCAATTGCTGCGAACGGCGACGAATCGACATTTCACGGTCTTCAGCAACACTCTCAGAAACAGACGCAATATTCTCTTCTGTACGCACTGTACGCATTCGTGTGGTTGGTTTAATGTCCAATAAAGTAAACTGAGTGCGAAACTTGGTCACAATCGCATTAATTGTTTGCTCACTTGGTCGATTATGTAGACCATAAATCGGACGTAAAGCGCGAAACACATTTCGAACCGAACACTGATTTTGGTAATAAAATTCAATGATTTGCAAGCGTTGCTCGTTAGTAAGTCTATTCATGATGAAATGTCAAAGCATACTGAGCATCTTTCTCTTTGACACCATGTCTGAAATCCCACGTGATCTGTCAAATACTAATGCATGAAAATCCTAACCTCAAAAAAATCACTCTTTATTCTAATCGATTTTCTTTAAATTTGGCACAACATCTTATAATCTATCTAGAAACACCTGTGGATAAAGCGGGCTAGATCGGTTCAGATTTAGATATAGGCCCCATACAAATGTCGCTCCCGATTTGACCTTTGCCGCTTTAAAAGCCACATATTGTGCTCGATTTTCTTTAAATTTCGCACAACATCTTATAATCTAACTAAACAAAACTATGGTGAAAGTGGGTAAGATCGGTTCAGATTTAAATATAGCCCAAATTCAAATGTTGCTCCCATAAGTTTAACCGATTTTGGCCAAACTATATATTTTATATTTCACCTATTTCGTTCCAGGTTTCAATATATCCTCATACAAATGTCCTTTCCGATATAAAACTTTTGTCAAACACATACATTTACAGGATACAAAAAACCTTCCCGTTTTCACTTTTTCACCGAATTGAATTGTATTCGGATTGAAAGTGGAGTGTATCATAGAGTCGGCCCCGCCCGACTTTAGCCTTTCCTTACTGTTTTTTTTTGGTTTTTGACCTCGATAGCTGCGATTGTTTGGAAAGTTTCTATATGTATTCTTCTCATACAAATATTGTATACGTATTTTTGGAAAAAAAAATTGAAATTGACCCGCACTGTACATACCATCTAAGAATGACCGGATGGGTGTAATTCCAAGCAGAACTCGTTATCTAAAATTGTACACTGACTATTTATAGGTATAAAGGTTTGCTGTTCTATCAAACATTCTGTTCAGTGATTAGGCTCATTGTTGGCTTAATGGACATGCCAATAAGCAAAATTGTCGCATTTGCAATAAATAGAATCCACACAGTAAAGAGGCCTCGTTACATCCACAAAGGCTCACCGTTTGGTGTTTTCTTATAGGCCGGTGGAACCATTGGTTCTTTCATCTCTAAAAAGGGGAAAGGTGTTGACGATATCGCGATATCAAAATATTGCATTTAAATTTCTTACAGTTCAAAAGTTGCTTATTTTAGAGGTTACTTTATTGGCATATACATATCTCAGAAACCTTGTCACTTATTGGAAGTTCGTTTAGTTTTTGAAGTGTTCTTTGGTATTTGAAAAGGAGTAGCTTTGTCTTCGGTTTCCTTTTCAGACAGTGGTTTATCTGGAAGTTTCCAGAATGCAGCAGGTTTCATTTTTTCCATATAAAACTCTAATTGCGATGCCGATCTCTAGTTTGACATTTACAAATAGGCCGGTCCTAATTAATCATTGCAAAAACAAAGTTCCGCTTTTATCTGCAAACAACGATTTATTTACAAAAATGGTAAAACCTACAACCCTCCACCTAAGGATGGGGTATATTCACTTTGTCATTCCGTTTTAAATATTCCGTTCCTTGAAATATTCAAAACATACACTCAGAAAAAAGTATGCCACGGATTAAGTAAATATGTACTGAGGAAAATTGAACATCGTATAGCGCTAAGGCAAACATTTGTCACATCAAGTACAAACTTTTCCTTGAAAATAAGACATGCTTTGAACTTGATTCCAGTTCAACTTTTCCTCAAAGCAAGTAAAATTTACTCAAACTGAGAACAACTTTTCTTCAAATCAAGTAAATCTTTACTTAATCTGAGGAAAATTTTTAAGAAATTTTACTCAAATAAGGAAAGTGTACTCATATCTATTTAATTTAAGGAAATTTTACCTAATCTGGAGTAAAATTGTTAAACTAAATTGGACTATGGATTTTACTCAGATTTATGAATGCTATTTTTCTGAGTGTATATATTCTGGGTCGTGGTAAAATTCTTAGATGATCTAGCCATGTCCGTCCGCCTGTCTGGAGGTTCAAATTTTGCCTAATGTGTCTTATGATTGCAGATCGGTTGGGATTGAAAGTGGGTGAAATCGGCCCACAGGGAAAAAATTTTCCCTAACAGGGACTGAAAGTAATCGCTAATATTTAGAATATTTAAGCATTTTTTAAATGTCTGCTTTATATGCACTTGAAATTTGTCGCATACATTCCTCTTGTAGTCTAAAAACACCAAAAAATAGATACAAGTTTTAGCGGGCGTAATGGGACAAAAAGGGATAAAAATGGTACCAATGATATGACTACAGCTGGAAAGATGAAATTTGGAATGTACATCCCTCTAATTGCGTAGATACGTAAAATAGAAATTTTTTTGAAATTCGTACTTTTGGGACGAAAAGGGATAAAAATGGTACCAATGATAAGACTACAGCTAGAATCATGAAATCGCACATAAATAGAAGGATTTATCAAAATTCGTACAGTTGAAAAAGGGATAAAAATGGTACCAACCAAACTGCTGAAGTTGAAATCATGAAATTCGTTATATAAATACATTCATGTGACTGTATAAAGACGAAACTTAAAAGAAATTTTTCGAAATTTGTACTTTTAGGCGCAAAATGTGGCGAATGGGGATAAAAATGGTATAGTTGGATTTGGCACCAATCAAGTGGCTGTAGTTATAATCATGAAATTCGCAGACGCGGAAATGACAGAAGATGACATTTTCCAAATCCGTACTTTTAGGGTCAAAATGAAAAAAAGCAAACGACTGTAGCTAAAATCGTGAAAATAGATTTGTACATTCTACATATTGGATCTTCAATATTACAACTTTTTCTATCAAAGTGGTAGGGTCATCTGTGCTGTAGCTGGAATCAGGAAATTGCAAATCGACCCTAAGGGAAATTGTTTCTGCCCAATAACGACTGAAAGCACCTGATAATTAGGGCATACTTTTGAAGATTACTGTCTCATGTTCTCTTTTTAATTACTCTTGAAGATTTATATGGATATATGTAGTAGAGGACTACATATTAATATTACAATAATGAATAAATATTGTGATGTGCATAAAAAATATCACAATTTTCCTAAAGTTGACAGCCGGTAATACTGTGGAATACACTCCGTGGAGGGTATATAAGATTCGGCCCGGCCAAACTTAACCTAACTTTTACTTGTTGTTTTCTGTTACAGTTTGTAGGGTTGTGTTACTCGTGAGCGAAAATTTATTCCATAAAGTATACTTTAACAAGTAAAAACGGCGTTAAGTTCGGCCGGGCCGAACTTTATATGCCCTCCATCATGGAAGGCACTCCACAGAGGTTGTCGGTTTCGTAGAAGTGCAGCAATATTACAGGAAAATATAAATTTTGTAATATAGCCAAACCAAAACAAATACAAATATTGAAAAAATAATTATATAAATAAATATAATATTTTAATTATATCAAACCATTATCTATTTCAAATCACAAAATAAATATTCTTATATTTATATTTTCAAAAAGCTTAAATACCATAAATATTGGAAGATAGTGGGTGCTACAGTTGGTTGTACTTCCATTCTATTTTAATTCCAAAAGTACAAATTTTGAAAATCCATTATCAGACGTACATGTGCAAAATAACCTAACATCATGATGCAACCAATTTTTGCCGTAAAAGAAAAAGTACGAATTTTGAAAAAAACTTTTTATTTTGCGTGTCTATGCAGTCAGAGGAATCTATACACCGAATTCCATGATTCCAGCTGCGCCCATTTGGTTGGTACCATTATTAACCCCTTGACGTTACTACGCAATTAGAATTTCATCATTCTAGCTGTAGTCGTTTAGTTGGTACTTTTTTATCTCCCTGTACCATTGTATCCCTTGAAAGTACGAATTTCGAAAAATCCGTTTATTTTTCGTGTCTACGCAGTCAGAGGAATGTATACTCCGAATTGCATGACTCTAGCTGCGGTCATTTGATTGGTACTATTTGTATCCCCTTTTTCCATTTTAACCCCAAAAAGTACGAATTTCGAAAAATTCGTCTATTTTCCGTGTCTACACAGTCAGAGCTGCGGTCATTTGATTGGTACTATTTTTATCCCCTTTTTTCTTTTTAAACCCAAAAAGTACGAATTTCGAAAAATCAGTTTATTTTAAGTGTCTACGCAATCAGAGGAATGTATACACCGAATTTCATTATTCCAGGTGTAGCCGTTTGGTTGGTACCATTTTTATCCCTCCGTACCCATTGTATCCTTCCCTTGAAAGTACGAATTTGGAAAAAACCTTTTATTTTTCATTTCTACGTAGTCAAAGGAATGTATACTCCGAATTTCATGACTCTAGCTGCGTTCATTTGGTTGGTACTATTTTTATCCCCTTTTTCTATTTTGACCTCAAAAAGTACGAATTTCGAAAAATCAGTTTATTTTCCGTGTCTACACAGTCAGAGGAATGTATACTCCGAATTTCATGACTCTAGCTACGGCCATATGATTGGTACTATTTTTATCCCTTTTTTTCAGTTTAACCCCAAAAATAATGAAATTCGGTGTATACATTCCTCTGATTGCATAGACAAGTAAAATAAACGGATTTTTTAAAATTCGTACTTTTTGGGGTTAAACTGAAAAAAGGGGATAAAAATAGTACCAATCAAATGACCGTAGCTAGAGTCATGAAATTCGGAGTATGCATTTCTCTGACTGTGTAGACACGGAAAATAAACTGGTTTTTCGAAATTCGTACTTTTTGGGGTCAAAATAGAAAAAGGGGATAAAAATAGTACCAACCAAATGACCGCAGCTAGAGTCGTGAAATTCGGAGTATACATTCCTTTGACTACGTAGACATGGAAAATAAAAGGTTTTTTTCCAAATTCGTACTTTCAAGGGATACAATGGGTACGGTGGGATAAAAATGGTACAAACCAAACGGCTACACCTGGAATAATGAAACTCGGTGTATACATTCCTCTGATTGCGTAGACGGTTAAAATAAACAGATTTTTCGAAATTCGTACTTTTTGGGGTTAAAAAGAAAAAAGGGGATAAAAATAGTACCAATCAAATGACCGCAGCTAGAGTCAGGAAATTCGGAGTATACATTCCTCTGACTGCATAGACACGAAAAATAAACGGATTTTTCGAAATTCGTACTTGCAAGGGATACAATGGTACAGGGGGATAAAAATAGTACCAACTAAACGACTACAGCTAGAATGATGAAATTCTAATTACGTAGAAATGTCAAGGGGGTAAAAATGGTACCAACCAAATGGGCGCAGCTGGAATCATGGAATTCGGTGTACACATTCCTCTGACTGCATAGACACTCAAAATAAAAAGCATTTGTTCCAAATTTCTACTTTTTCTTTTACGGCAAAAATTGGTCGAATCATGAAGTTAGGTTATTTGTACATTTGGAATTAAAATATTATGGAAGTACAACCAACTGTAGCACCCACTATCTTCCAATATTTATGGTATTTAAGCTTTTTGAAAATATAAATATAAGAATATTTAGTTTTTGTTTTGATATAATTAAAATATTATATTTATTTATATAATTATTTTTGTATTTATTTTAGTTTGGTATATTAAAAAATTTATATTTTCCTGTAATATTACTGCACTTCTACGAAAACCGACAACCTCTGTGGAATGCAATCCATGGTGGAGGGTATATAAAGTTCGGCCCGGCCGAACTTAACGCCGTTTTTACTTGTTAGTCCTTGTGAGGGAAATTTTTTTTCCTTTGGGCCGATTTCGCCCCATTTCAATCCCAACCGATCAACGACTATAAGACGCATTTATGGAAAATTTGAACGTTCTAGCTCCTTTCGTTTAGATGCTAGCGTGCTTTCAACAGACGGACGGACATGGCTAGATCGTCTTAGAATTTTATGACGATCAAGAATATATATACTTTATAGGGTCTCAGGTCGATATTTCAAGGTGTTACAAACGGAATGACAAAGTTAGTATACCCCATGGAGGAGGGTATAAAAAATACTACAGATGGGCTGTATTGATTGATGATACGTACTAATACTATTATATAGTTATTTAGAAAGCTTGATTAATCAACAGAAAACTGTTATATATTTGCTATATACAGGGTTTTCCAACAAGAGGTGTTATTTTGATTCACCCGGCATTTCGGTAGCTGTCACTTTTGAAGCTTTTATTCTTTGACATTTGACAAGTAGAAACTACGCCATTACTAAAAATGGAACGATACACGCTTCAACAACTTTGCTGATTGGGTCCTTGAGATGAATGAAAATGATCCGGAATTCCATCGAAAGATCATCTTGACTGATGAGGCCCATTTCCACCTCGGTGGCTACGTCAACAAGCAAAATTGTCGCATCTAGGGCTCGTAAAACCCAAGAGTTATTGTTGAGAAGCCTCTCCATCCTTATCGTGTGACGGTTTGGTGCGGTTTATGATCCGGTGGGGTCATTGGACCAGCCACTTTGCGATTTGGTTATGGAAAATTTCATGAAAAGGATATGGTCCTGTAAGCGTGGTCGTGGTGGCCATTTAGCTGATGTTGTTTTTCATTATTCACGGCATACCTTCCTCTTTATTGTGAAATAAACATCCGATCATTTATCTCAAAAAAAAAAAGGCATTTTTCTTTGAATACCAAAATAACACCCTGTATTTATCGAAAGCTCCAGGTTTCTTCTTTTCAAATCCGTAGAGAATGTTAAAATCGGTTGATAACCAAATAAGCTACAGCCTTATAAGTGCTCAAAGGTACGAAAACCCGGGTTTTTACCCGTAACTTAAGATTTTGGGTGTGTCTGGCAAATTTCAAATACAGATTCCTGTTCTACTCGACAATACCTACCACTCACTTCCCAGAGTTTTCTACTTCATACGGTGTCGTTACGCGATCTCGGATTAGGAAGATCGTAACTAAAATCAGAATTTTTATAACTTTAATTTTTTTTATTTTCAAATACAAAAACCGTTATTTAAAATAAAATGTAATGTCTACTTCAACATCGACGCAAATCTGGACAATGCGCATGCCTTCCACAGCATGAAGGCATCCACAATGACTTACTCTCATCATCTGTGAATGTGTCTGACTCGTTGGTCCAGATGATGAGCGAACCACAATCCACAGTTGCAACGTGCCACAACAGATGTTTACGAATTTTCGAACAACAACATCCTGCTGTCCCCCGCCCACAACAATGGGGAGTAAAGGATATGTCGAGGGGTATTTGTTTACATGATATCGGCAGTGTGTGCGTGTTACATGTCGGAGCAACACGGGACAAGAGTTTCGTGCCGCCACTTGCACTTACCACTTTTATGGGCCACTAAGAGGCAAAACAGAAAAGAAAACGCAGAGCTTGCAAAGAAAACGAAAGTACGAAAATTTAGCCCACGGGATGTGTGACAGTGGAATATTCGTTCCACATTACTAACGACGGTGACGTTGACGTTGACGACGACGTCGCCGACGACTACTGCGACTACGGTGGCACTTGAGACAGATGTTGTCTGCTTGTAATGAAGTTAGTCTGCATTCGTTGCAAATCCTAAACGGTTGCTTTAGCGGAAGTACGCGCCACCCGGAGTATCCCCAGCGAAACGATATTCAGTGTTTTTTTTTTTTGATTTTTATCAGATAATTTTGTTATCACAACATTACTGAGTTTCTTTATCGCAAATTGAAAGTTTGGAATTTGCAGTGGAAGTGAGCAGTGAATTTATTGTTTGTCTTCAAGTGTAAGTGCTACCCTATCCCCACTTGTGTGAGTGAGGCTGCCAAGAGGAAATACATTTCATTTCCGGTGAAACCGTGAAGAAATTAGCCGATTTAAAGGTGTAATGTTTCGATAAGAAAACAAAAAAGAGAGAATGCCTAATAATTAATTACATGATCAAATGTACGAATTTGTGGAATGAAGTGAGATTTATGTGAATTAAAGGAAATATTCCCAAAATTATAAAGCCACAAAAAAAACCATATAAATTTGAGTTTAAAATCGGATTGAAAGGTAAGTAGCGAATCGCTTTATTTAAGTGGTATCCCATTAAAAGTAGATTACAATTTTAATTTACAAAACTTCCATTGGTATAGAAAGCAAACCATATTCACGAACTTTAAATTGAAAAAAAGTTAGATTGCATGGTTTCAATGTGAAAAATGGATGGCGTTGTCGCACGTGGACAAGCTGCGGCAAAAATTCGAAGGAATCGAGCTGGGACTTTGAAATTTCGCACACATCACACTGATATTGACAAATTAGATTAATGTTAAGGCTTTGTTTAAATCCATTCACAACCACGACTACCTACCATGTACTATAAAAGTATAATCGCCATATATGTCTTAGTTTAATATATACAAATCGTTTGAGTTCACTATTCAGAAGCTTTTGTCAAATTATTCGAAATCCAACAAGATTCGCCTTGACTACGTCCAGATTAGGTAAGTTTTTGGCACTCGTTATTTGGAATTGCTTTGTAATAGTACTATCTCCCTCGCCAGCTTGGGATTAAAACATGACAACGTTTAAAAAAAAAAAAAAACAAGTAAAAACTTTATATACCCTCCACCATGGATTGCATTCCACAGAGGATGTTGATTTTCGTAGAAGTGGAGTAATATTGCAGGAAAATATATTTTTTAATATAGCCAAACCAAAACAAATACAAATATTGAAAAAATAATTTTATAAATAAATATAATACTTTTTGTTGTAACTCTAGTAAATATAATATTTTAATTTCAAACCACGCTTATAAGGCAATACGTCAATTCAAAAATTAAATATATATATTTTCAAAAAGCTTAAAGACCATAAATATTGGTAGATAGTGGGTGCTACAGTTGGTTGTATTTCCGTTCTATGTTAATTCCAAAAGTACAAATTTTGAAAATCCATTATCAGACGTACATAGTGCAAAATAAGCTAACTTCATAATTCAACCAATTTCTCCGTAAAAGAAAAAGTACGAATTTGGAAAAAACTTTTTTATTTGCGTGTCTATGCAGTCAGAGGAATGTATACACCGAATTCCATGATTCCAGCTGCGTCCATTTGGTTGGTACCATTTTTACCGCCTTAAGAATACGACTATATAAAATCTTTTTATTTAACGTTTCTACCCAATTAGAATTTCATCATTCTAGCTGTAGTAGTTTAGTTGGTACTATTTTTAGCCCTCTGTACCCATTGTATCCCTTGAAAGTACGAATTTGGAAAAAACCTTTTATTTTCCATGTCTACGTAGTCAATACTTCGAATTTCATGACTCTAGCTTTGGATGGTACTATTTTTATTCCCTTTTTCCATTTTGACCCCCAGAAGTACGAATTTCGAAAAATCCGTTTATTTTCCCTGTCTACACAGTCAGAGGAATGTATACTCCGTATTTCATGTCTCTAGCTGCGGTCATTTGATTGGTACTATTTTTATCCCTTTTTTCATTTTAACCCCATAAAGTACGAATTTTGAAAAAATATGCAATCAGATGAATCTATACACCAAATTTCATTATTCTAGATGCAGCCGTTTGGTTGGTACCATTTGTATCCCTCTATTCCCATTTTATCCCTTAAAAGTACGAACTTGGAAAAAATACTTTTATATTATGTATCTACTCAATTAGAGGAATGTACACACCGAATTTCGTATTTCTAGCTGTTGTCGTTTAATATGTACCATTTTTATCCCTTTTTTGCCCCATTTCACCCCCTACAAATAAGAATCACTTTATGGTGCACGTTTTTGCTATGATACCATACCAAATATCAAGCAAATATAAACAGGTATACTCAAAAAATATGCTTAAATACGCTAAAATATTAGGGATTATTATGGGTATTTTTAGTACTTGTGAGGGAAAAATTTTTACCTTTGAGCCGATTTCGCCCCATTTCAATCCCAACCGATCTACGACTATAAGACGCATTTATGGAAAATTTGAAGGTTCTAGCTCCTTTTGGTTAGATGCTAGCGTGCTTTCAACAGACGGACGGACATGGCTAGATCGTCTTAGAATTTTATGACGATCAAGAATATATATACTTTATAGGGTCTCAGGTCGATATTTCAAGGTGTTACAAACGGAATGACAAAGTTAGTATACCCCCATCCTGGAGATGGAGGGTATAAAAATATGTTTAAGGATTCTTTAGAATTACATATCTACATATGTTTTCATATACATTAAACTGTATCGGTTTGTATGGGAGAAAGAAAGTTAGACCTTCAAATTTCGCACATCTCTGATATTGCCATATTAGATTAATATAAAATTCCGCCCACAACCACGCCTACCTCACATGTAATATAAAATGAATAATCGTCATATATTTTTTATTTTTTTTATTGTGTTGTCATTTATTTTGGTTCAAGACCAAAGGTTGTGCTGAAGTCTTCAGCAGAACCCAAAATTAGCAAAAAGGCGAAGTGAGACCTTTATTGTTGCAGCTAAAAGTTGACTGCGCAGTTTCGATGGGCGCTACCCCATCTCGTCAGAACTTTCGCAACGAATGTATGTCTTTAACTTAAATCAGGGTTCATATTAGTACCAGCGGTCACATACGACAAATGAGAAGCGCTGATAAACAAAATATTCCACCGAACTAAGTCGACACACTAAAAATCTCACTTTGCCAATTCAATGTTATGCATGTGCTCGCATCGCTCGCAACAATGCAAAGGTTGTTGTTGTACGGTATGTCCCGTCTTCACTGTATGTTTGTATGTATTGTTGGTCTGTTATGTTGTATGTGTTGTCATTTATTTTGGTTCAAGACCAAAGGTTGTGCTGAAGTCTTCAGCAGAACCCAAAATTAGCAAAAAGGCAAAGTGAGACCTTTATTGTTGCAGCTAAAAGTTGACTGCGCAGTTTCTTTTTTTATTTTGATTTGAACTGGGATATTGTCCTGACTCAAGACCATTTTGTATCTATATTTAATAGAATGCAGTTATTACCACCGTCAAAGCTTGTCTCAGGTGGCTTCGCAGCGACTTTTTTATTTAAATATAAATGGTGGTTAAATTGTATGGGCCGATGGTGAATGTGAACTACACCTAAACGACCATTCCAAACGTCGACAATGGTCGGAATGTGGTGGCAATAAATGGCAGCAGTGGGTGATAAATTTTCTAAGAAATTTTCACCTCAGTGGATTCGTCCATAAGCAGAATTGCCGCATTTGGGCGAATGATAATGCAAGAGTGATTGTCGAAAAACCAATGCACCCACAAAGAGTGACCGTTTGGTGCGGTTTATGGGCTGGCGGCATCATCGGGCCGTATTTTTTCCAAAATGAGGCCGGTCAGGCTGTTACTGTGAATGGTCTTCCCTATCGTGAGATGATAACGAACTTTTTAAACAGGATGGTGCCACTTACCACACAGTTAACGAAACATTGGCTATTTTGCGCGACAAATTCAATGGCAATGTCAATTGGCCTCCAAGATCATGTGATTTGACACCGTTGGACTTCTTTCTTTGGGGTTATTTGAAAGAAAAGGTGTACGTCGATAAGCCAGCAACAATTCAAGAGCTAAATGATGATATAATTCGGCACATTAACGGCATGGAGCCTCAATTATGCCTCAGCGTCATCGAAAATTTGGATCATCGGATGTTGGTGTGCCGCCGACGTCGCGGCGGCCATTTGGCCGATTTTTTATTCCATACATAACTGAACCATACCTATATAATCATAATAAAAAGAAATAACAATAATTTCATAAATAATTTGTTTTTTATTCAAAATCAAGATCGGCCCTTAAAATTTAACCACCCTTTATATGATAATACAAATCATTACCTGAGATTTCATTTGAGTTCACAACTATATGAAAATTGTCAGCGTCACGCCCAACGGTCATATTCAAATTAATCATTTTTTACGACTTTCGAAATCTCAAATAGCACCTCTTGTAACTGTTAATCGATGGCCACCAGCTCTCATAACTATATATACATAATTAATGCTTTTGATATATCAGCTCAAAATTTGCTAAAATCCAAGCATTCTAAATAACCATATAATAGCATTTTATGTCGTCATTCAACAACACATTTGCAGTTTTTTGAGGAATACCTTTTACCTTATATTTTAGAGAGTTTGCTTTTGTCAGCCAAAGCGATTGGACGTGTTTTCTGAACAAATTCAAATTTTCTTTTTACGTCAAAAAAAATATTTTTTTTCCGAATTCGGAAATTTTTTGTTGCAATAATATAAATTTTCAACCATAATTTGATCTTGAAATCTTATTTAATAACAATGGAAGATAATCCGGATGGTCCGAAAAAGCCGCCGGATAAGAAACCTCTGCCAAATTTTGATAGTCCGAATAAAGCTCCTGACAAGCAGCCGCAGTCAAAATCTCTTTTGGGTAAGGCATTGCATCAAGCCCTTTTCGACGAAAGAAGACAAATAGGATCCAGTGGTATGACCGATTCTTCTGCTATGGGAGCTGCATCAATGCAAATGCAAATGGACACTATTGCCGAGATGGAGACGAATTCTGAAGTTCAAGATTTCCAGTTAGTTGAACCCAAACGGATGCGTTATAATAGCTCTGGTGCAGTCAATACCTCAAAAAATCACCAAGATCCAAGCAATTCTATGGCAAACACATTAACAAATGGCCAGTTGACGAAGGCTAATGGGAGAACTTCCTCAAGCACCAATATGTTGCCGAACGGAACATGTAAGTTAGATAATAAGCATAGTCTTAGTCAGAATAGATTTGCAATTTTGCAGGATTTAATAGTAGAAAACGACAATGTTTCTGTTCGCACCCCCCCAAGAAATGTTAATACTAGTGTGAATTCAGAAAAACCGAAGTCTAGTCCGCTGAAATTTTGTCCTCCTATTTTTCTCAGAAACGTTGACATTAAGGGAATGATTCACCAGCTAAATTTGAAAACCCCTAAGATAAACTTCAAATTTGTGAACCAAAGTAGATATAGGAGCAAGTTATATTTGGAAGATGCACGTATACACTCGGAAATGATGCAGCTGCTGCGTGAGCAAGGAAAGGATTCTTATTCATACACTCCGAAGGAATTTAAACGTGTTAACTTGATTTTGCGAGGTTTGTTTCACAGTACTGATGTGAACGACGTGAAGGCGGCATTGGATCATTCTGACCCGGGTGTTGTGGAATCCGTTTCGAAATTTCAATCTGTTCATTCTAGGCGTAATAACTATGATACCGGACTCTTTCAGGTCACTCTGTTCCAGGGAAAAAAGGTTAGTGATATTTTACATAGGAAGACCTTACTGGATCAGGTTATTTCATGGGAGCACCCCAAGTCGAACTTCAAGGAAGTTCAATGTAAGAGATGTCAGAAATGGGGGCATATTGCACGGAATTGCAATCGGCCCTTTTCCTGTGTGAAGTGTAATTCCGTCCATGAGCCTGGTGCTTGCATTCAAGGACAGAATGGCGAAAGTCCTATATGTGTTAACTGCGGCGAATTGGGTCATCCGGCTAATTGGAGAGGATGCCCAGCTTTCAAGAAGTATCAGGAGGTTAAGAGGAAATTGGTTGAGGACGCGATTGAGAGAAGGAATAGGGCATCCGATAATGTGAGGGGATCGCTGCAGCAGACTACGTTCGTGAGTGCTGGTAGATCTTTTTCTTCTTTTTTCAATCAGGTTGATAATTCGAATTCGATGAATGCCGGAGGTCGATCGAAAAGATCACCTCTTATACAGGAATTTTTGGAGATTGCTAAGGCTCTGTGTGGGCCGGAACCCTTGTCTCTGGAAGATAGAGTGAAGAATTTCATGCTAAATTATAAGACTATGTCAAAGGAACAGGCTAAACAGCAGTGCTTGTTATTGGTTAAGGAAATTTCGGATTCTTATGGTCCATAGATCTCTAAATTTCCTTACATTTAACGTTAGATCTCTTATTGAGACTAGTAGAAGGATTGAGTTATGTGACATTTTGCGGGGTAATGGCATTGACTTTGCATTTATTCAGGAGACGCATTTGCGAGGTGATATGCGGGTTTTATTTGATCAATATTCTTTCATTAGGGATGATAGTGCACAAGGTATTGGCGTTGTCATAAAGAATTCGTTCCATTATACTAGGGTTGTTATTCCAAATTTATCTTTTCCGAATATTTTTATTAAGGTCGTATTAAATTTCAGTGGCGTTTCTAAATGTTTTCTCTTAGGCTGTTTGTACTTTCCTTCCAACCTCGGTCGTTCCACGATTACTAATGGTCTTTCGGCTATTAGTGATGTTTCTAGGGATTATGATGGAGTGGTTATTGGTGGGGATCTTAATGCGAGGAACTGCGTTTGGGGTGATTTTTCTGCCAATCAGAACGGTATCGTTTTGAATGATTGGCTTGTTCAGAACTCATTGGATTTTACGAGGATTTGCGATTCTAGACCGACATATCCGAATGGGTCTTCTTTTTTGGATCACTTTTTGGTTGGTTCCAACTTATTGGATCCTCTGGATGCGAATTACGGTGTCGATTGTTTGTCCACTTTCTCTGACCATTTTCCGTTGAGACTTGAGTTACGTCTTAGTGATTTTGAGATTTTGCTCAGGATTCCCAGCAACATTAGGTCCTTTGATGACACTGATTGGGGTAACTTTCGTGATGAGCTGACAGTTGGCCTGTTGCATAATTTTCCGCCTAGTAATCGTAACCTTTCGGATGGTGAGATTGATAGTTATGTTCGAGAATTTTCTTCATTGATTAATCAGACTTGTTCGCGACATTCAACGGTTGCTGATCGAGGCAATAGAAAGTTTGTCGTTTCGGGGAATATTCGGAAACTTTTCAGAATTAAGTATGGTCTGCAGAGGAGACTTAAATCTATTTATCACCGCACTCTGAACAGGAATCACCCAGACTATTTGCTGATTTCTAAGCAAATATGCCTCCTGGGTATTATTATTAAGGAGCAGGTGAGCCTGGATCAGGCTAATCGTTTGAACAAACGTCTTGGGGGAATAAGGCCTGGTCCCAATGCGTTTAGGGAGATTTACGGGGTGATTGGTTCTAAACGCCGATCGGGTTTGGGCGAATTGTCTGTTGATGGAGTCGTGGTTGAGGAGCCACATAGATTGGATGCATTGAGGGACCATTTTGCTTCCGTATATCGACCATTTACCCCCAATCGGGATGTTTCTGATATTGACAGCACGATTGCTGGCACTCTTTCGGGCATTGCCGGCCCGCGATTGGTTTTTGATGAGAATTCTGGAGCTTTGAATACTGACGATTCCTGTCTGACTTCGCAGGCTGCTGTTTTAGGTCAGGTTATATTGTTAAATAATAAGAAATCTTCTGGTCCCGATAACATTTCGAATTACTTGATTAGGAAGTTTCCGCCGAAGGCTTTCGAGTATCTTACCATAATTTTCAACAATTGTATAAATAATTGTTATTTTCCTGATTCTTGGAAAATTGCGAAGATTTTTCCGATTGTGAAGAAGCCGGGGAATTCTGATGTTAATAATTTGAGACCTATATCTATGCTTTCTAATTTGGGGAAGCTTCTTGAGAAGATTGTAATGGGGAAGATGGTCATGTCAATTGAGGATGGACATATTCCGGATTATCAATTTGGGTTTAAGAAGGGTCACTCGACTTCCCACGCTCTACTTAAATTTCATGATGATGTTGTTCGGAATCTGAGGCAACGTAGGTGTACGGTTGCTGTTTCACTTGATATTGAGAAGGCTTTCGACCATGCGTATCACTATGGGATCCTGTTCAAATTAATTAACATTGGGGTTGATAGGTTTGTCATCAAACTACTTCATAGTTTCTTTGAGAATCGGAAATTTTTTGTTCAGTTGGGAGACTCATTTAGTTCACTTGGTAGCATTGGATGTGGTGTTCCACAAGGATCTATTATGGCTCCGTATTTATACAATGTATTTATTCATGATTTTCCACACGTGTCTAATGGATCGAAGGGAATACTATATGCGGATGACTCATTATTGTACGCTCACGATGAATCTCCGATAATTGCTCTTTCACGGGTTCAACGCCATCTGACTATTGTTAATGAATATTATACCTTTTGGGGTATAAAGGTGAATGTCGGGAAATGCGAGGCCTTATGTTTGAGGAATGCGTCTAAGAAGTGCAATAGTAGTGTTGTACCTGAAAGCAAAATTTTGAAACTTTTTTTGGATGGAAACGAAATTCCATTTAAAGACAGTTTTAAGTACCTAGGCGTTCATTTTAGCAAACTGGTGAAGTTTAATGAACATGCGCGAATAGTTCTGAAAAAGGCTAGCAGGATCAAGGGATCATTCGCGCGCCTATTGAGGAGTAAATATTTACCTATTGCAACAAAACTTTTGATATATAAAGTATGTATAAGACCGATTTTGTTATACGCCTTTCCTATATGGTTTAGCATTTCTCCGACGGTTGCCAGAGAGCTTGAGGTTTGTGAAAGAAAGGTTATCCGGCAGTGTGTGAATAAGAATTTTAAGACTCCGACGAAGAGGTACTCGAATCGGTACATCTATAGTGCGTCTTCCATCGTTCCCATTGGGGAATATGCTCTACATCTTCTTCGAAATTTTGTTGATAAGTTGGCTCATCATGAGAATAATTTGATGACGGAAATTTTTAATTTTCAAAGAGAATTTGGCTGGTCAGATGTTAATTATCTGTCACCAATCGGAATTTTAAAGGAAAATATTTCGATGGAATCGGACATGACGACTTCTCATTTTCATGAATTCTATGCTTCAACACTTGCTAACACACACAGAGGTTAGACATTTATTATATTTTTTCTTTTAATTTTTGTTTGTTTTAACTTAGTCTTAAGCTGATATTTAGTTTGTAGTTATTTTTAAGTCTTAGGTTTAGTTGCCCACCGGAGTTCTACCTCCAAGATCACCTGTCAAAGTGCCTGGAGCACGCACTGTAACACATTAGTTTTAAACTTATTTAATACGAAACCTCTTCACATAAGCATGTAGCTGATACACATCTATTGATTACAAATTAAAATGATACATTATAGTTTTAAGTTTTCTTTGTTATTATTCCAATATTATCTGTTTAATGTTTATAGAAGTCTCAATAAAGCAAATCTTAATCCTTATATTTTAGCTGACATATCATACAACCTTACATCCCTAAAGTATGCTTTAATTTTTTTTCCAAAATACTGTAACACAGAACAATGAACATTATTTTGGGTTGTTTTTGCTGAGTAGAAGAGTTTCAATTGAACAGCAAAACATATCGGACGTACTTTTATTTTGCTGTCAGAAAAATAAAAAAATTTTCTTCAGAATTTTTTTCAACAAGAAATTTAATTTTCCCTGCTAATTTTTTCTCATTTGGAAAAAATCTACAATTAAATAGAATAAATTGAACATTTTATATTGTGATTTAAATCAGTGCTGGAGGAAATGGATCCTTCCATTTCTTCGGACCGGTTGAAGCAGAAAAAACCGCCCGATAAGGAGTTGGGAAGTCTTTTGAGGAATGCTGTTTTTCAAGACTGTTCTACTAACATTCAAGATGAGAATACTGCTTTTTACAGAGCATCTGTGGATCAAGATTGTACGAACATAAGTATAAGTAATTCGTTAGAATCCCTTAACTCTCACAATGGTTGTGAAAGGAATGTGTCAATATGCGGAAATTTTAATGCAAGCTCCATAGATGTCTCATTTGGTGCAAACTCCATTGGTGTGACGCAGGATAAAGCTACACATGTAAGTGGAATCTCTGACTCGCAGACATCTCATGGCTTTGAGGTGCCGAATAAGAAGAAACGCTCATTTGTAGGCGCTTTTAGAGCAGATTTGCCATCCGGTAATTCTAGAAATAAGAAATGTAATAATGTTGCTAAGGAACAGAATAGATTTGCCATTTTAGGGGACATTGATATCGAATCCCAACATGTCGAGCCGATTACATCTAATTTGAAAAATTCATCTTCAGTTAGGACTGCTGAAAGGGAAAGATCTCAAGGCTTTAATTGACCAGTTGAAGGCGAGAAAAGTATTGTTTAGGATTGTAAACAAGTCACGGTATAAGAGCAAATTGTACCTGCAGGATCCTGAGGTACACGCGGAGATGATGACCCTTCTTAGAAATAAGAAGATAGAATCTTATTCTTTCACTCCTAAGGAGATGAAGAAAACGACTCTTGTTATCCGTGGGTTGCATCACAACATGGACGTGGATGTGGTTAAATCGGCCATTAATGATATTGTGCCGAATTCGGTTGAGACGGTTTCGAAATTCCAGACGGCTTTTTCGAGGAAACATAATGTCGATACGGGTCTATACCTGGTTACGCTTTGCACTGGTGGTAACGCGGGTGAAGTCCGCAGTATTGGTCAGATTGACTATCAGAGGGTAACCTGGGAAAGGCCGGATAAGAAACAACGTGAGGTTCAGTGTTGGCGGTGTCAGAAATGGGGACACATGTCGAATAATTGCAATCGCTCGTTTGTTTGTGTGAAATGTGGCGAGGACCACCCGCCAAGGGAGTGTTCTATGGAGGTAGGCTCTACCCCTTTTTGTGCTAACTGCAGGACTCAAGGTCATACATCGAATTGGAGAGGATGTCCGGCTTATAGGCAGTATGTTGAGATTAAGGAACTCACTAGGAATTCTGGAAGGAAAATTAAAGAACAGGCTTTGACGAACGTGGCTGTGGCAACTCAATCTAATTTAGTGCGACCGGATAATTTGTTTTCTGATATTTTGAGAACTCGCCCTGCGCTACCGGGTTCTACTGAGAAACCACCTCTGATTCAGGAATTTTTGAAGATCGCGAAGGAACTGTGCGGACAAGAGACTATTGAAAGTAAGGTGGAACGTTTTGTTAGGAATTTTAAGAGCTTATCAAAGGAACAAGCTAAGCGGGAATGCTTGGGCTTGTTGAAAGAGGTTGTGCAGACTTATGGTCCGTAGATTTTTTAACCTTCTCACTTTTAATGTAAGATCACTAATCCACGCTACTCGGCGTGTTGATCTGTTAGATACCTTGAATTATGGTTGCATCGATGTTGCTTTTATTCAAGAGTCTAGGCTAGGTACTGGTCAGGGATTTTCTCTGGGGAACTATATTATGGTTAAGGATAATAGCGAATTAGGTGTTGGTATTTTGTTAAAATCTTCTTATGACTTTTCTAGAGTGAATATTCCAGGCATCCCATTTCCGCATGTTTTTATTCGAATTGAGGTTTTGGTGGACGGTTCTTTGAGAAGATTTTTATTCGGTTCTATTTATATCCCATGCAACTTTAATGGCGGCCGGTTGCGTGAAGGCCTTTCGACTATCGAACGTTTTTCCAGGAATTTTGACGGGACATTCGTTGGTGGGGATCTAAATTCGAGACACTCTTCCTGGGGCGATGTGTCAGATAATGACAATGGCAACAATCTTCTCAACTGGTTGCAATTGAATTCACTTTCCTTTGTTCGCATTTGTAATTCTTTTCCTTCTTATCCCAATGGTTCTTCTTTTCTCGATCATTTTTTGGTTTCCTCTGATCTCATTGATACCTATTCTTCGAATTATAGAGTATCTAGTCTTCCTTCTTTTTCAGATCACTTTCCTGTTAAATTGAGTTTAGATTTTCCGAATTTTGATATAATTGTGAATCAACCGCATTCTTTTGTTTCTTATGAGAACACTGATTGGAATAGATTTCGCCATGACATTAGTTGTGATCTTCTTAATTACTATCCCCCAATTGACCGTAATTTGAGTAACGTCGAGATTGATCACTATGTGGAGGAATTCACTACTACCATTAACTTTATTGCTAACATGCATTCAGAGAGACGTGTGTATAGACAGTGCAAATATATTTTGTCAGATGAGCTGAAGAGATTGTATAGGATTAAGTTTTCATGGCAGAAGGAACTTAAGAAATTATATAGGAGACATTTGAACAGATCGAGCTCTGAGTATGTGCTTCTATCGAAACAAATTCAATTGCTGGGAATAATGATCAAGGAACGTATGGCTCAGGAACAGGCGCAGACTTTTAAATCTAGATTACAGGGTATTCGACCAGGCCCGAGAGCATACAGGCAGATATTTAACGTTATAGGTAAGAGGAAGACTTCCCTTGCGGGGGACTTGACTGTTGATGGTATAACTATTACCGAACGTTCGCGGAAACTTGACGTCTTACGAGACCACTTTGCTTGTGTTTATAGCGGGTCTTCTCCCATGGAGGATTTGGCTGATATTGAACGTTGTATAGGGTCCTACATTGCGGATACTCCTCCTTCAATTACTAGTTTTTCGGAAGGAAACACTTCACTGAATGATCAAAATTCATCAGTATTTATTTCCACTAAGTTCCTCTTTGATTTGGTGAAATCTCTCAACGGTAAAAGATCTTCTGGTTCGGATAATATTTCTAATTTTCTTATTAAGAAGTTTCCTGTAAAGGCGATTGAGTTCCTAGTTATAATTTTTAATAATTGTTTGAACAATAGTTATTTCCCTGACTGTTGGAAGGTGGCGAAGGTTATCCCGATACCGAAGAAGGCCAATGTTACTGAGTTGGATAATTTGAGACCGATCTCCCTGTTATCGAACTTAGGAAAGTTATTTGAGAAGGTAATGAGAGTGAAAATGGATATTGGAGTTAACACTGATTATATTCCAGATTATCAGTTTGGCTTCAAGGCAGGACATTCAACGGAACATGCATTGTTAAAATTTCAGGATGATGTCGTTTGTAAATTGAGGCAAAGGGTATGTACAGTAGCAGTGTCACTGGATGTGGAAAAGGCTTTCGACAAGGCTAACCACGCCGGTATAATGTACAAGATGACGAATATCGGGTTTAATCCCCACATGGTCAAGCTTTGTCGCAGTTTTTTTGACAACCGGAAATTTTTTGTTCAATGTGAGGGGTCGGAGTCGTCGCTGGCTGAGGTACGTTGTGGTGTCCCTCAGGGTTCTATTTTGGCGCCGCATTTCTATAACATTTATATGAGCGATTTCCCCCATCGATTTCAGGGATGCCAGGGGATTCTGTATGCGGATGATGCTTTGCTTTATGCTCACGCAGAGTCTCCTGACATTGCATTACTGAATCTTTCCCGTTATCTTGTGGTGATTAATGACTTTTTCTCACATTGGGGTATAAAGATAAACACTTCAAAGTGTCAGGCAGTTTGCTTGCGGAATGCGTCAGGCAAATGCAAGACCTTTGTTGTGCCTCAGAGCAAGAACCTCAGGTTGTTTCTGAATGGACAGGAAATTCCTTTCACTGATAGTTTCAGGTATTTGGGTGTACACTTCACGAAACTGATGAAGTTTAATAAGCATGCAAGGCTGGCCCTTGAAAGGGCAAATAGAATCAAGGGTGCGTTTTCACGGTTATTGACGAGTAGGTCCTTACCAGTGGAAACTAAACTTTTGATCTATAAGGTGAGCATACGACCGCTGTTGCTGTATGCATTCCCAATTTGGTTCATCATTTCGCCAACGGTGATGAAGGAATTTTCTGTTCTGGAAAGAAAAATATTGCGTTTATGTATCGGCAAAAGTTTCCGGTCTGTGAACAGACGTTATTCGAATGAATATATTTATGAAAAGGCTGCCGTTATTCCGTTACCGGCTTATGCACTGTATAGAATATCGTCATTTGTTAGCCGCCTTCCGTCGGTCCCGAATTCTCTTATTGGCGACATTATTGACAATCAGGCTCCCTTCAACTGGTCTAACACAAACTATCTCTCACCACTCGGTATTAGTGAATCCGATTTGCTTTTTAGTTCCCTTTCAGCAACTCCGAATCTTTACATGAAGTCCATGTTTGGCTCTCATCGAGGTTAGCGTATTCTTGTAATGAATTTACTTCTGCACTTTCTTTACTTTTTTTATAATTTTAGTTTATATTTTAGTTTACTCTTAGTTTTAAGATTTAGTTTATAAGATTTAGTTTTAAGTATATATTTGTAAGAGTCTAACCTCTCCGTTAAATTAATGCCGGGAGCAAGCATGTAATACCTAATTTATAGCTAACACATATCGATTAACGTAACACTTTCCTGTAAATATAAAACACGAGTTGTAACACCTTTTATGTACATTAAAATAATACGCAATAGTTTTAAGAATTCCATTATAACGTTTTTTTTCTCAACTTGTCATAGAATTATAAAAAAGTCTCAATAAACTTCAACTTTGCTGAGTAGGTAGGTTCTACCATTTCTGTAATAAAATCGTTGTTTGCAGAATTTTCATTTTATAATGATTAACTAGAAATTATCCAATTATTGTTTTATACCAGGAAAAATTCACGAACTGCATTCTGAAACTTGCAGATAATTTTTTTAATACAAAAGAACACTTCAAGATTTATTCTTTTCCATGAGCTAAACGAACTTCCAATACGTGGCATGGTTTCTGAGATATATGCCAATAAATTAACTTCTAAAATGAACTGTTTTAACATTTAAAAAAATAAATACTTCCACAGCAACATGTTGGCACGATATCATCGAAATCTTGTAGAATGTGATTAATTGGAATGTTATTCTTGAAGAAATAAATTATGAATAATAGCTCAACTTGGGATTTTTTTTTTGCGCTGAAAAACTTGTCTTCAATCAACATCCCATTCAATTGGGACACGAAATATTCGGCGTTAGTGTTCTCGCCATTCTCATTTTTAAAAAAGTAAGAACCAATAATTCCACCAGCCTACACAGCACACCAAACAGTGAGCCTTTGTGGATATAACCAGGTCTCATGGATTCTCTTTACTGCAAATGCGACAATTTTGCTTATTGACATGTCCATTGAGCCTAATCACTGAACAGAATATTGCGATGGAACAGTTAACGCAAGAAACCGAATTACATCCATAATCTGTCATAGTCTTCCCACCCTACCATTAAGTTGGGAGCCGATTGTGTCAAATTTGAGATAACAACTTCTACTTGGAATTCCAACCACTCGGCCATCCTTAGAACATATGTATATGCTATAGTTGTTGTTAAACATAGCCTCCCTATGTGACAGTGATGGTCATTAACGCAAATAGCTCATACGACCATGACCCTGTTGGTCCAAAGGGACATTCAATTATGTCTAATCGCTACTCTAGCTCTTGTATGCCTGCCTTCTATATTGATCGACAAAACATGAAGCAGAACTTCTAATGCTTCCATAGCAGTTGTCTTTGTTCTTCCCTATATGCGACTGGTCATTCTACGTGACCCTTTCCGAAATGAACTGTAATTATTGATTGAGATTGGTTTTATGGCTTTGCAACGCATGAAGATGGAGAATATTTTTCCTTTTTTCATGCGTTCGTCTGAATTGAATTCGAACTCATTGACTAGCATGTCAGGATTGTACGGCGAATAACCGATCATTTCTATGTTCTCAGAATCTAACAAGTCAATTGTTTGAACTGATATGTGGGAGCTCACATTGCCATGGTGGCAGTTGGTTTTCCTAATTTTTTTCGGAACACTTCCGGCAAACAAATGACTCTACACCACTCATTGTTGGCCGTTCTATGTTCCACTAAAATGTCACTGTTGACATGCTAACAGTTTTCCCGAAAAAAAACACACTTATTTCGAAGCGCTTTGAGTGCCATCAACAGCATTCAAATACTTCCCTACTTCAACATACATCCATCATTCGTCCGCCACCTGTAACAGGAGCTGTTGTTTGCACCAATCCACGCGAACATCTATTGGAGCTTTTGTCAAATTATACGAGAGCCAACGAGAACAAATTGTATTCGGGGCTGATGGGTGATTGCCCTGACTACGTCCAGATTATATACATAAGTTTTTGGTACTCGTTATTTGGAATTGCATTAAAATAGTACCATCTTCCTCCCCAGCTTAGGATTATAACATGACAACGTTTTAATAAAGGGCTTAAGGGTTCTTTCGAATTACATATCTACATATCTATTTATGTACATTAAACTGGGTCGGTCGGTTTGTATGGGAGAAAGAAGGTTGCTTTTTTTTCGAGGATTGAAATGAAAGCAAACGCCATTTTTGAGAAAATTTTAGATGCGGAAAACACCGCTTTGTGCAAAATTTTGCCTTTGTGGGAAAACTCCTTGATGAATGTATGTTCTTCCAGTCCAGAGATACAAGCCGACCGATTTTAAGCCGACAAGCCGCCGCCGCCGTACGTTTCTGAACGAGCCGCGTCGCCGCCGATTTCATCGCCTCACATCGACTTTAACCACGTCGCCGATAATTGTTTAGATCCGAAGGAGGTTTAACTCCGTCAAATCTTACTACCAAAATATACAACCCACTTAAAATTACAAAAGAAAATATAACTGTTGACTTAGATAACCTACTACTGGGCAATATATGGATCTTTCTTTGAATTTGGTATATGATGACGTCTATAGTAAGTTGAATGATTGTATTTTGATTTGAAAGTCGCATTTCTTTAACCACTCTTGTGTAGGACAGAAAGCCACAAATCTCGCGACGATGATCTTCGTCGGCACACATATGTATATATAGGACATGAAGTTACACTGTCCTCCGGCTACAATACCATTGGCACTATTCGGACACTTTTGGAACATGAACCTTAATATTGTGCTTCTTTGGTGTGTTAAAGTAGGTAGAGCTTTACCATTCTTTGAAAGGATTGTGATATTGAGAATGTCTGGTCAAATATGCTTCACATGAAAAGCGGTAATTCCAAAAAAAATTATTAAATTCATCCATATTATAAAAATTTTGGGATGAATTTCCACTCCAAAAAAATAATTGTATGAGATAATAATATGAAATTATTGGCTAATAAAGGGCGATTTTTTAAGACTTGATAACTTTTTTTTTTTTAAAAAACGCATAAAATTTGCAAAATCTCATCGGTTCTTTATTTGAAACGTTAGATTGGTCCATGACATTTACTTTTTGAAGATAATTTCATTTAAATGTTGACCGCGGCTGCGCCTCAAGTGGTCCATCCGCTTAGTCCAATTTTGGCATTTCCACGTTTTTGAGTAACAGAGGCCCAATTGCTGCGAACGGCGACGAATCGATAATTGATGGTCATCATTAACATTGGCCGATACAGCTGCGATATTTTCTTCAGTTCGCACTCTACGTAAGCGTGTTGGTGGTTTAATGTCCAACAATGTAAATTTGGTGCGAAATTTAGTCACAATAGCCCGAATAGCCGCTTCAGTGGGTCGATTAAACTGACCATAAAATGGAAGCGTGCGATGAACTTTCTTAACAGAGCACGCATTTTGATAATAAAATTCAATGATTTGCAAGCGTTGCTCGTTAGTAAGTCTATTCATGATGAAATGTCAAAGCATACTGAGCATCTTTCTCTTTGACACCATGTCTGAAATCCCACGTGATCTGTCAAATACTAATGCATGAAAATCCTAACCTCAAAAAAATCACTCTTTATTAACAAATATTGAAATACTTGCCAAAAAATAAAAGAAAACGTATTAAAAACCAATACAAATTGTTCCTTCCCTTTTCCCAAAATTGGCAAATAAATTTCGTAATGG
This sequence comes from Polietes domitor, assembly GCA_947397865.1. Taxonomy (NCBI): domain Eukaryota; kingdom Metazoa; phylum Arthropoda; class Insecta; order Diptera; family Muscidae; genus Polietes; species Polietes domitor. The sequence continues at coordinate 19,319,297 of OX377618.1, read as the reverse complement.
GGGTGATCGAATGACAGAACGAGCCGGTAAATCAGCTGAAAGCCGCCGCCGCAGACCCATTTTGGGTAGCGCCGCCGCCGCCGATAATTATGGTTCGGCTTGTAACTATGTTCCAGTCAGATTGCCTCAACATAGTTTTTGGAACAGGATATATCTCTACACCATTTTCAAGTGTAATTCAAAAAAACTCATATTGCAGGTGTATATAACGTCTATGAAAACATTACCAAAGATCAAATTTCAGAGTATCCCGATCGTCCGTATAGAAGTTATAAAATCTTTAAATTTTAATAGGTTTGAATAGGCACGCTCAAAGTTATTGTAGAAACTCTATCAAATATCAAAATATAACTGATTCGGAATATCCGTGTGGAAGACACGACTTAATCACTTATTGTTTGTAATCATAATTATTTCCATTGGTTCTTGTTAAATGGGGGTAAATATGTTTTCTAAACATCAGATTATTAAAATTTACAGAAATAAATAAATGCTAAATGTATATTTTGCTTAAATAATTTTGTTTACCCTTTTTGAAATGCAAATTGAATAATTTTTGAATTACAAATGGAATAATTTTTGAATTTCAAATGAAAACTTTTGAATTTCAAATGGTGTCTTTTGAATTACTTATGACGAGTTCCGCTAGGGATCCAACACTTTCCAAATCATCTGAAATACGCATCTGATCTATGTATCACTTTCCGTTCAAAAGTTAGAGAATTATTTCTCAACACTCACTCTGAGCCCCCAAAGCCAAGAAATTTAAATTTAATTCGAAAAATCTACATTATTTTTTGTAATGCTTTGTTCTTCAGCTTGAAGCTTTGTCTTAAATAACGCTTTCGCTTAACAACAAAAACAACAATTACGTACAAATGTCGTGACATCTTCCGAACATTCTGGGATACCTTTTTAAATATAAATGAAATGTAAACTGTTTTTGTGTCATTCTTGTAATTTTTTTTTTTGAATATTTTTAATTTTAATTTATCACCCATTATAAAGTACAGGGTTTTCCAACAAGAGGTGTTATTTTGTCATTCAAAGAAAAATGTCATTTTTTGAGATAAATAATCGGATGTTTATTTCATAATAAAGAGGAAGGTATGCCGTTAATAATGAAAAACAACATCAGCAAAATGGCCACCACGACCACGCTTACCTTTTCATGAAATTTTCCATAACCAAATCGCAAAGTGACTGCCCTATGTCCTCGATAGCCTCACGAATTCTATCTTTGAGGTATTGAATCGACGCTGGGCTGTTGGCGTAGACCTTATCTTTCACGTCGTCCCAAAGGAAGAAGTCGCAAGGTGTTAAATCACAAGATCTCGGTGGCCAATTGTGATCACCTCTTCGAGAGATAACACGGTCCGGAAACTTTTCCCGTAAAAGAGCAATGGTTTCGTTGCTTGTGTGGCACGTAGCGCCGTCTTGTTGAAAGTAAACGTTGTCCAGATCAATACCATCCAACTCCGACCATAAAAAATCATTAATCATCTCTCGATTCATTCACAGTAACTGTAGATCCAACCTCATTTTCGAAAAAGTAAGGTCCAATGACCCCGCCGGACCATAAACCGCACCCAACAGTCACACGAGGAGGATGGAGAGGCTTCTGAACAATAACTCTTGTTTGTCTTGGTTTTCCGAGCCCCAGATGCGACAATTCTGCTTGTTGGCGTAGCCACCGAGGTAGAAATGGGCCTCATCAGTCAAGATGATTTTTCGATGGAAGTCCGGATCATTTTCATTCATCTCAAGGACCCAATCAGCAAAGTTGTTGAAACGTGTATCGTTCCATTTTTAGTAATGGCTTAGTTTCATTTTCTTGTCAAATGTCAAAGAATAAAAGCTTCAAAAGTGACAGCTACCGAAATACCGGGTGATTCAAAATAACACCTCTTGTTGGAAAACCCTGCACAATTTTAAATTATTTTTGGCGCACCAAAAATTTGCCTGCTCTGACTTGATTTAAGTGAATCATTTCTATACAAAACGCATGGCAATCTTAGCAGCATACCTTTAGTGAATAGTCTAAAAACATTTTTATACTGCATACATTCAGGCGGGAGGAACTTGAACACTCACACTTTACATAGATTCAGAGGTATGCTTTCCGTTGGCCGAACTTTGTGTAAACATCCCTTTAAAAGGAAAAGCATTTTAAACGATTCCATAGAAGTCTTAAACTATAGAACAATAAAAATTCGATTTTATTCCATAGCAAGGGAGCCTTCTTCCCGCAGTAACTCATACACAGGCACAGACACACACACACACATCCATATGTTGCAGCAATCTGCTGTACACGATATTGGAAACAAATCCTTGCCGGGATTAACAATAAATGCTTCGAATACAAGAATTCATGTTTCGGCATAAGTCCAAGCAGACTTTTAGTGATTTTTTCGGGTTGTGTTTGCCATTGCCATGCACAAGTGGCACGTTTTGCATTTATGGCTGTTGCCAGCTATGAGCCATCCATCGAATGCTCTACTAATACCCACCGGCCGCTAAGGTTGCTTTCGGGGGAGTTGGGAAAGCGGTTTGTGAATACGATCTTGACCGGCGTACATAACTGCAGTAAGTTCCTCTCAATCTTACCTTAAGACCATGCCAACACTGGTAGTTGCGAGTTGACGAACTTGTCGTGTAGGTGTAGGTTTGTTCTATCCTTCTCCAGAGGAACGAGGGTGTCGCAAAGTTTGTAACAGAGTTGTATTACGGGTACGAGTAAACAAAATTGATGTAAACATTTCCGTCTGCCCGTCAGATGCTTAACATATGGCAGATGAATAATTTTGCAGTTGAGGCGAAGGCATAAATGTCCTCTCTTGCTGCCAGCAGAGGGTAGTGTGTCTGTATGATTCGACCCCGGCGCTCTTAACTCTTTACGCGTTTCTTTAAAGGATAAATAAACGTTATTAATATCTCATCTCATTATACACTCAGACACTACATACATGCATATATTTAGGAGCTTTGCTTTTTAAGACAAAGTATACTTTCAGGCGTTTGTGTTTGTTTTGCCAAAAAATTTCAAGGAAAAACTTTTTCTTTGCCTTGCTCCCAAGGAGGTATGGAATGCTGGAACATAATTAAAGAAGCCATAATTATATCTTCGGGTAGTTAGCAAACAATTTTGTTGTACGTTCGGGTACGTGCACATGATTGTATCTACTGCATGACAGGTCATTTAACATACTTTGGGGGGCACGTTTTTATGGCATATTTGGCATTGCCTACTTTAAGGTAAATGTACAAAATTTCGTTGAAACCATTCCAAAGTTGCTGGTACTTTTCTTGTGATTAAAGCGATGGTTGTAATTAAATTTGAAGTAGAAAAAGAAAAACTTTTTGTTTCATACTTTGTGATGTGCTTCTGTAAGTTTAGAAGATCTCTACTTCTTCCGTGCGTAACATTAGAAAATTCTGAGGAAGATTTCCATATGAAATACTGATTTGAGTGAAATCAAGTAAGCATATCAACTCAAAATTGGTTGATTGCAAAAGACAAGAGGAAAATAAAAAAACTTGTTCAAATTTGCTATTCGTTCATAAAGTATTGTCGGTTGAATCGTCCACATTATTTTTCAGATTGATAATACACAGTTTTATCCTAGGATTTCATTGGTGTTTTGCATAATTGTGACAGAATTTCATTGACACATCCAAAATGCGAAACAGTCTTTTAGAAATTTGGTGACAATAATTTTTGTGAAAAAAAAAATAAACAATTTCCCAAATTAAACTCAAACAAGTTGTTGTTAAAATTCCTGAATTGATTTTGAAAAATAAAAATTTTGATTACGATATCTAAAAAAATACATTTTGAATGTATTGAGGCATGATGATTCGCAAAATCAAATCCAAAAACTTTTTTATAGATAAAATTTTACTAAAATTGGAGGTATATTTAATATTTTTACTCTTTCTTTGGATATATATGTCTGATCTAGGGTTTGAATCCCGGGATTTTCCGCTAGAAATTTCCCTGGATTTTTCATATTTTTCTGTTTACCGGGAATTGTACACATTCTACACATTTTTCACCACGTTTTCACTATAAAATTATAAAAGGTACCAAAATAATTTAATAAAGATTTAAAATTTAGATATGTGTCAGCAAGGAGATACAAATCTTCTAACTTGACTATGGTAATTTTCTATATGTAATTTATATGAAGTGAATAGAACAAAACAATGTTTGTAATATTTTGAGATAATTCAATTTCAGAATTACGTTCGATAAACGTTTCTCCTGATATGCTAATATCTGTGGTAAAATCGAACAAGGATTATATATAATTTTACCAATAAATTAAAAAGATATATACATACATAAAATCTAAAGTAACCACTAGGTATTGAAAAATGACAATATTGCTGCCTCAAAATAATAATTTAGGTTTTCCAAAATACAGGAAAGGGAACTGGCAATTTAAGATGTATTGACAATTAATAATATAAATAATAATCGAGTGTGCAATATCATTCTCTATCACGCTCACTTCCTCCAATAAAATAGAAATAGACTATCCGATGATTTATAGACTCATCGTTGCTTTTTTTAAAAAGTTTTTATATTTCAAAAAACTCTTACTTTTAAAAAAATATGCCTACAGATAATAGTAACTTGGAAACCTCCTATAAGATAGCACTCATACACAGTCAAAGGAATGTGCTTGTCGCTGTGTACTATTTTAGCTCAACTTGTGTGTATAATTTTTTAAAATTTCTTACACAGTTTTGAACAAAAAAATACCACCGCAAACCCTTTCATATCCTCGAGCTCATGTTTCTAGATGTAGCCGGACAATTTATAACTTTTTGGACATTTTTCCCAAAAACTACACATTTTGAAAAATCACTATAGGCAACATGTGATTTTGCCTCCCCTAAAAACATGAACTTTATTTGGTACCAAGTTTATCCCTTGTCGCTCCACATCCTCCTCATAAGTAAAATTTTTTGAAATATCCATTTATGTTCCGCATTTACGTAATTTGTACCATTTGTCCCGCGCACCACAATTTCGACGAATCCAATTTTATTGCGCTTCTACATAGTCAGAGGAATTTACATACCAAATTTCACGATTTTAGATGTTATACTTTAGTTGGTACCATTTTTATCCCTTTTTGTCTCGCTCACCCCTTAAAAGTACAAATTTCGAAAAATCCATTTAGATTGAGCTTCTACGTTGTCCGAGGAATTTACACACACCAAATTTCGCGACTATAGCTGCAATACTTTAGTTGGTACCATTTTTATCCCTATTTGTCCCGCTAACACCTTATAAGTACAAATTTCGAAAAATCCATTTATATTGAGCTTCTACGGTGCCCGAGGAATTTACATACCAAATTTAGCGACTATAGCTTAAAATGCAAATAAGTACCATTTTTATCCCTCTTTGTCCCGCTAACACCTTATAAGTACAAATTTCGAAAAATCCATTTATATTGAGCTTCTACGGTGTACGAGGAATTTGCACACCAAATTTCGCGACTATAGCTTAAAATGAAAATTAGTACCATTTTTATCCCTTTTTGTCCCGCTCACCACATAAAAAGTACTATTTTTTTCCAGCTTGCTCCTGAAAAGTACAAATTGCGAAAAATCCATTCATGTTGCAAGTCTACGTCGTCAGAGAAATGTAAATAGCGATTTTCACGAATATAGCTTAAAATAAAATTGGTTCCATTTTTATCGCTTTCTGTCTCTTTCCTCCCTTTTAAGTACAAATTTCGAAAAATCCTTATTTGTAGCGCGTCAGTGCAAGGAACACACCGAATTTCATGTTTCTAGCTACTGCCGTTTAGTCAGGACAAAGGTTCGATGTTTATCTCATTTTGTCCCATTTTACCCCCTACGTCATTTATTTGCGAACTACGATAAAAATTTCATAATCCTGAAACGGGGCGAAATCGGCCCAAAGGGAAAAATTTTTCCCTCACAAGGACTAAAAATACCCATAATAATCCCTACTATTTTAGCATATTTAAGCATGTTTTTTTGAATATGTATGTTTATATTTGCTTGATATTTGGTATGCGCATTCCCTTTATAGCAAAAACGTGCACCATAAAGTGATTCTTATTTGTAGGGGGTGAAATGGGGGCAAAGGGATAAAAATGATACATTTTAAACGACAACAGCTAGAAATACGAAATTCGGTGTGTACATTCCTCTAATTGAGTAGATACATAATATAAAAGTATTTTTTCCAAATTCGTACTTTTAAGGGGTAAAATGGGAATAGAGGGATAAAAATGGTACCAACCAAACGGCTGTACCTAGAACAATGAAATTCGGTGTATTCATTCCTCTGATTGCATAGACACTTAAAATAAACAGATTTTTCAAAATTCGTACTTTTTGGGGTTAAAATGAAAAAAGGGGATAAAAATAGTACCAATCAAATGACCGCAGCTAGAGTCATGAAATTCGGAGTATACATTCCTTTGACTACGTAGACATGAAAAATAAAAGTTTTCTTTCCAAATTCGTACTTTCAAGGGATACAATGTGTACGGGTTGCGTAGACACGGAAAATAAACGGATTTTTCGAAATTCGTACCTTTTGGGGTTAAAATGGAAAAAGGGATACAAATAGTACCAACCAAATGACCGCAGCTAGAGTCATGAAATTCGGAGTATACATTCCTCTGATTGCGTAGACACGGAAAATAAACGGATTTTTCGAAATTCGTACTTTCAAGGGATACAATGGTACAGAGGGATAAAAATAGTACCAACTAAACGACTACAGCTAGAATGATGAAATTCTAATTGCGTAGTAACGTCAAGGGGTTAATAATGGTACCAACCAAATGGGCGCAGCTGGAATCATGGAATTCGGTGTATACATTCGTCTGACTGCATAGACACGTACGTCTGATAATGGATTTTCAAAATTTGTACTTTAGGAATTAAAATAGAATGGAAGTACAACCAACTGTAGCACGCACTATCTGCCAATATTTATGGTATTTAAACTTGTTGAAAATATAAATATAAGAATATTTATTTTTTGATTTGAAATAAATAATGGTTTGAAATAATTAAAATATTATAATTATTTATAAAATAATTTTTTCAATATTTGTATTTGTTTTGGTTTGGCTATATTAAAAAAATATATATATTTTCCTGTAACATTACTACCCTCCTGCGAAAATCGACAGCCTCTGTGCAATGCAATCCATGGTGGAGGGCATATAAAGTTCGGCCCGGCCGAACTTAACGCCGTTTTTACTTGTTTATTCTTTTTTTGGGTAGGTTATGTTGCGGGGGATGCCTGTCAAAGGAATGAATGATGAGTGAAGTGAAAAGGTGGGGTTATCTCATATTTTAGTCTATACTGCCATTGATTCTTTTGAGTCAGGAGGATTTTTCTACATATCGGATGAGTTTTTTTATAAATCCTTTAAAACTTTTGAAACCAAGTGTTTTTTATGAAAAATATAATAACTTCCTTTATTAAAATTTGAATGTTTTATTGGAAAAAAAAAATAAGTTTTTATATAGCAAACAATATGTTGACGATTTGCCGTCCTGTCCCGGTATCCCGGGAAATCGAAAACATAATTCTCTAACCTAGTCCGATCACACCCGCTTTTGTTTCATTAGAAAAAAATATCCACAAACAATTTTTTTATATCGTTTTCGAGTTTAGAAAGTCAAAATGTTTCGAGAGGACATGGCTTTACACTCTGTCCCAAAAGATATGTACCAAAGCCAACCTGAAATTAATCATGTTGCTACAGAAGCAATGCATACATTTAGGGGCAACAGTTTGTAGAGACATGAAAATATGTGTATAAAATTGTACTTCTAAGACCGTTAACCAAGTTGAAGTTTATTGAGACTTTTTTATAATTATATGACAAGTTGAGAAAAAAACGTTATAATGGAATTCTTAAAACTATTGCGTATTATTTTAATGGGAATAAAAGGTGTTACAACTCGTGTTTTATATTTACAGGAAAGTGTTACGTTAATCGATATGTGTTAGCTATAAATTAGATATTACATGCTTGCTCCCGGCATTAATTTAACGGAGAGATTAGACTCTTACAAATATATCCTTAAAACTAAATCTTATAAACTAAATCGTAAAACTAAGTATAAACTAAAATATAAAATAAAATTATAAAAGTCCGTTAACCAAATAATGCAATAGTAAATTCATAATAACCCCAAAAGTATGCATTGCAAAATATCAGCCGATAAGATAATATAAATGACTAGCCAGGATATTTGATGTGATTTGATACGTAATGACTAATTAATAAACTATTAATCCTCTGATTTTTTACAACTGTTGAGCTGACATAGTAAGCTTAAATTATATATTAAGAGCTGTTTGCCATCCATTAAAAGATACAATAGTTTTTATCAGAAATTTCAGAAATCTTGAAAAAATAAATAATTTTCATTTAAAATTGTGGACTCAAGTGAAATCAGTGATAATGATTTGTTTTAACGTATATAAGAAATATATGACGATTTTGAATTTTATGTTGCATGGAAGGTAGGCGTGGTTGTGGGCGGAAAACCTTTTTTGATGTGATTTGACAATATAAGGGATGTGTGCGAAATTTCAAGGCCATAGCTTCATTCTTTCTAATTTTTGCCGCAGCGTGTATTTATTTATGTATTTTAAAATTAAAAAAAAATTGTTTTTGATCTAATTTAACAATATAAAGGATGTGATGTGTCCTTTAGTTGAAGAAGAGAAGCTGGGATTTCAAACAATTCCATTGAATTGTCTCGGCAGCTGAACAATCTCTAGTAGTTGATAACATTTACAAATGATTCTGACGAAATTTAACTGAATTTCTATTTTGCTGATAAAGTACCCAAAAAAAAACTGCAGATTCGTTCAATTGATTCAGATAACGTTGCTTTTTTCAACCACTGTGATAGGAATTCTAAACTTGATAAATTCGCGGAAATATTTTGTTTTAATTAAATTGCCTAATTTTTTATTTTAATTCATTTAAATCTCGCATCAAATTCCTGTTGTTTGCACTAAATTGTTTGGCCACCATAATGTCAAGGGTGCGAGAAATTTTAGAAATCTCACATTTCTCGCCTACACTACACTTTAAGCAAAGCTTTTGATTAGCAATTGTTGTTATGTAAATACGTATTTGGCGAATTTCCTAATTGTCTCACTTGCTGCGCGGTTCGTAGGTAGCGTTCATTTCTTTAAGAATATTAATGGTGCATAATTTAGGGGTGACTTTCGCAAACATTTCCATAGTCTACTTTAAGGCGCAGCAAAGGAATAAATTGAAAAAGAAAAGAAAAATTGTTTATTCTGCGCCTAATTAAAATACTGTCGAATAGAGTAGAAGAAAGTTGAAAGCAATTTCCCATTAAGATGTTGACGTGTTGACTTTAAACTTTTGTTTTGACGTCAAGTCTATTAAATCTCGATTAACTGTTGACAATAAGAGAGAGAGAAAGAGAGAGAGAGAGAACGTGATGTTGTGGTCGATGACTTTTAAGTTATTTTTCAATCATTTTGATAAACCACAAAATTTAAACGAATTTCTCCTCTCCAAACGGCTACCGCAACAGCCACAATCTTTAATAACCGATAAGTCCCCCTCAATAAAGATTATATGGAAAATATAAAACAAAACGGAAGGAGAAGTGGAAGAGGACGAAGGGAAGTTGGTGTGGCGTAAAATAGGTGATTTAAAACGTTATATCCTTATCTTTGCCCACCCCCTTTCCAGCCATACCATCGAAAAAAAAAACAAAATATTAACAAATACGAGGGCCGCCTATCACTTATGCGCGTGTTAATGATTTACATGTTTACCTGAAATCCTCGTTAATGGTGAATGTTAATAAAATGTTGGTCATATAAATTAATGTTGTACTTAAATGTTAGCTCAGCATATGTAGAAGTGTAGTTATCTAGCGATCCAATATATTTTGCCTGGCCGTATTTAAGAATATGTGGTGAATTTTTTGTTTCGAGGGTTCTGTTTCATGCATACTTTTCGTGGCCGAAATTAGGCTTTAATTAGATAAGTTGATTCACGCTGGCGGGCGGGCCTCACATGTAGGTTTCGCATGTATTTCCTATGTGTATGGCACGATGCCACCCATAAAAAATACATATTTTCATATTATCTGCGGCAAAAATTCGAAGGAATTGATCCGAGTCTTTCAAATTTCGCACTCATCTCTGATATTGTTAAATTAGATTAAATCCGACCGCAAGCATGCCCTACCGCCCATGTAAAATAAAACGCAAATCTTCATATATTTTTTATCAATCAATACCAGTGATTTCTTTTGAGTCCACAATTATATGGAAATTGTCAAGGTTGATTTGTGTGGAAGGTACTAGAAGGTTCATGGCATTTGGTCCTAGCTTCCACAGTTATAAAACAATTGCAAAAACATAATCAAATATCAAGTCATAGTGGATTCCATGCACCAGTTATGAAGAAGTTATGAAGGATTTAATTTTACCTAGGATATAGACAACTGTGTGGGAGTTGCATGAAGGGGTGTGGCTAACCGTAAATATTTTTTTTGGTTTAAAATGATTATAAAAACATATTCAAATATTAAATTTCAAATGATTTTGACTACCCGTATGGAAGTTACATCGGTTTTATATTAACCAAGGCTTATGCCACATTGTGTGGGAGGTACCAGAAAGGGTGTGGCAATATCGTCCATATTCCACATGAATGCAACATATATAAAAGCATTGCCAAATATCAAATTTCATCATCCTTATGGAAGTTATAACAGCTTTAATTTCAAGTAGGTTAGGGTGCTTTGTGTGGGAGGTACAAAAAGGGGCGTGGCAATACCAGCCATATTTTGTGCGCTTAAAGTGATTATAAAAGCTTTATCAAATACCATAATATAAGCGATTCCGAATATCCGTGTGGAAGTTATATGGGTTTTAATTTAACATAGGAATATGGGTCATTTGTGTGGGAAGTACCAGAAGGGGCGTGGCATCTTCGAACTTAAACTAAGTTTGGGAAAACTATTACCCTGTGCAATGTTTGAATTAATGCCTTAACTCCTTTCGAGAGTTATCGTGTACACCAGCCAGACAGACAGACGGACGGACATGGCTCAAACAGCTTAAAAAGTCGTGAAACGGATTTGGTCCAAACATACTTAGGGTCTTAAGTCACTCCTGCAATACGTTACACTTTTTTCTATCTCAAATGATATATATATATATATATACATATATACCCTCCTACTCTGTAGAGTGAAGGTATAAAAAAAATATGAAATTTTAATTGTTTTCAACCAGGTCGCTGGCCATACAAATGGACAAATAATTTTCTGTCACCTCAAGAAAATAAAGTTTGGATTGTTTAATGATGATCTGCAAAATATTTCGTCACTGAGTCAAGCCATCTGTGAGCTAAACGCTCCTGAAAACACCTCCAAAAATCATGTTTTCCCGTGTAATTTTTTTTACGTTGCATTTTTGTCCAACATTTATTTTCTGAATTAATAGACCCTCGGAAGCACTTTAGATATAAATTTTGATTCTTGTCTTAGATTAACTAATTGGTCGAATTATTGGACGTTTATAGGATTTTTTCGTTTTTTAAAGTGACAACTGACAATTTATTCGTATTTGGTGTCAGTATTTTATAAAAAACTAGCTGACCCGACAGAAACTTTCCTGTCCACATTTTAATTAGTTTATTTAAAGTTTATAGAAGTTCTCATTTTCAGTCTTTTGCTCATAACTACTTCTATATTTTTATTTGTTTGTTTGATTTTTCATACGGTGAACTGGAAAAATGGAAAATCGAGGTCGACATTTCAACGGCGATTTTGCCATTGACACTTTCAAGCAAGAGTTTTAAATATATATTTAGTACTTAATTTAAATGATGTTTTCCACAAAAAGGACGTATTCGATCATTCATTTTATGCAAATTATATTTTTTATCATTGCATTTATAATCTATGCAACATATGCTCACATAATATTGGTGATATCTATTTTTTTATACACTCCACGAGAGTATTATGTCTTTGTGTATTTGTTTGTAACACCCAAAAGGAAGAGAGATAGACCCATTGTTAATTATACCGATCGACTTAGAATCACTTTTTGAATCGATTTAGCGATGTCCGTCCGTCTGTCTGTGTGTCTTTTTTTTTTTTTTTTTTTTTTTTTTTTTTTTTTTTTGGGACGTAGTGATAGTACACTATCAACTAGTGGTCCTACACAGGAACCGCAACCCGGAACCGCTTTCGCATTACTTCAAGTTGGGTTCATTAATGCATTTTGCATGTGTCGTCTATTCCTATTCCCCCGTCCTATAAAAGATTAGGGGTTCGGCGCTCGCAAATTCTGCATTTTTGTTTTTTCTCTCATGATACTCTCCACGGTTATCGCATATTGAGACCACTTTTGGCTATCTTCTAGCATATTATTTAGAAACTCAGTCATTGTTAGACTGACTCCGTAGGTGTTTGAGAGATTACTTCGTATGATCTGCCAAAAAACACATTTTAGGATAGTGTGCTCAACAGTATCTTCCACTTCATTGCACATTTCGCATGTATCAACAGGTCTTTTCTTGAATTTGTACAAGTACTTGCCAAAATTGCCGTGTCCGCTAAATATCTGCGTGAGGTAGAAATTAGTTTCCCCGTGAGATCTACACACCCATTTTTTAATATCCGGGATAAGCTCGTGGGTCCACCTCCCCTTATCGTCCCTATCCCATTGACTTTGCCAAGATTGGAGCAAACGTAGTCTTGCTTCCTCTTTGATCTTCCTTTTATCAGTCGGAAATTCTTCCACGGATATCTGTTTTCTACCTTTCTGTTATCTGTTTCATACCTTTCTCTAATCAGGAGGTCAATGGGTGGTATACCGGCAAGTATAGTTGCCGCCGAGGTAGATATAGTCCTATATGCGGAAGTTACCCGTAGGACGATTGCTCTCTGTACTCTTATCAATAATTTTCTCAGGGATTTGATATTTTCAACCGCATTCAGCAGAACAGGAGCTGCGTAGAGAACCTGCGAATATGCTACCGTTGCCATCAGTTTCCTCGTTGTTTGTCCTGGTCCTCTTACGTTTGGCATTATACGAGCCAGTTTTGAGGCCGTTCCTAGAGCTTTCTCTGACACCCTCTTTATGTGTTCTTTGAAACTGAGGCTGCTATCTAGATGTACTCCTAGGTACCTAAGGCTTTTGGATAGCGAGATTTCGTGGCAGTCTACTTTTATTTTTGGGTAGTCGAAAGATCTTCTCCTTGTCACAATAATTGCTTCTGTTTTCGCAGCGGCGAGTGTAAGACCTTTCGATCTCAGCCATCTACTTATTCTTCCCAGACAGTCATTTGCAACTATTTCTGTCAGAGCAACACACGTTTTTTTTTTTTTTTTTTTTTTTAAGCAAGGGTAAGTTATTAAACTCAACACTGCCTGCGTAGTCAATTCTCTGTCTAGTTGTTTCAAGCCTACATCTCGCTATTCTGAGATCCGAGGAGTTTCTCGTATTGAATACATTTGTGTTTAAATTAAAAGAAATGGATCTGTGCCCAATTTGATTGATTGATTTGTAAACGTACATTAGTAATTGCTTTTTATATAAACCACGTATTGGCAAGATATTTTTCGCATAGTCTCGGTACAATGATAGTGTGCCATGACGAAGATGCAAATTATAAACACATTTGAGAGCCTTATTTTGAGCAGCTTGAAGTGATTTCAACTCACTGCTCATTCTGTGGCCATATACTACCACCAAATACTCAAGATGGCTATGGACCAACGCTTGATAAATCAAAAGTTTTGTCTTAATATCCAATTTCTTCCTTAATTTGAAGATTATTCCAATTGCAGAAGAAATTTTTGATTTTACGTATTTTATATGTTCATCCCATTTTAAATTACTTTTTAGTTTTATTCCCAAGTATTTAATTTCATGGTCTTCCCTAATAAAATTCCCATCTACAAAAATGCCAAAATCATTATTCATAGTCAAGGACGGTCGAAATCTTAATAATTTCGTCTTGCTAGAGTTCAAGACAAGTCTGTTCAGCCTCGCAAATTCGCACATCAGAGCAGCATCTTTTTCCATTTGAACTCTCAGCACTTTTTCATATTTATAAGGGTAGAATATTGCTATATCATCTGCAAACATAACAACAGATCCAAATAAACCGAGATAATTTATGTCGTTTATATATATCATAAACAGAAGCGGGCCAAGGATACTACCCTGAGGTACTCCGCAACTCACAGGCTGTGCTGAACTTCTTCCCTCTCCAACTTGGACAAATTGTCTCCTATTTGACAAATAACTTCTGATAAGTTGCAGATCATTATCTAGAATGCCATAAAATATAAGTTTTTGTAACAAAATCTCGTGATCAACCAAGTCAAAAGCTTTGCTAAAATCATAAAATATTCCAGCTACTCCCGAAGATCCCTCGTCTAAACCTCGACATATTATGTTTACCACCTTTAAAATTGCTTCATCAGTCCCTCCACCTTTAATATATCCAAATTGCGTCCTACATATCAACGATTCTTCATCAAAGTATTTTAGAAGTTGGGTGTGCATAATCCTCTCAAATATTTTGTCGATAGATGATAGTATTGCTATGGGTCTGAATTGTTCTGCTGTATTCGCCCTCGTAGTTTTAGGTATAGGAATAATCTTATGCAGTTTCAGGACATCTGGATATGTCGCCAAATTTATCATAGCATTAAAAATACTTGTAATATAAGGTGACAAAATATTACAGCACTTGCTTAATAAAGTCACCGGTATTTTGTCCTCTCCAGGACTCTTGGATCTATTCATATTTTGAATAACTTCCATCACTTCACTGCATGTTACCTCATTGAAATGAAAGCGGCGGCTATGACTTCTCATTGATCTTAAGTTATTACAGTGATCTCCACGAAACTTTTGTATACTGTCATTCAAAGTTTTGACAGAATTTACAAAATAATCATTAAAAAGCTCCGATTTATCATTGTCATTGTCTACATATAATCCATCCGAGTCCATCACTTCTACATTCCTCTCGATCGATCGACCCATAACACTATTTAAAAATCTCCAACAGTTTCTGGGATCCCCACTAAATTTTACCAAGTTTTGTTCAAAATACGCGTTCATACAAAGACTTATAGATTTTTTTATTATCTTGCTTATTCTTTTCAATCTGTCCCGAATGAATATAACGTTACAATTTTTCCTTCTTCTTTTCAAAAGTTTCTTTTTCTCGGTAATCAAGGACCACAGATTCATATTAATCCAAGGAGCTAAATCAAATTTTATATTCCTCACTTCATTAGATATTGATGTACTATCATTCACTGCATTATTAATAACCTGAATCAAATTCGACGTCATATCCGAAGGATTATCACCAATGTGCATTCTCGGAAGTTGCATGCTTAAATATCTTTCAACGTTGCCATAATGGCAAAACATTCTCGATTTACTATAATTACACCGGCCTTCAACATCTGACTTAATCTTACAAAAAATTATGTTATGATCAGTCAATTTACACTCCACTGAGTCAATAGAAAATTTTCCACGAATATTGCTGAACACATTATCAATACTGGTACCACTTATTGGTCTAGTAATTAAAGTGTGACAGTTATCAAAATCATAGGAGTGAAAAAGATCTGAAATATTGGATGACATATCGCTAAGCAAATCTATGTTTGAATCTCCCAATACAATTATTGGCCTATCACCAAATGTTTCTAGTCTGGCCTCCATAATACTCATAAATCTAGAAACATTACATTTTGGTGATCTATAAAAAGAAAATATCTCAAGCGCTTTTCCACCCACCTTAAGATTTTGTAGTTTTAAATGAACCATGTTTACAAAATCAATGCTCTCACACTCTTGTATCGTATACTTAAAAATGCTGCTGACATAGACAGAAGTACCACCATACCCATCACTTCTACAGCTGTGCACACAGTTGTAATGTGGAATAGAGTACAACTGCGCACAATTCTCACTGAACCATGTTTCATTTACTGCTAAAATATCAGGCAATTTCGGAAGACTCGCAAGCAATGTTTTAAATTTATTAAACTTATTTATTGACGAAATGCTTCTCATATTAACGGTAATAATATTTATATATTTATAATTCACATTATTTAGAAAAGATGTATATGAGCTTAAGTTATTGAAATAACGATTTATCATTTTAAGAGAAAAAAAAAATACAAAATTAAAAATTTACAAAATTAATTATAGCAATATTTTATTGCTGTGCCTCAGACACGCTTTCCGCCGGGTTATCCTCATCAGAGCTATCTATCGCCGCATCTATAATTCGTTTTTGATTTTTTCCATGCTTTATGTTAACTGTCGTTGCCTCCAACAACAACTTATCAACATCATCTTCAGATCTTATGATCCTAGCACGCGACGTCTCACTTTTCTTCGCAAAAATTCTCCCATGATTTGGAAAAATAAATGCATATCCAACTGTTTTTAATATTTTCGCATAATTTAATATATTTTTAGTCTCATTACTGAGTAAATCATTGACAAAAATTTTCTTTGTTTCTGCCTTATTCTTCAATTCTGACTTTGCTTTCATAAATATTTCCTTTGACTTCTTCTGGGCAAATTTAACTATTAAGTTTGGATTTTCATTCGATTTTCCACGATTGTTCACAAAATAAGCATCATTTATATCATTTTCTGTTATTGTAGCACCCATAGCCTTAGAGAGATCCAATACAGCAGCCATAGGAGTCTTGCCATCAGCATTATTGATACCAATTACAATGCAATCATTTTTAACTTTTTCATCATTCAGAATTTTAACCGACGATTTTAAGTGATTAATTTCTTGTTTCAAAACACTGTTCTCTTTTTTAACAATGTCCAGCTGTTTCTTATTCTCGCTCATTGATTTAATCACATGATCGTATTGAGACGATAAGAAAGATATCGATTCTTTTATGTCAGTCAGCTGATTTAGCTTTTCTTTGATAAACGTCAACTCTTCTTTTATACACACACTGTCATCTCCTTTACACAAATGACAGATGTACTCCTCACTCTCATTGTCCATTAATCTCTCATATTCTCTTTTGTCCAATTTCGTACATTGTGCGTGCATTAACTTGTTGCATTTATCGCATGCGATATTATCATCATTATCCTCATCCACTTCCAATTTGCACTGCCCAAATAACTTTTTGTTGATTTTACCGCTTCTACGCTTATTCCCGGCCATACTCGACTGTTTTCAACTTCTCTATTATTCTCTCATTCACTGCAAAAGCGATTCAGAGTATATACACACTTGTATCTCTGTACAAATTTATATTTTTCGGGATAAACACGGAGCGAGTTGCAAAATCACGTCTCTTCGATAGGGTTGCCAACTTTTTTATGACAAGGGCGACGTCGTCAGCGTATCCAATCAACTTTGCGCCTTCGGGTAGTGATAAATTTAACAGTCCATCGTACATCAGATTCCACAGAAAAGGGCCCAGTATGGATCCCTGTGGCACTCCTGCTGACACGCGATATTGTTTGAGCCATCATCCGTTATGTACTCTAGTATCCTATTTTTCAAATAACTATCTATCATTCTTATTAGATAATCTGAGAAGTGGCGGGCTCGCACTGTTTCACGAATAACCTCCCAGCTCGCAGTGTTGAAAGCGTTTTTGATATCTAGTGTTATAATGGTACAAAATCTCATTTGTGCCATTGATTCTCTTACTAGATTCACTACAGCAATGATAGCATCAACTGTAGATTTGTTTTTCACGAAACCAAACTGCATAGGTGAAAAGCCTCCATGTTCATCCAGTTCCAGTTCCAGTCTGCGTAATAACAATTTTTCAAATAATTTGCCGCAAGTATCTAACAGACAAAGAGGTCTGTACGACGACGGGTTTTCCAAAGGCTTATCTCCTTTACGCAGAAGTACTAAGTACTGCTTTTTCCAAACATTTGGAAATGTTCCCTGTTTTAGACAAAGGTTGAAAGTTGTTGAAAAAATTTCAGGCCATACATCTCCGACTATTGACACTATTTCATTCGGAATTCCGTCCGGTCCCGGGGCCTTTCTTCTTTTTAATACTCGGCACGTATTTCTGATCTCTTCGTTAGTAAAAAATTCACTTTCATTTATTTCCAGCAAATGTTGGTGTTGACTTGTGGTTCGATCTGCCATGGGAAAAAGTGTATTTACTATGGTGAGAACCCATGCAGGGTTTGAAATGCCTGGTATCTTCTGGCGACCTCCAAGTTTCTTCATAATAATTCGGTATGGTAGGCCCCAAGGGTCGTTGTTTATTTCTTGGCATAGTTTTTCCCATTTCTTCCTCTTGGAATTTTTAATAGCATCTCTCAGCGTTTTTCTGGCTCTTCTATATTCATCCATGGCTTCAAAGTCCCCCCTCCTTCTTGTTGCTCTTCTTTTTGCTCGGTGACATTGGGTTCTTAGGGTAGAAATTTCTTGGTTCCACCAATAAGCAGGCTTTCGAGATTTCCCCATATTTTTCGTTTTTGGCATAGAGGCATTACAAACGTCTTGTAGGATGTTAACGAGACGATCTACGACATTGTCTAGGTTGGTATCATTTTCCAGTTGCTCTCTGTCTGTCTGTCTGTCTGTCTGTCTGTCCATCTATTCTTGTAATCACGATACAGGTCGCAATTGTACACAGAACCAAATGAAACTTTGTACAACTAAGTTTTTCGGGATAAGAACGAACGCTATTTAATTTGAAGAAAATCGGTTCAGATTTAGATATAGCCCCCATACGAATTTCACTCCCGATTTGACTCTTTTCACTCTAGATACCACATATTTTAACAGATTTTCTTCTAAATTGGCAAAACATCTTATAGTTCAACTAGAAACATCTGTGGTAAAAATGGGTCAGATCGGTTCAGATTTATATATAGCTCCCATACAAATTTCGCTCCCGATTTGATTTTTTCCGCTCTAGAAACCACAAATTGTATCAGATTGTCTTCAGATTTGGCAAAACATCTTATTTTTCAACTAGCAACACCTGTGGTAAAAATGTGTTAGATCGGTTCAGATTTATATATAGCTACCATACAAATTTCGCTCCCGATTTGTTTTTTTCCGCTCTAGAAACCACATACTGTATCAGATTGTCTTCAAATTTGGCAAACTATCTTATATTTCAACTAGAAACGCCCATGATGAAAATGGGTCAAATCGGTTCAGATTTATATATAGCTCCCATACAAATTTCGCTCCCAATTTGACTTCCTCCGCTCTAGAAACCACAAATTGTATCAGATTGTCTTCAGATTTGGCAAAACATCTTATTTTTCAACTAGCAACACCTGTGGTAAAAATGTGTTAGATCGGTTCAGATTTATATATAGCTCCCATACAAATTTCGCACCCGATTTGATTTTTTCCGCTCTAGAAACCACAAATTGTATCAGATTGTCTTCAGATTTGGCAAAACATCTTATTTTTCAACTAGCAACACCTGCGGTAAAAATATGTTAGATCGGTTCAGATTTATATATAGCTCCCATACAAATTTCGCTCCCGATTTGATTTTTTCCGCTCTAGAAACCACAAATTGTATCAGATTGTCTTCAGATTTGGCAAAACATCTTATTTTTCAACTAGCAACACCTGTGGTAAAAATGTGTTAGATCGGTTCAGATTTATATATAGCTCCCATACAAATTTCGCTCCCAATTTGACTTTTTCCGCTCTAGATGCCACATATTTTAACAGATTTTCTTCAAAATTGGCAAAACATCTTATAGTTCAACTAGAAACACCTGTGGTAAAAATGGGCCAGATCGGTTCTGATTTATATATAGCTGCCACACAAATTTCTCTCCCGATTTCACTTTTTCCACTTTATAAACTACATATTTTAACAGATTTCTTTCAAATCTTTCAAAATATCTTATATTTCAACTAGAAACACCCATGGTGAAAATGGCTCAGATCGGTTTAGATTTACAATAGATCCAATACAAATTTCGCTCCCGGATAGACTTTTTCCGCCCCAGAAACCACAAATTTTCTCCGAATTTCTTTGAAGTGACTATTTGAACTGGAAGAACTTATTTTGAAAGTTAGTCACTTTATTCCATGTTGGGATATAGCCCCGATACAAATATTCTTTTCGACTTGACAAATTAGACCAGGTCATATTAGCCTATGATAAGGAAACATACAAAAATTCTTCCCGTTTTCACTTTTTACCGAGTTGAATTGTATTCGGATAGAAAGTGGAGTGTATCGTATAGTCGGCCCCGCCCGACTTTAGCCTTTCCTTACTGGTTTAATATTGGGATCATAAGAATCATCATGTGAAGCCGTCATTCAATTATAATCATCCTCTCAAAGTGTACTTTTAGATAAAAATCGCCTGTCTCGTTATTATTCGGTCTAATTTCTCCAAAGACTTTATAAAAAAAACAGATTTTTTCTAGTGCAAATGTCCAGCAATTGTTTTGAAAATACTCAAGATTGACCGTTGCACAACTCATGACTCTGTCCGTCAGCTGGAGATTGCCGTGGAATCGGTCGTAATGTAAATCGGAAATCACCAAATCAACAGAATCATTGAACCAACAGTGCGCCATAGTACACTCCTCTGGACCGATAAAAACGTTGGCCTCTTCAGATCTTTGAAAGGTTGCACGATGCAGTTTCGTTAATTTCCATACTCATCGCAATCTGAGTGCATTTCGGCAGTCTTCAAAGAACGTAGCTGAAATTCCTGATGAAGCAACAAGCATCGCTTTAATTTTGCGAGCGAATTTTTGCCAAAATTTGTACGATAAAAAAAATTTTTCAATGCCTCATTGTGAATTTTCAGAAATGCCCTCTTTGTATTTGGTTCACGAATCGGTGAATATACATGAAATATGTGTAACTGGATTTCGCTGTTTATTTGATGACTGATTACGAAGTGGAATTATGAACCAAATAAAAATGAATCAGCGTATGTTGTTCCTATCGACAGTCCTGACAAAAAGTGCATAAAATATAAAGATTTTTTGCATTTTGTCCGTACTTTTTGACTTTTCTTTATAATTATCTGAATTTTTGTGTTCCGAAAACTTTCGCGGAATCAAAACGAACATAACATAAGTTTTTTAATTTTTTGAAAATTTGAAAAAAAAAAAACGAATTCTCTAATCTCCACATTATGCTTTATCAGACAAAACTCAAAGTATACCTCCTATAAAATATAAAAAATGGAGGAAATCATTTTTTTAACTGTCCGATTTGTCGTGGATAGTCCCATATATACTTTACTTTTTATGTCGATATTTCAAGGTTTTACAAACGGAACGACAAAGTTAGAGAGGACACTTGGTTAGAGGGACGTTTTGAAAGTTTATGTAAAATGGTCAAAAGTTTCCCTTTTGCACATTCCTATAATGTATCGGTATAGGAAACCTTGTGATGCTTACATTTTATGTCTAGGATGTGTTCAGCAATATTGCTTAAAATACAACGAGTAACATTTTTGTGGAACATTTTAACCCTCTAGTTCCTCTCTATAGGGGTCTTTTTGGTCCCTTTTCAGCAAAAAGGGTAAAAACGCCTCTAAAACAGTAGTTTAACGGGTCAACATGTTGTACAAAATTATTTACCATAAAATTCTACTATAAGTCTCCGAATACACCAAAACTCAACTTAAATACCAGAAAAAAGTCAAAACTTAAATTACATTTTAGGTTTAATTTTCTTACTTTTACCGAATTTTTGTTTTTGTTTTGTTCCACAAAACCGAATTTTATGGGAGTGGTGTGAATGGAAAACATATTCTTCGTCAAATGTGTGTATAAGTAAAATTTCAATACCAAGTTTGCTATTTAATTATTAATTAAAATATTATTTAATTATTTTTTATTTTAGCTCTATAGGTAATTCTATTCCGTTGCCAACTCTAAGAGAAATAATACTCTTTCCTTTATAGCGTTCTTCAATATGTGTGTCTATCTATGATGGAATTTACATTGACAATGTCTTCAGAAATTTGAATGCCGCCGCTCAGTTCCAACGTTTAACAAGGAACGGGTTTCAATTTTCTAAATGCATCCTTTCCCAAACTTTTAAGTTTAATTTTGTTCCATTTATCTTTCGATTGGTACCACTGTGCTCTTGGTGATAGATGAATACTCATTACTCTTCATTTGCATTTTACAACACTAATCGGGCAACCCTCGTATCTAGTGAACGCACATACATATGCATGTGTGCCTGAGACCAGTGTTGCCACTAAGAATAAGTATTTCCTACCAAAATATGCGGAAAAACTGCGAAAATCGTGTAGAACCTACCAAAAAGTTTTAAATATAAATATTAGTTGTAATATATGTAATGCGTTTAATTGATATTGCCTATATTATATGAAATGTGTACATAAATAAATATATTTTTATCAAAAACAGACGAACAACGAAATTGAATGCTAAAATGAAATAAATTCTTCAGGTCTTGTCTAATTAATTAATAATTGATTTCGACTGGAAACAACCTAAATGCAAAACTTATATATATATATATATATATATATATATATGGGTGATTTTTTAAGAGCTTGATAACTTTTTTTAAAAAAAAAACGCATAAAATTTGCAAAATCTCATCGGTTCTTTATTTGAAACGTTAGATTGGTCCATGACATTTACTTTTTGAAGATAATTTCATTTAAATGTTGACCGCGGCTGCGTCTTAGGTGGTCCATTCGGAAAGTCCAATTTTGGGCAACTTTTTCGAGCATTTCGGCCGGAATAGCCCGAATTTCTTCGGAAATGTTGTCTTCCAAAGCTGGAATAGTTGCTGGCTTATTTCTGTAGACTTTAGACTTGACGTAGCCCCACAAAAAATAGTCTAAAGGCGTCAAATCGCATGATCTTGGTGGCCAACTTACCGGTCCATTTCTTGAGATGAATTGTTCTCCGAAGTTTTCCCTCAAAATGGCCATAGAATCGCGAGCTGTGTGGCATGTAGCGCCATCTTGTTGAAACCACATGTCAACCAAGTTCAGTTCTTCCATTTTGGGCAAAAAAAAGTTGGATATCATCTCACGGTAGCGCTCACCATTCACAGTTACGTTACGATTCGCATCATCTTTGAAGAAGTACGGTCCAATGATGCCACCAGCCCATAAACCGCACCAAACTGTGACTTTTTCTGGATGCATTGGTAGCTCTTGCAATGCTTCTGGCTGATATTCACTCCAAAATCGACAATTCTGCCTATTTACGTACCCATTGAGCCAAAAATGAGCTTCGTCGCTGAACACAATTTCTTTCTTTCTGAACTTTCTTAACAGAGCACGCATTTTGATAATAAAATTCAATGATTTGCAAGCGTTGCTCGTTAGTAAGTCTATTCATGATGAAATGTCAAAGCATACTGAGCATCTTTCTCTTTGACACCATGTCTGAAATCCCACGTGATCTGTCAAATACTAATGCATGAAAATCCTAACCTCAAAAAAATCACTCTTTATATATATATATATATATATATATATATATATATATATATATATATATATGTATATATATATATATAATCTTTAAGGAAGTTATCTTCCTCAAGTATAAAACGTGAGCTAGAAATAAAACTTGTACTTTAGAAAAGAGGTTATAAGTTCCTATTCGCTCGAGAATTTATTTATAACTAAATTCATAATATAAACTTACAGCAAAATAATCTTACATATAACAAGTAAGGAAAGGCTAAAGTCGGGCGGGGCCGACTATATAATACCCTACACCACTCCCTGCGTATGTACCTCGCTTTGATTACTAAACCAAGGTATTTCATGGGAGCAATTTTATGTAGTTCATACAAATTATATAAATTATATTCATATAATTTATATGCTATAAATTCATCTTCAGTCAAATTTAACGAGTATGGTAAATAATATGGTAATTGATCTAATTGTCCGACAGACAAATACAAATTATACAGTAGTATACCAAAGTCATTTCAAAGTATGGACATATGTACATCACCCAAACAATTCTCATTACAATTCAATTCGGTAAAAAAGTGAAATCGGGAAGGATTTTTGCATCCTGTAAATGTATGTGTTTGACAAAAAATGTTAAATCGGAAAGGACATTTGTATGGGGGTATATTGAAACCTGGAACGATGTGACCCGCTTTCACCATGTCTGTTTATTGGTGAAATATAATATGTAAAATTTGGCCAAAATCGGTTAAACATTCGGGAGCAACATTTGTATGAGGGCTCTATCTAAATCTGAACCTATCTTACCCACTTTCACCATAGATGTTTCTAGTTCGATTATAAGATGTTGTGCCAATTGTATAGAAAAACGGGTACCATGTGTGGATTTTAGAGCGGAAAAAGTGAAATCGGGGGCGACATTTGTATGGGGGCTATATCTACATCTGAACTGATCTCACCCAATTTCTGCATACGTATTTCTAGTTGGATTATAAGATGTTCTGCAAAATTTAAAGAAAATCAGATCGTTTCTAGAGCGGAAAATTTCAAATCGGGAGCGACATTTGTATGGGGACTATATCTAAATCTGAACCGATCTTACCCAATTTTTGCACACGTATTTCTAGTTGGATTATAAGATGTTCTGCAAAATTTAAAGAAAATCGGATACAATATGTCGTTTCTAGAGCGGAAAATGTCAAATCGGGAGCGACATTTGTATGGGGACTATATCTAAATCTGAACCGATCTTACCCAATTTTGGCATACGTGTTTCTAGTTGGATTATAAGATGTTCTGCCAAATTGAAAGAAAATCGGGTACAATATGTCGTTTCTAGGGCGGAAAATGTCAAATCGGAAGCGACATTTGTATGGGGGCTATATCTAAATCTGAACCGATCTTACCCAATTTTTGCACAGGTGTTTCTAGTTGGATTATAAGATGCTGTGCCAATTTTAAAGAAAATCGGGTACATATGTGGTTTCTAAAGCGGAAAAAGTGAAATAGGGAACGACATTTGTGTGGGGGCTATATCTAAATCTGAACCGTTCCTACCCAATTTTTGCATAGGTGTTTCTAGTTGGATTATATGATGTTGTGCCAAATTTAAAGAAAACCGGGTACTATATGTGCTTTATAGGGCGGAAAAAGTCAAATCGGGAGCGACATTTGTATGGGTGCTATATCTAAATCTGAACCGATTTCCTCCAAATTCAATACCGATGGTCACTGGCCAGAAAAAATAACTTCTGCCAAGTTTCATGACAATCGGACAACAATTGCGACCTGTAGAGTGCGAACAAGCTTAGATGGACAGCAGACGGACGGACAGACAGACATCGTTAAATCGACTCAGCTGGTGATTCTAAGCCGATCGGTATACTTAAAGGTGGGTCTAGCTCGATTATTTCTTGGTGGGGCGAAACTAACTTATAATACCCTAGCCCACGAAGTGGTGTAGGGTATAAAAACACTTAGATATATATGTGTATATCTCAATAGATATTTACCTTAGTGAGTTGTTTCCAATGTTGCCCAACTTCAAACACCTCTGTAGGTGTGTTTAGGTAAGATATTATTGTCACGGTGTAGAATATTTCCTTTCGGATAGGTCTGTCAAAACTATGTAGCATATATCAGATACAATTTGATCTAAATATAAATTACAATTGGGTGATTCCATTGTAACGGGTTTGACACTTTTGCTTAAATATGTTTAAATATCTCCCATATTCATTGACTGAGATTTTTGCTATATTGCCCATAGACAACGTCAGGTTAATCGCAATATTATTGCAAATACAAATATGTCTTAGCGTTTTAAATATAGAAGATATACTACAATCTAGAGCGTCACGGGTGTGACCTTAGCTTTGAATAAAATCTTGAGGTTTATTCAAATATATTCTTCCATTACATTCTTTTATTCATTTTTGGTAATCAAAAGAGTAGTTCATACACCTTCTTCTAAAGTGTGCATTACCGACCTCTCTTTATGAATATAGACATTTTGACGCCGCCGCTGCATGTTTCTGCACGAGCAGAAACGCCGCCGATTTCATCGGCTCACATCGACTTCAACCACGCCGCCGAGAGTTCTAATTCCGTCAAATCTTACTGTCGGAATGGACAACCCACTTAAAATTACAAAAGAAACTACAACTGTCGACTTAGACAACCTACTACTGTGAAATATATGGATCTTTCATTGAAATTGGTATCCCACAATATGACAACGTCTATAGAAAGTTGGATGATTGTATTTTGATTTGAAAGTCGTATTTATATAGACAGAGCTTTACCATTATTTGGAAGGATTATGATATTCAAGATGTATTGTCAAATATGCCTCATATGAAAAGCTGTAATTGCAAAAATATTTATTAAATTCATCCATATTATAAATTTTGGGAATGGATTCCCACTCCCAAAAAATATTTGTATGGGATAATAATATGAAATAATGGGAACATTGCCTAATATTGGCTAATAAAGAGTGATTTTTTTGAGGTTAGGATTTTCATGCATTAGTATTTGACAGATCACGTGGGATTTCAGACATGGTGTCAAAGAGAAAGATGCTCAGTATGCTTTGACATTTCATCATGAATAGACTTACTAACGAGCAACGCTTGCAAATCATTGAATTTTATTATCAAAATGCGTGCTCTGTTAAGAAAGTTCAGAAAGAAAGAAATTGTGTTCAGCGACGAAGCTCATTTTTGGCTCAATGGGTACGTAAATAGGCAGAATTGTCGATTTTGGAGTGAATATCAGCCAGAAGCATTGCAAGAGCTACCAATGCATCCAGAAAAAGTCACAGTTTGGTGCGGTTTATGGGCTGGTGGCATCATTGGACCGTACTTCTTCAAAGATGATGCGAATCGTAACGTAACTGTGAATGGTGAGCGCTACCGTGAGATGATATCCAACTTTTTTTTGCCCAAAATGGAAGAACTGAACTTGGTTGACATGCGGTTTCAACAAGATGGCGCTACATGCCACACAGCTCGCGATTCTATGGCCATTTTGAGGGAAAACTTCGGAGAACAATTCATCTCAAGAAATGGACCGGTAAGTTGGCCACCAAGATCATGCGATTTGACGCCTTTAGACTATTTTTTGTGGGGCTACGTCAAGTCTAAAGTCTACAGAAATAAGCCAGCAACTATTCCAGCTTTGGAAGACAACATTTCCGAAGAAATTCGGGCTATTCCGGCCGAAATGCTCGAAAAAGTTGCCCAAAATTGGACTTTCCGAATGGACCACCTAAGACGCAGCCGCGGTCAACATTTAAATGAAATTATCTTCAAAAAGTAAATGTCATGGACCAATCTAACGTTTCAAATAAAGAACCGATGAGATTTTGCAAATTTTATGCGTTTTTTTTTTTAAAAAGTTATCAAGCTCTTAAAAAATCACCCTTTATTAACGAATGTTGAACTATTTGCAGAAAAATAAAAGAAAAGTTATTAAAAACCAATACAAATTGTTCCTTCCTTTTTCCCAAAATTTGCAAATAAATAAGGGTGATCAAATGACAAAACGAGCCGGCAAATCCGCCGCCGCCGACCCATTTGGGTAGCGCCGCCGCCGCCGATAATTATGGGTCGGCTTGTAACTCTGAGTTACGACACCAGTCTATATCTGGAAAAGGAAATGATCAGACCTAATATTATTGCCATATTTTTTTTTTGAAATATAATCAAAAATATTTATTATGAGAAGTATTAACATTACGAATGTTTATCGGTGTTTTCTTAAATTATAAATTGATTTTGAAATTTTGTCGAAAAAAGGGTCACTTTACGTGGAATCACCCAATTACAATTCTATTGTCTCAATTGGTTTAAATTAACATCTGTGGGGAAACTGTATTTCTATGGATTTTGAAATATCAAAACTCTTAAGAATATTTTTAAACACTGAATTCATTCCTTAGAAATCATGGCTTTAAAATAAGATATCTACTGGTTAGAAATTCAATATAAAAATTCCAAATTTAATGGAGTATATTCCTAAAGCTATGACAATCATATATTCAGAGAAATGTGAATGTAAAGTGATTTTTTAGACGATTTGAATAATTTTCAGGTTTAAGCTGTGTTGTCGCCTCTTGCAGAATTTGACCAACGTCAATATAATTTAGTATTCAATGTCAAATTGTGTCCACGTCTAAAGGTGACATCTTTTGTTCTGCTCCATATTTTGCCATTTTTTTTGAAAATTGGCAATTATTTTTTAATAATACAAAAATTCGACAAAACCTACCAAAATAGGGTTTTGCCCACCATCCTACCAAACAAAAAAATATCCCACCAATTTTGGTAGGAAAAGCCCAAAACGGCAACACTGCCTGAGACAGAAGAATAATCCGTGAGATAGAGAGTGAGAGCATCTCAAAGAGAGTGGCGAGAGACGAGAAGCAACAGGAGTTGTAGTAAAGAAAACAAGTTCTATTGTTTTCAATTTAAATTTACACACACACACACGCGCGCGCCCAAACACCCAAAGAAACAATCACACACACACGCTCACGTGCTGAACTGAGTGTGAGCGATAGAGTGTGAGATTGTGGAAATTGTCTGCTCCATTTAGACAGCAGAGACATCAGACATCGTAGTCGTTGTGATGTGTGTTGGTGTTTTTTTAATTTATCTAAACCCCCCCTCACACATTCGACTTTAAAGCCCAACACATTATTGTTGTAGCCCTCTACGCGGTTGAGTGTGTGTGTGAGTGGTTTGTATGGCCTTACAAATAAAATATGTTCCTTATTGTAGACAATAACAAAAACGAAAAAACAGAAAAATCTTTTATATCTGCTGCGAGTATTAACAGCTACATTTGTTTTGACTTCACTCCATCCGACAAAGAGAGTAAATAAATTGAATGTTGTATATATTTATTTATTAAAATGCACTGGGGCGTATGATTGATACTGACTGGCACGCACACACACACTCGCTCGCTCACATTTAGCAATGTTTAAGCCGTAAAATGCTGAAGCAAGGCAGCAGCAGTATATCACCAAAAACACACATACCCACACATGTACATTCGCATGTAAGCCTCTACTAAGTCAAAATGATTAACAGCCATTGTGTCTGTGTGAGAGAGTTTCTTTAAATAAGTGCCAAATCACTTGATTATCATCTCCTTTTTAAATATACATATTTATATATTTAAAATAACCAATTTCCAACGACTAAATAAAGAGCTAGTTCTGACTTTGGCCTAATGAAATGTCAGTGTAAATTATAAAATCATTTTTCACAGAATTCTTTTTAGACCAGTTAGTGGGTTGTTCCGGGCGGGGTGTTACGCGTACATACATACACACATACGTACAGTTGGGATTTAATTGAAAATGATTGAAGCCATTCCGATGCGATGACGCATTTGTCAGGAAATTACGTCTGTGTTATGCAAATTAATATTTTCGCATTTTTTAAATTGAAACAAATCATAAATGGTGCACAGTGGCTGTCGAATTGAACACAGAACTTGTAGGCATTTACCATCAACCAACCATCTATGATGGCAAAATATTTCAATAGTACTTCGACTACTTCATAGTGGTTGACGTAGCTCCATGAGATGAGGTGTTTTGCGAGTATACCTGGTATGTGGATTGCTGGAGCATCTGGTATCAGCTGGTTTTGTAGGAAGTGCAAGTCAGTACCTACTTAGATGCTGAATTTAGCATCTCCTCAATCAAAAGACGACTATTTTTTCTCGACTTTGACTTGGTATTTTTAATGTATCATCAATTCACTTGATATTAGAAAAGAAATTCCACATTGTGGTATTCATGTCGCAACTTCTCCGTTTTCTTCAAATAGGTTTTGTACTCTTCGTTTATACTCCAACTATTACAAAAAATAAAATTTTATTATCTAATTTGTAAAGGGGCTATTGAACAAAAAATTAAAAAAATCAAAGTTTGTTGTTTGTATGTATAGTTGGTCTGTTATGTTGTATGTCTTGTCATTTATTTTGGTTTAACACCAAAGGTTGTGCTGAAGTCTTCAGCAGAACCCAAAATTAGCAAAAATGCAAAGTGAGACCTTTATTGTTGCAGCTAAAAGTTGACTGCGCAGTTTCGATGGGCGCTACCCCATCTCGTCAGAACTTTCGCAACGAATGTATGTCTTTGACTTAAATCAGGGTTCATATTAGTACCAGCGGTCACATACGACAAATGAGAAGCGCTGAGAAACAAAATATTCCACCGAACTAAGTCGACACACTAAAAATCTCACGTTGCCAATTCAATGTTGTGCATGTGCTCGCATCGCTCGCAACAATGCAATGTTGTCGTTTCATAGATGTCATTATACACTCCACCTCCAGGATGGGGATATACTAACTTTGTCATTCCGTTTGTAACACCTTGAAATATCGATCTGAGACCCTATAAATTATATATATTCTTGATCGTCGAAAAATTCTAATACGATCTAGCCATGTCCGTCCGTCCGACCGTCTGTTGAAAGCACTCTAGCATCTAAACGAAAGGAGCTAGGACGTCTAAATTTGTACATAAATGCGTCTTATAGTCGGTTGGGATTGAAACTGGGCGAATTCGGTACAGATAGAAATTTTTTTCCCTCACAGGGACTGAAAATACCCATAATATTCCCTAATATTTTAGAGTATTTAAGCACATTTTTCAATATGTCTGCTTATATAAACTTGATATTGGGAGTGTGCATGCCCCATATAACAACAACGTGCACCACAAAGTGATTCTTATTCGTAGGTGAAATGGGACAAAAAGGGATAAAAATGGTACCTACAAACGACTACAGCTAGAAACACGAAAGTCGGTGTGTACGTTGCTCTAATTGAGCAAATACATCATATAAAATTATTTTTCCCAAAATCGTACTTTTAAGGGTTAAAATGGGAACAGGGGGATAAAAATGGTACCAACCAAATGGCTGCAACTAGAATAATGAAATTCGGTGTATACATTCCTCTGATTGCGCAGAAACGTAAAATAAACGGATTTTTTCTAAATTCGTACTTTTTGGACCTAAAATAGAAAAATGGGATAAAAATAGTACCAACCAAATGACCGCAGCTAGAGTCATGGAATTCAGAGTATACATTCCTCTGACTTCATAGACACGAAAAATAAAAGTTTTTTCCAAGATCGTACATTCAAGGGATACAATGGGGACATAGGGATAAAAATGGTACCAACTAAACGAATACAGCTAGAATGATAAAATTCGGTGTGTTTATCCATCTAATTGCATAGATACGTAAAATAAAGAGATTTTAGAAAGTCGAACTCTTGCTGGGGTAAAATAGGAAAAAGGGGATACAAATGGTACCAACCAAATGACCGCAGTTAGAGTCATGGAATTCAGAGTATACATTGCTCTGACTACATAAACACGCAAAATAAGAATGCAAACCATGGTGGAGGGTGTAAAAAACTTAACAATTTCAATTGCTTTTGATATAGACCTCATATTTTGAAATTTTCCTTGGAGAGATTTTATATAGGCTCAGTCAAAAAAACCTTCGGGTTACCCTATTTTTTCTTCTTGTCGTTCTTGCAGGATTTTTTAATATTTGGTCATTAGAGAAGGTTATTTTGGCTACTGGTTCTAACTTTTTAAGCTATTACGAAGCAAAATCATCAATTTATGTTAGAATAAATATCATTTTATTCCACTGTGCCATATGGCTGCTACGACAGCATAATAATCCCTCATCCCTGGCCACTCGGAAGACTAAACTTAGACTCGTTGTATATGTACAAACTCATCGAAAATAAATTGAATTAATTTAGAGTTTAGCCATCAAGACGCGCGCTTTGATTGATATTCGTTGACATGCCACTGTACTGGATGAACAGGAAGCACTAGCAAGGAGGAGTGTCTGCCTGTTCAACATTTTTAAATTGAATTGTAATTAATATTGATTATATTTGAGTTATACTCGTGAATTTTGCGATTAACATATACGAGGTGAAGTGAGGAGGGGGCATTCAATAACAATGATGATTCATGATATTTCTTTTGGGATGGAATTAATATTTAATATTGTCTGTGGTCCACTGGGAAATTGATGAAATGTGTTTGCCATGCCGTGCCATGCCAGGCACGAGACATTAAGTATTGCAAGATGTTCCACAAACCGAATACAAATATACATATAAAGGATAAGTCAGGTGCTAATTAAGTAAATGGTCAGAAGGACAAGAAGAAGAAGAAAAACGCCATTGAACAATAATTACATCATCGAAGTTGGATATTATTTAATGTTAAAAGATCCCCTTCAGGCACTTTTTTGACATTCTGAAAGACATTTGTCAGGTTTTCTCTTTGTGACATTGAAATGGGGTGTAATTTTCCCTTAGGAAGGGGAATTTTTTATATTGTTGATATTAAAAGTAATTAGCGAGTTAGAGGTAGTTGTTTTTACGTCATATTTTAGAAAGAAATGTTTGCAAACTTTTCGATTTTGTATCTCTTCAAATAAAATAGGAATCAGCAGGTTTTATTTGTTAAAACAGCCGACTTTGTCTGCTGAAACAACAGACGTCGTCTGTTGATGAAATAACATAATCTTTCTGCTGAACAATAGGCATTGTCAGCTGAAACGGCAGACTTTGTTGGCTGAAATAACAGAACATTAGACTTTATTTGAAGAAAAAAAATACTGCTAAAACTTTTAATACATCCCTAAAGCTTAATCTCTTCATAAATGATACTAATAATCATGCGTCAAACAGATGATTTTGTCTAACAAAACAACAGATTTTGTCTGTCAAAACAAACGTTCTCTGCAATCGATTTGTCCTGCTGATACAGCAGATTATGTTTCATTAAATAACATATTCTGTCTAATGAAGTATTTGTTTGCTGAAATAGAAGACTTTGTTCTCCGAAACAGATGACTTTGTTTGCTGAAACAGCAGATGTTGGTATTTGTTGAGGTTTTGAATGAGAAATGAGGAACACACACGAGACTGTTTAAAAACACACTTCGACTATTTATTTCAGAAGGTAAAATAAGAATGAACAAAACTTTGAATATTTCATAATATGAAATAAACAATTTTCAATGCTACGTTGATTTGAAAATAATATACAAAACAAAGTGTTGTATTTGCAAGTGTCTACAACAGTATTTTTAAAATTTGTTTTTGAAATTTTAATTTTTGATAAGTGCAATTTTTCTGAAACAACAGACTTTGTCTGATTTTATTTGCTAAAACAACACACATTGTTTGCTGAAACAACATATTTTTTCTGCTGAAACAAGAAACTTTAAAAGAACATAATTTGTCTGCTGAAATAACAGACTTTGTTTGTTGAAACAATATTTTGTTCTGCGGAAACAACAAACATTCTCTGTTATTGCTGAAAAACAGACTTTAACTGCTATAACAACATACTTTGTCTGCTGAAATAATAGACTTTGATTACAGAAACAACAGATTTTTTGATAAAACATCAGACTTTGTTTGTTAAAATAGCACACAATGTTGCTAAAACAACGGACTTTGTTTTCAGGAACAACAGACTGTGTTTTTTGCTGAAATGACTGATGTTGTCTGCCGAAACAACAGACTTTGTCTGATGAAACAAAAAAACTTTTATTGTTACATTAACTGAAACAACAGACTTTGTCTACGGAAACAACAGACTTTGTTTGCCAGAAAACCTAGCTTTATCTCATGAAACAGCAGACTTGTTTGCTAAAACAACAGATGTTGAACGGTGTTTCGAAATTGTTTTAAAAAATTGTGTAACTTCTGTTTCGTCCGGCCCAGGTTCATGAAAATCAAAACCTATTTAGGTCACATCACCAATGTAAATAACCTTCTATATGCCTGCGGGAATTGCAGTGATCTATTTTAAACGGAAGTAGAGTTACAGAATTATTTGCAACGTCTGAAGTAGCAGACAAGTTTGTTTTTTAATTTATTTTTTTGTCGCTTTCAATACTTTCGACTATATCGTGAGATGGAAATAATCAGTTTCACATAATCTATGCAGGCTACAGACGTTTAGTCATTGGATCCGCAGATAGAGCAAATTCTTTATGTACTTGTGTAAATATAAATAAAAATCTGAATGAGAAAAACAAGTAAAAACGGCGTTAAGTTCGTCCGAAATGTATATACTCTCCACCTTGGATTGCATTCCACAGAGGCTGACGATTTCCGTAGAAGTCCAGTAATATTACAGGAAAATGTAGTTTTTTAAATATAACCAAACCAAAACAAATATAAATATTGAAAAAAATAATTTTATAAATAAATATAATATTGTGTTGTTTAATGTTTAATATGTTGTGTTTTGGTTTGAGACCAAAGGTAGTCTTCAGCAGAACCCAAAATTAGCAAAAAGGCAAAGTGAGACCTTTATTGTTATAGCTAAAAGTTGACTGCGCAGTTTCGATGGGCACTACCCCATCTCGTCAGAACTTTTGCAACGAATGTATGTCTTTGCCTTAAATCAGGGTTCATTATTATTTCAAACCACGCTTACAAGGCAAGGCAACCAATACGTTTATACTATATAAATCGAAATAATTCAATTCAAAACGTAAATATAAGACAGAAATCTTCAAAAAAAGCTTAAATACCATAAAATTGGTAGATACTGGGTGCTATAGTTGGTTGTATTTTCATCCTATTTAAATTCCAAAAGTACAAATTTTGAAAATCCATTATCTGACGCACACAGGGCAAGATAGCCTAACTTCATGATTCAAGCTATTTTTGCCGTAAAAATAAAAAAGTACGAATTTGGAAAAATCTTCTTATTTTGCGTGTCTATGCAGTTAGAGGAATATATACACCGAATTTCATGATTCCAGCTGCGATCATTTGGTTGGTACCATTTTTTATTTTCCATTTTATCCCTTAACTAAATATCTTTATTTTACTTGTCTACGAAATTAGAGGAATGTACACACCGAATTTAATCATTATAGCTGTAGTCCTTTAGTTGGTACCATTTCTTTACCCTTTTCCCCATTTTACCCCTTTAGGAGTACGACTTTCTAAAATCTCTTTATTTTACTTGTCTACGAAATTAGAGGGATGTACACACCGAATTTCATAAATCTAGCTGTAGCCGTTTAGTTGGCACCATTTTTATCCCTCTGTTCCCATTGTATCCCTTGAAAGTACGAATTTGGAAAAACCTTTTATTTTTCATTTCATGACTCTAGCGGCGGTCATTTGGTTGGTCCAATTTTTATCCCCTTTTTCATTTTAACCACAAAAAGTGCGAATGTCGAAAAATCTCGTTATTTTACGTGTCTGCGCAATCAGAGAAATGTATGCACCGAATTTCATTATTCTAGCGGCAGCCGTTTGCTTGGTACAATTTGTATCCCTCTATTCCAATTTTACCCGTAAAAGTACGAATTTGGGAAAAATACTTTTCAATTATGTATCTACTCAATTAGAGGAATGTACATACCGATTTATGTTTTTGTACCCTCCACCTCCAGGATGGGGGTATATTCACTTTGTCATTCCGTTTGTAACACCTTGAAATTTTCATCGGAGACCCCATAAAGTATATATATTCTGGGTCGTGGTAAAATTCTAAGACGATATAGACATGTCCGTCTGTCTGTCTGTTGAAAGCACGATGGCGGCCGAACGAAATGAGCTAGGAGGTTCAAATTTTTCCTAAATGTGTCTTATGGTTGTAGACCGGTTGGGATTGAAAGTGGACGAAATCGGCCCAGAGGGAAAAATTTTCCCTCACAAGGACTGAAAATACCCCTAATATTTAGAGTATTTCAGCATGTTTTTTGAACATATTAGCTTATATTTACTTGATATTTCCAATGCGCATTCCCCTTATAGCATAAAAGGGCACCATAGAGTGATTTTTATTTGTAGGGGGCGGGCGAAATGGGACAAAAATGGATAAAAATGGTACCTATCGAACGACAACAGACAGAAACGCGAAATTTGGCGTGTACATACCTCTAATAGAGTAGATACATAATGTAAAAGTTTTTTTTTTCTAAATTCGTACTTTTAAGGGCTTAAATGGGGACAGAGGAATAAAAATAGTACCAACCTAACGGCTGCACCTAGAATAGTGAAATTCGATATATACATTCCTCTGATTGCGTAGACACGTAAAATAAAAAAACTTTCCAAAATTCGTACTTTTTGGGGTTCAAATGGAAAAAGGGGATAAAAATAGTACCTACCAAATGACAGAAGCTAGAATCATGAAATTCGGAGTATACATTCCTCTGACTGCGTAGGCACGAAAAATAAAACGTTTTTTCCAAATTCGTACTTTCAAGGGATAAAAATAGTACCAACTAAACGAATACAGCTAGAATGATGAAATTCAGTGTGTACATCCCTCTAATTGTGTAGATACGTAAAGTAAAGAGATTTTAGATAGTCGTACTCTTGGGGGGGGGGCAAAATTGGAAAAAGGGGATAAAAATGGTTCCAACAAAATGGCCGCTAATAGAATCATGGAATTCGGTGTATACATTCCTTTGACTGCATAGCCACGTACATTTTTTTTCAAATTCGTACTTTATTTTGTTGCTTTTACGACAAAAAATGGTAGAATCATGAAGTTATCTTATACTGCGTACGTGAGAGATATGGTATTTTCAAAATTTATACTTTTGAAATTAAAATAGGATGGTAATACAACCAACCAAACGACTGTAGCTGAAAATACACTCTCTATCCTCCCAATATTTAGGGTATTTATGATTGCTCCCTTATATTTACTTTATGAATTGAAGTATTATATCCATTATATAAATATATAGTATACAAATATTGGTAGCCTTGGCTTATTAATTAAATTTCTTATTTTCACACAGTTAAAATTTGTTGCGGACATTCTTCTTATAGCTTGGAAGCACCGCAAAGAAAATAAAAGTTTTAGTGGGCGAAATGGGACAAAAAAGTATAAAATATGGTACCAATGATACGACAACCGCTAGAATCATGAAATTCGGTGTGTATATTTTACGTGCCTATGCAATTAGAGGGATAGACACGTAAAATAGAGGGATTTTTCGAAATTCGTACTTTTAAGGGATATAATTAAAAAGAGGGATAAAAATGGGACCTACCAAACCGCTGAAGTTGAAATCATAAAATTCGGTGTATAAACTCTGACTATGAAGACTCGAAAAATGGTTTTTTCGAAATTTGTACTTTTGGGCGGAGAATGGGGCGAATGGGGATATCTTTAAAATTTATACTTTTGTTTGTATCTTTTGTCTGTATCTGAAAATTCCTCTTTCTAATGGCGACTGACAACCGCCTAATATTTAGGCATGTTCACTTTCACAATTGCAGCATTTTATTTATATATAGTTATATTATATATATCGATTTTAAACAGTGCGCATAAGTATACATTATAGTTTGAAATAGTAAACAAATATAATAATGTGCATACAAATATCACAATTTTCGTAATATGGTACTGTGCTTCTATGTAAAGTCGACTTCCTTTAATCTGCTGGTAATACAGTGCAATGCACTCCGTGGAGGCCCCGCCGAACTTAACGCCTTCTTATTTGTTCTAACTGTTGTCGTTTGATAGGTACCATTTTTATCCCTTTTGGTCCATTTCATCCCCTACAAATAAAAATCACTGTATTGTGAACGTTTTTGCTATAAGGGGAATGCGCATACGGCATATTGTTTCCCTTTGGACCGATTTCGCCCAGTTGCAATCCCAACCAATCAAGTCGTAGATACATTTATGGAAAATTTGGACGCCCTAGCTCCTTTAGTTTAGATGATAGCGTGCTTTCAACAGACGGACGGGCGGACATGGCTAGATCGTTAGAATTTTCTGACGATCAAGAATATACATATATACTTTACTAGCAGTACCCGCTGCTTCGCACTCGAAAAAGCCAGTTATTGTTGTTAGTTTTATTTGTCTTTGTTTTTGGATAGTATTTACTTATTTTCTCTTGGTGGATATATTTCACGATTCTAAAGGGTGATCTTTTAAAAGGTATAGGAAAGTTTTTCAAAAAAAAAAACACATAAAATTCAGAAAAATGCATGAATTCTTTATTTAGTACGGTCCATATAATTTAATGTTTGAAGATTATTTCATGCAAATGTTGACCTTGACTGCGCCTCAAATGGTCCATCCGCTTAGTCCAATTTTGGCATTTCCACGTTTTTGAGTAACAGAGACCCAATTGGTGCGAACGGCGACGAATCGAAAATTGGTGGTCATCATTAACACTGGCCGATACAGCTGCGATATTTTCTTCAGTTCGCACTCTACGTAAGCGTGTTGGTGGTTTAATGTCCAACAATGTAAATTTGGTGCGAAATTTAGTCACAATAGCCCGAATAGCCGCTTCAGTGGGTCGATTAAACTGACCATAAAATGGAAGCGCGTGATGAACTTTCTTAACAGAGTACGCATTTATAGACCAAACTGAAGATGTTTGACAGTGAAACACGAAACGTGCGTCAGCTGTTTAAACCAGTGTTGCCAAAAAGATAATAGCTAAAAAATCACCCTTTAGCTGTAATACTTTAGTTGGTACTATTTTTATCCCTTCTTGTCCCGCTCAACCTTATAAGAACAAATTTCGAAAAAAAAAATCCATTTTGATGGCGCTTCTACACGGTCAGAGGAATTTGCGTACTAAATTTCACGATTCTAGCTATAGTACTAAAGTTGGTATTTGATCCCTTTTTTCCCGCTCGCCTCTTAAAAGTACAAATTTCGAAAAATCCATTCATGTTGCAAGTCTACGTTGTCAGAGGAATTTACACACCGAATTTGACGACTACATCTACAATATTTTAGTTGGTACTATTTTTTTCCCTTTATAAGTACAAATTTCGACAAATTCATTTAGATTTGCGCTTCTACGTTGTTAGAGGAATTTACGCACCAAATCTCACGACTATAGCTGCAATACTTAAATTGGTACAATTTGTATCCCTCTTTTTCACACGAACCCCGTAAAAGTAAAAATTTCAATTTTACTGTGGAATTTACGTATCAAATTTCACAATTCTAGTTGCAATAATTTATTTAGTACCAATTATATCCCTTTTTGAGCCGCTCACGCCTTAAAAGTACAAAAAAGCATTTATATTGCGCTTCTATATGGCGAGAGGAATTTACATACCACATTTCACGATTCTAGCTGTAATACTTTAATTGGTACTATTTTTATCCCTTTTTGTCCCACTCACCCCTTATAAGGAAAAGTTTCGAAAAATCCATTTTGATTGCGCTTCTACATGGTCTGAGGAATTTAGATACCGAATTTGACGATTCTAGCTGTAATATTTAAGTTGGTACCATGTTTATCCCTTTTTGTCCCGCTCGTCCCTTAAAAATACCAATTTCGTAAAATCCATTTATGTTGCAAGTCTACGTTGTCAGAGGAATTTACACACCAAATTTCACGACTATAGCTGCAATACTTTAGTTAGTACCATTTTTATCCCTTTTTGTTCCACTAACCCCTTATAAGTACAAATTTCGAAAAATCAAATTAAATTTACGTTTTTACGTTGTCAGAGGAATTTATACACCAAATTTCACGACTATAGCTGCAATACTTAAATTAGTGCCATTTTCACCCCTTTTTGTCCCGCGCTTCCCTTAAAATTACAAATTTCGAAAAATCCATTTTTACTGCGCTTCTATATAGGCTGAGGAATTTACATACCAAATTTCACGATTCTAGCTACAATACTTTAGTTGGTACCATTTTTATCCCTTTTTGTCCCGCTCACCCCTTATAAGTACAAATTTCGAAAAATCAATTTATATTGCAAGTCTACGTTGTTAGAGAAATGTAAATACCGATTTTCACGATTCTAGCTGCAATTTTTAAATTGGTACCATTTTTATCCCTTTTTGTCTCTTTCCTCCCTTAAAAGTACAAATTTCGAAAAATCCCTATTTGTAACTCGTCTGTATGGTCATTGCAAGGAACACACCGAATTTCATGTTTCTGGCTACTGCCGTTTAGTCAGAACGACGGTTCGGTGTTTATCTCTTTTTGTCCCATTTTACCCCCTAAAAGTACGAATTTCTTAAAATTTCATGACCCTGGCTTCAGCCGTTTGGTCTGGGGGCTGGTCAATGATAAGTCAGTCAGTCAGTAACGCAACTCTTTTATATATATAGATAGGAATGAACCTGGAGGTGGAGGGTATAAAAATAGTGAAACTACCTCAGATAAAAAAATGAAAATCTAAAGAAAATTAAAATAAAACTAAAATAAAACTAAAATATTCCAAAAATGTAAATGCTACATAAGAGCAAGTTTTTTCCGTTGCAGTATTTCATTGATCATCTACAATATTTTCCAACATTTCAACAGAGAATTAAACATTTTTTCGTTTAGTTTTGAGGAATGCTGATGCCCTCTCCAGGAAAATGTCTCCTCTGTGAAGCAAAGTATTATCTGTCCTGTAAACCGTTTGGATATACGATACTTTTCTGTTGACATGGCAAAACTTGATACTGCTTTCAAAACACATACACATGTATGTACATTATACATACATAAATACATATTGTTAGTTGCCTTCTGATGTGTGTCCAATTCTGAGAAAAACAAAAAGCAAATGTAAAGATAATTAAAGTGATGAGCAAGGATTAAAGTTCGCTGCATGCTGGCTACAGAAAGATATGAACTCATCAAGGTCATCAAGTGACAAATGAAACTGCGGAAGATTAGCACATGACATTTACATAGTTTTTCTTTTCTTTGCACGAGGAATAATTTCATAACAATTATATAACATAACAAAATTCTTAGAAAACAGTTGGAAGGAATTGTTTAAGTTTTAACTTTAATTTAAAGTCTCAATTGAGCAATGTACCTAAACGAAGGATATTTTAACAATTTGTGCATCAAGTCAAGGAATTGTGAGAAGCGGAGTGTCTGAAATGGCGCCCAACGTGGCAAAATGTGAATAAAGGACAACTAATTATGCGATTTCGATGAAACTGCTCACAGATAAAGTTGAGGTGTGGGTGAGCTTAAGTTCCGTGTCAGGAAGATGGTCAAAATTGGGACCAATTTTTTGTATACAATGTTTGCATGTCAAGTTTGCAATGGAATGAAATGCCTAAAATTCTGTGTCTTTTAGGAATTTATGTCTCGACACTTTAACAAAATTTTACCTTACTCGATTTTTTAAAATTAACATGAAGCTGTCGATAACGTTTCGGATGGTTTTTTCTGCAGGGCATTCGAACTCTGACTGATTGATTTGCATAATCACATTCCATGCTGGAGGTTAAACAACCAGACGTTGTGAAATGCTAATGACATACAACATATTTATGACCTGAACGACGTGAACTTTATTTCCAGCAAATTCACATACTGCGAGATACAGATTGAAATAAGAAAGATAACGATTTTCTTACTAAGCCAAACACCAAGAGAATAGGTATGGGCCGATAAGATTGCTGCATGCCACATGCTCGTATGTGTGAGTTTGAACATTATGCTGTCGTAAAATTGATGGTCTCAGACAGTTAAATCGTGGTATTTAAATTAGTCTCAGAGATCAAAAGAAAATGGGCAAACATGAATTTCAGTCAGATAAGATAAATTTATTTGCCTTTCAGCAGTTTCATTTTAGAGCAAACCCAGGGACGGATATTGCGAAGCCTTCGAACTCGCCTTCTGAGTTATTCACTAGTCATTGAAATATGTTTCGCTAGGCTGGAGTGAAGGTGCCCTGCATGTGAACTTCTTTAGTTCCGGGCATTGTTGGTACAATGTGTACTCAATTCGCTACACACAGAACATTCATGAAAGAAAAAACTTTGTTTGTTGAAACAACATACTTTGGTTTTTGAACAACAAACTTTGTTTGCTGAAACAAAAAACATTGTTTACTGTAACAAAAAACTTTATTTACTATAACAGCAAATTTTATTTGCTGTAACACAAATTTTATTCGCTGAAACATTAGACTTTGTTTGCTGAAGCAACAGACTTTTTTTGGGGAAATAAAAGCAAACAAACAACACGAGGAAAGGTATGGGTCGATAAAATTTCTACATGCCACATGCTCGTATATGTGCTTTTGAACGTTATGCTGTCGTAAAAGTTAAATCATGGTATTTAAATTAGTCAATTCAGTCAGACAAGATAACCTCTGTGTAGCTTATTTGCCTTTCAGCAGATTCATTTTATAGCAAACCCAGGGACGAATATTGAGAAGCCTGCGAATTCGCCTTCTAAGTGATTCACTAATCATTCAAATACGTTTTCGCTAGGCGGGAGTGAAGGAACCCTGCATCTGACCTTCTTCAGTTCCGGGCTTGCCAAAATGTTGGTACAATATGTAATCACTTCACGACACACAGAGCATTCCAGCTAATTGATATAACAGATTAAAGAAAAAACTTTGTTTGCTGAAACAACAAACTTTTTTAGGTGAAACAACATACTTTGTCTGTTGAAATAGCATACTTTCTTGCTGTAGTAGCAAACTTTGTTTGCTGAAACAACAGAATTTGCTTACTGTTACAAACCACACGGTTGTTTTTCTTTAAGATTGGATAACTAAGCTGCGATAATAAAAATCTAAATAAAATGTTAAGCTTTCACTCAAAATAAAAAATTATTTTGAAAGTGTATGTCAAAAGTATGATTATCAAGGCTAAGTCCAGTATAGTCTACACAAAATATTTTGTTTGAAAATTTGTTTTTGATACATATATTTATATTGTAGTCGGCGA
Organism: Polietes domitor; assembly: GCA_947397865.1. Taxonomy (NCBI): domain Eukaryota; kingdom Metazoa; phylum Arthropoda; class Insecta; order Diptera; family Muscidae; genus Polietes; species Polietes domitor. The sequence goes on along the minus strand of OX377618.1, from coordinate 19,276,530 downwards.
AAAGGTGAAAAAACATTTTTTTCATTTTGAGCAAAAAAAGTAAATTTTTATTAACGTTTTTGTTATCGCAGCTTAAAGAAAAACAGGCCTAATAAACTTTGTTTGCTGAAACAACAGACTTTATTTCCTGAAACAACCGACTTTGTTGTCTGAAACAACAAAGTTTGTTTGATAAAACAACAACGTTTGTTTGCTAAAACAACAAAGTTTGTTTGCTAAAACAACAAAACTTTTTTGCTGAAGCAACAAACTTTGTTTGTTGAAACAACAAACTTTGTTTGTGGAAACAACAGACTTTGCTTACAGAAGCAACGAACTTTCTTTGTTGAAACAACAAACTATATTTGCTGAAACAACAGACAGTAGTTGCTGAAACAACAAACATTATTTGCTGAAACAAAAAACTTTGTTTGCTAAAACTACAAACTTTTTTTTAAACAACAAACTTTGTTTGCTGAAACAACAGACTGTATCCGATTCTTTAAATATGCACGCGATCAGAGTTATTTCATGTTTTCTATGACTGCTTGAAAAAGTCAGAATGGGCATCACAAAAGTATTTCAATGAACGCGGCCGCCTTTAGTTATTGATAAACCATAGAACGCTGTAGCCGAAACTCGGGGAAAATAGGAGGATTCTCTTGTAATTTTTGAAGAGATAAGTATAGCGCCATGATTTATGCAAACAGTTTATGAGACTTATACATTTCATTGTAAATATTAAAAAAAATCCACAATGCGGGAAACAAATCCCAAAACTTTGATATTTTCCGAAAATGTCTGTAATACATTTACTTCAATCACTGATCAGATTTTTTGAGATATTAATATAATAATTTTTATTCTCCTGGCGTCACCATTCCCATAATCTACATAATGGGGATTACATTTGAAACCATCATTATCGTTTCCTTTGTTATTTTTTTCTGAACACTTCATGGTCATTCGATTGCTTTCATTTTTCATTTCAGATCATTTTTACAAGAATCACAGAGTATGCAGCATTAAGAGAAGAAATTTCACTCACATTTGTTTTGATTAGATTAAAATTTTAATATACATGCACTGTTCGTTGCTACGATAGAAGAATACGGCGATAGAATTTGGCGAATAAATTTCAGTTTCACCAAGAAGAAGGAACGGTCTTTACAGGCATTGAGTTTGTTAATATATACTACATATATATATATGTATGTTAAATTTGTCCTTGGTAATAATATAAATCTTGCCAGAAAAAAATGCAACTGCCATTGTCGAAGCAAAGGGTGTGTATTAGGGTGGGTCACGATGTGCAAACATTCGAATGTCATTAATGGCGACAGCGAAATTGAAATCAAGTGAATTTCACTATTGAACACCAGCAGAGACAATATTCAAGTAGTAAATTTAATGAGCACTCCCAAAATATTTCGGCAATATATTTTACCAACTCCGAGCAAAACGCGCCATATTTAAAAGCGTTTATAAAAACTTTATCAAATAACAAAATATAGCTGATTTCGAATATCCCGTAGGAAGTTATATTGGTTTTAATTTAACATAGAAATATAGACCATTTGTGTGGGGTATACCAGAAGGTGGGTGTCAATTTCGCCCATCTTCGAACTTAAACTAAGTTTGGGAAAAATTTTATTATATTGGGACTAGAGATGGGCGCGTGAGTGATTTTTGACTCACGTTCACGCACGCTCACGCACGAAGAATTTTTCTCTACTCACGTTCACGCACGCTCACGTGAGTAAAAATAATTTTGCTTACGATCACGCGTGATTCACGTAAATCACGCAAATAATTTCCATAAAGAATATTTTTCTATTCTTTTTTAAGAAATTAAAAATATAGTAAATTAACTATGGTTAAGAAGTATATACCCAGCAAAAAGCACTCAAAGATGTGTGTCCTTTATTTTGAAAGACTTAAAAGTTATTATAAAGTAGTTGCAAAGGAACCACTTTTTCACTAGTTTCCATTTCTATTTCAAAAAATCCGCCGCTATCCGGCACTCTAACCATCTCAGCTATCCTCTGATGTGAGTGCTGAATAAAAAATCATAAGCAAATCATTGTGTTCGTTAGAACAGACAATAGGAAACTCAACAAAATATTTATTTAGAATGAATTAATATATAACGCAAATTAATATTAAATTAAATTAGCATTAAATAAATTAAGACTACTTAATATTACTAATATTATGTAGTATTAATATTAATAAAAAATGTTAATAAATTGTAAATAAATTTGCATTCTATTAAATATAGAAGCAAAATGGTCTTGAGCCAGGACAATATCCCAGTTCAAATCAAATATTGATTACAGACCAAAAAAATGCAAACGAAAAAACTAAAACAAATGAGCGTTGGCACGGCAGAAGTATTGCTGGGTAACTATACCTGCATATACACATACTTACATATGCAACTCAATGAGATGCTTGTAAGATGGCATGTGTGCTTTATTACTTGGTGCGATTTTTTAAACGCAAATTTGGCAAGTGAGTTGTGATTCTCGTTCGTTTGTGAGAATCATCTCCTTATAGAGGCCGGGTTTGATGTTGAAAAGTCGCTGCGAAGCCACTTGAAAAGACTTTTGACATGGTCGAAATCATGATCGTGGTAGTCTGCAGTCAAGTAATAAATGTCACCATGCCATTTGTAAATAAATTTGCATTCTATTAAATATAGAAGCAAAATGGTCTTGAGCCAGGACAATATCCCAGTTCAAATCAATTAATAAAAAATTAAATATTTGAAGTACATTAATAAAGCAATAAATCTGTATTTTTAAAGCAAAAAATTTTAAATAGTTAAAATTTACAAAATTACACATGTTTATTTAAAAAAGTAATAAAAAAATAACAAACAAAGTTTTTTTCCAGACCCATGCATCGAACCCGAGACCTTCTGGGTGCAAAGCGGACACCTTACCGCTGTGCCCCCATACTAAAAATTCATTCCCATTCATTATTCGTTAAAATGCTACGGTATATTAACATATTATCAACTTTTTTGGAAGTTGTTTAAAAGAACTCCTCAAAAGCGGAAAATGCGCATTTAGATTTTGAGATTAGATTAAAATGTGCTTCCTGCGGAAGTACTTCCAATTTTTTGTAGTACCTCCCACAAACATAATGAGGCGCTGAGTAAAATTTAAGTCCTTCCATACACATGTTCTCTGAGATTGTGGGAATATATAAGTCGGTTTAGCTGACTGATGTTTTCTTACTTGTTTTTATACCTTCCATGAGGAAGGTATAAATATCTGCCTGAGACCCTATAAAGTATATATATATTCTTGATCGTCATAGAAGATTTAGCCATGTCCTTCCGTCTGTTAAAAGCACGCTAGCGTCCATAAATCCGTCTTATAGTCGTAGATCTGTTTGGATTGAAACTGGGCGAAATAGGTCAGAGGGAAATTTTTTCCCTCGCAAGGACTGAAAATACACATAATAACCCCTAATATTTTAGAGTATTTAAGCGTGATTTTTCAATTTGTCTGCTTGTACTTAATTAAAACGTGCACCATAAAATGATTTTTATTCGTAGGGGGTGAAATGGGCCAAAAATGGTACCTATCAAACGACAACAGCTAGAAACACGAAATTCGTTGTGTACATTCCTCGTACTTTTAAGGGGTAAAATGGCAATAGAGGGATAAAAATGGTACCAACCAAACGGCTGCACCTAGAATAATGAAATTCAGTGTATACATTCCTCTAATTGCGTAGACATGTAAAATAAAGCGATTTTTCTAAATTCGTACTTTTTGGGGTTAAAATGAGAAAAAGGGATAAAAATAGTACCGAACAAACGACCGCAGCTAGAGTCATGAAATTCGGAATATACAGTCCTCCAACTGCGTAGACACGAAAAATAAAAGGTTTATCCAAATTCGTACTTTCAAGGGATACAATGGGTGCAGAGGGATAAAAATAGTACCAACTAAACGACTACAGCTAGAATGATGAAATTCGGTGTGTACATCCCTCTAATTGATAGCGTACACGTAAAATAAAGAGATTTTAGAAAGTCGTACTCTTTAGGGGGTAAAAAGTGGATAAAAATGGTACCAACCAAATGGCCGCAGCTATTTCATGGGATTCGGTGTATACATTCCTCTGACTGCACAGACACGAAAAATAAAAGATTTTTCCAAATTCGTACTTTTTACTTTTACGAATCATGAAGTTATGTTATTTTGCACTATGTACGTGAGATAATGGATTCTCAAAATTTGTATTTTTGGAATTAAAATAGAATGGAAATACAACCAGCTTTATATTTATTATTTGAATTGACTTGAAGTATTATTTCGATATATATATATATATATAAAGGGTAATTGTTTAAGAGCTTGATAACTTTTTTTTAAAAAAAACGCATAAAATTTGCAAAATCTCATCGGTTCTTTATTTGAAACGTTAGATTGGTCCATGACATTTACTTTTTGAAGATAATTTCATTTAAATGTTGACCGCGGCTGCGTCTTAGGTGGTCCATCCGCTTAGTCCAATTTTGGCATTTCCACGTTTTTGAGTAACAGAGACCCAATTGGTGCGAACGGCGACGAATCGAAAATTGGTGGTCATCATTAACACTGGCCGATACAGCTGCGATATTTTCTTCAGTTCGCACTCTACGTAAGCGTGTTGGTGGTTTAATGTCCAACAATGTAAATTTGGTGCGAAATTTAGTCACAATAGCCCGAATAGCCGCTTCAGTGGGTCGATTAAACTGACCATAAAATGGAAGCGCGCAATGAACTTTCTTAACAGAGCACGCATTTTGATAATAAAATTCAATAATTTGCAAGCGTTGTTCGTTTGTAAGACGATTCATGATGAAATGTCAAAGCATACTGAGCATCTTTCTCTTTGACACCATGTCTGAAATCCCACGTGATCTGTCAAATACTAATGCATGAAAATCCTAACCTCAAAAAAATCACTCTTTATATATATATATATATGTGTATGGGTATTGTTAGCCTTGTCTTATAAGTGTGGTTTGAAATAATAAAAATAATATTTTTATATATAAAATTATTTTTTCAATATTTGGAAGGTTAAAGTCGACCGTGGCCGACTATATGATACCCTACACTTAGTCATAATACCCTATAGTGTAGAATATAAAAATGGTCATTACATTTGAACCGGATAATATACGATGCAGCTATAAGAGGAGAATATACTACAAATTCCATACTTCTATCTGTATTTGTAAGAAAATTTGAACACAAACTTTAAATGGGAGCTATATACAAATCTGAACCGTGACCAATGTTTAGCAAAGGTTTTCTAGTTGAAATATTAGACGCTTTCCCAAATTTTATGTAGTGTTAAATATGTGGTTTCTAGAGCGGAAAGAATCAAATCGGGATCTATATATAATCTGAACCGATGTGACCCACTTTCGCTATAGTAATATCTATTTGAAACATTAGCTGATGTGCCGAATTAGAAGAAAATCTGTTCAAAAATGCTATTTCTGGAGGGCAAATAATCAATTCAGTAGCGAAAATTGTAATGGAGCTGTATATATACATCTGAACTCATCTGACCAATTTTCACCAGAGCTTTTTTAAGTTGAAATATAAGTTTTTTGGCCAAATTTGAAGAAAATCTGTCAAAGTTTGTGGTTTCTAGAGCGGTAAGAGTCAAATCGGAGGAGACATTTGTATGGGAGCTATATATAAATCTGAACCCATCTATCCTAGTTCTACCAGTGCTGTTTTTAGTTGAACTATACGGCGTTTTGCCAAATTGTAGGAAAATATGTTGGAATATGTGGTTTCTAGAGCGGAAAAAGTAAAATCGGAAGCAAAATTTGTATGGGAGCTATATCTAAATCTGAACCGAGTTGCTCCAAATTAAATAGCGTTCGTCCTTATTCCATAAAACATCGATGTGCAAAGTTTCATTTAGTTCTAACAACAATTGCGACCTGGACTTTGAGTACAATAATAGATGGACAGACGGACGGACGGACATCGCTAAATCGACTCAAAAAGTGATTCTAAGTCTATCGATATAATAAACGATGGGTCTATCTCGTTTCCTTTTGGGTGTTACAAACAAATGCACAAAGACATTATACCCTGTGTGTAGGGTATACCAATTTATATTTTCCTGTAATAAAGGGTGATTTTTTAAGAGCTTGATAACTTTTTTTTTAAAAAAAACGCATAAAATTTGCAAAATCTCATCGGTTCTTTATTTGAAACGTTAGATTGGTCCATGACATTTACTTTTTGAAGATAATTTCATTTAAATGTTGACCGCGGCTGCGTCTTAGGTGGTCCATTCGGAAAGTCCAATTTTGGGCAACTTTTTCGAGCATTTCGGCCGGAATAGCCCGAATTTCTTCGGAAATGTTGTCTTCCAAAGCTGGAATAGTTGCTGGCTTATTTCTGTAGACTTTAGACTTGACGTAGCCCCACAAAAAATAGTCTAAAGGCGTCAAATCGCATGATCTTGGTGGCCAACTTACCGGTCCATTTCTTGAGATGAATTGTTCTCCGAAGTTTTCCCTCAAAATGGCCATAGAATCGCGAGCTGTGTGGCATGTAGCGCCATCTTGTTGAAACCACATGTCAACCAAGTTCAGTTCTTCCATTTTGGGCAAAAAAAAGTTGGATATCATCTCACGGTAGCGCTCACCATTCACAGTTACGTTACGATTCGCATCATCTTTGAAGAAGTACGGTCCAATGATGCCACCAGCCCATAAACCGCACCAAACTGTGACTTTTTCTGGATGCATTGGTAGCTCTTGCAATGCTTCTGGCTGATATTCACTCCAAAATCGACAATTCTGCCTATTTACGTACCCATTGAGCCAAAAATGAGCTTCGTCGCTGAACACAATTTCTTTCTTTCTGAACTTTCTTAACAGAGCACGCATTTTGATAATAAAATTCAATGATTTGCAAGCGTTGCTCGTTAGTAAGTCTATTCATGATGAAATGTCAAAGCATACTGAGCATCTTTCTCTTTGACACCATGTCTGAAATCCCACGTGATCTGTCAAATACTAATGCATGAAAATCCTAACCTCAAAAAAATCACTCTTTATTACTGCACTTCTATGAAAATCGACAACCCCTGCGGAATGCAATCCATGGTGGAGGGTATACAGAGTTCGGTCCGGCCCTTTATACTTGTTTTTTTTTTTAATTTTAATTTTTGGGGTCTCCCACTTTTACTTTTTGTTGTTGCATTGTCTTATTAAAAATGATCAACAATTATTCTAATGATCAAAAGATATTCTTCTGCCAAAATTGTGTTAATATCTTTCAGCGAATATTTCTTTCACACAAATTCAGCTGGGTCAAATTCTCTCCGAGAGTCTTAGTATGAAAGTAGTGACATGTGTCGTTGGAAGTAGCCACACGTGGCCGTGGTTCTAGTGAATCATTCTTTGTTTGTACCGTACAAAAAGTGTAGAGGTTATGCGTTGAAAAATGTAAATTTTTTGTGGGACACCCTAATGCACATTTTGTCCAGACTCAGCACTTCTAGGTGAATTGTGGAAAGGCGTTGAAAAATGTAACTTTTTTTGGGACACCCTAATGCACATTTTGTCCAGACTCAGCACTTCTAGGTGAATTGTGGAAAGGCAAATAGTTTTTTGTTGCTACTTTGTTGCCACAACCAAAGTGGAAATTGTCGTTTTTTGCTGGTGGTCGTAGATACGTAGATAGAAGGTATCATGTTTGGGGGGTGGGAGGATGTCCTTTTGCATGGACTTATGCACAGGCTGTGTTTTATGGTGCTAATGACATATTGTTGGTTAGCGACCGCCCCACCCCTGCAAATAACGCTAATGATAACATTTTATTACTTTAATCCATATTTTATTTGCAGGTGTCGCCTTTCGCAATAATTCTTAGGATGTCTTCAACCAACATTTTATTACCACCTTATTATTATGGCAAAGACAGGATGGACAAAAGCGAAAGCCTTTTTGTCATAAAAAACCAACTCCGCTAAACACATTTGCGAATATTCCGGCCGCCAAACGTCTAAATCCATTTCTTGTTTGAGGGATATTTTCCCGCCAATTTTAAAATTTTCCTATTTTTTTTTCTCTCGCTTGGCTGGCAAACTGACAATCAAATCCATGTCTAAAGTTTGAAGTACGAGCACAAGTTTCTCCATTCTGTGAGTCTGGCAAATACATGTGCACTTACCTTCGTTTAGCCTGGCCTGGAAGGTGGTTGGCAGCGGCGTTGTGGTGGTGGTGTGTGTGGTTGATTTTACAAAAAAAAGAAAAAACATAAAAGAATAAAATTACATTTTGCCATTTGTTTAGCACATAATAAAGTTACAAATACTCGTGGTACGAGTATAAAAGTACAAACACACAACACAGTTTATATTGTTGTAAACACATTACCGCTGTCATATAAAACCTACTAAGCTGCACAGTGGCTTGAAAAGAGCAATAAATATATTGGAGAATATTTGAATATTTAATAGCTAACACTATAGCGAATGAACAATGTCCATATGTAAAAGATCTGTGGATAAATGTGAAGTTATACAGGCACAAAATTAAAAAAATTTTGGTTAAATATCGAAATTTAGACAACAGATTATTTTGTTCTATTCTTAACGGTGAAGACAATGCCTACTTGAAGATAATCTATGGATAAGTGTAGAAGTTATAACCTTTATTGTAGAAGTAAGGTAATTTAAACAAATAAACTTACGAACTTTATATACCCTCCACCACCTCATGGATTACATTCCATTCCAGAGGCTGTAGAAGTGCATTAACATTACAGGGAAATTTTTTTATATAGCCAAACCAAAACAAATAAAAATATTGAAAACATAATTTTTTATATATACCCTCCATCCATTGATTTCATTCCACAGAGGTTGTCGGTTTTCGTAGAAGTGCAGTAATATTACAGGAAAATATAATTTTTTTAATATAGCCAAACCAAAACAATTACAAATATTGAAAAATTAATTTTATAAATAAATATAATAATTAATTTATTTCAAACCACGCTTATAAGGTAATGCTACCAATACGTCAATTCAAAAAATAAATATTCTTATATTCATATTTTCAAAAATATTTTCAAAGCCATAAATATTGGTAGATAGTGGGTGCTACAGTTGGTTGTATTTCCATTCTATTTGAATTCCAAAAGTACAAATTTTGAAAATCCATTATCAGACGTATGTACATAGTGCAAAATAACCTAACTTCATGATTCAAACAATTTTTGCCGTAAAAGAAAAAGTACGAATTTGGAAAAAAACTTTTTATTTTGCGTGTCTATGCAGTCAGAGGAATGTATACACCGAATTCCATGATTCCATTTGGTTGGTACCATTTTTACCCCCTTGACGTTTCTACGCAATTAGAATCGTTTAGTTGGTACTATTTTCATCCCTCTGTACCTTGTATCCCTTGAAAGTACTAATTTCGAAAAATTCGTCTATTTTCCGTGTCTTCGCAGTCAGAGGAATGTATACTCCGAATTTCACGACTCTAGCTGCGGTCATTTGATTGGTACTATTTTTATCCCCTTTTTTCATTTTAACCCCATGAAGTACGAATTTTTAAAAACCAGTGTATTTTACTTATCTATGCAATCAGAGGAATGTATACACCGAATTTCATTATTTTAGGTGCAGCCGTTTGGTTGGTACCACTTTTATCCCTCTATTCCCATTTTACCCCTTAAAAGTACGAATTTGGAAAAAATACTTTTACATTATGTAGCTACTCAATTAGAGGAATGTACACACCAAATTTCGTGTTTCTAGCTATTGTCGTTTGGTAGTTACCATTTTTATCACTTTTTTGCCCCATTTCACCCCCTACAAATAAGAATCACTTTACGGTGCACGTTTTTGCTATAAAGGGAATGCGCGTACCAAATATCAAGCAAATATAAACAGACATATTCAAAAAGCATGCTTAAATACGCTAAAATATTAGGGATTATTATGGGTATTTTTAGTCCTTGTGAGGGAAAATTTTTTCCCTTGGGGCCGATTTCGTCCCATTTCAATCCCAACCGATCTACGACTATAAGACGCATTTATGGAAAATTTGAACGTTTAGATGCTAGCGTGATTTCAACAGACGGACGAACGGACATGGCTAGATCGTCTTAGAATTTTATGACGATCAAGAATATATATACTTTATAGGGTCGCAGGTCGATATTTCAAGGTGTTACAAACGGAATGACAAAGTTAGTATATCCCCATCCTGGAGGTGGAGGGTATAATAAGTTTTTATTTTGAGTGAAAATTTGACTTTTTATTTAGGTTTTTCTTATCGCAGCTTAGTTATCCAGTCTTAAAGAAAAACAGCCTTAATATTTCAAGTAAATTCAAAAAGTAAATATAAAACAGCCATCTTCAAAAAAGATAAATACCATAAATATTGGTATATAGTGCCACAGTTGGTTGTTTTCCATCCTATTTTGAAAACCCATTATCTCTCACGTACACAGTGCAAGATAACCTAATTTCATGATTCAAAAATAATAAAAAATACGAATTTGGAAAAATATTTTTATTTTGCTTGTCTATGCAACCAGACGAATGTGTGCAACGAATTCCCTGATTCTAGCTGCGGCCATTTGGTTGGTACCATTTTTATCCCTTTTTTCCCATGTTACCCCCTTAAAAGTACGACTTTCTAAAATCTCTCTCTTACGCAATTAGAGGTATGTACACACGGAATTTAATCATTCCAGCTGTAGCCGTGGTACCGTGGGTACCATTTTTATCCCTATGTTCCCATTGCATCCCTTGAAAGTACGAATTTGGAAAAACCTTTTTATTTTTCGTGTCTACGCAGTCAGAGAAATTTATACTCCGAATTGCATGACTCTAGCTGCGGTCATTTGGTTGGTACATTTTCTATCCCCTTTTTCCATTTTAAACCCAAAATGTACGAATTTCGAAAAATCCGTCTATTTTACATGTCTACGCAGTCAGAGGAATGTGTACACCGAATTTCATTATTCTAGGTGCAGCCGTTTGTTTGGTACCATTTTTATCCCTCTATACCCATTTTACCACTTAAAAGTACGAATTTTGAAAAAATATATTTTTATATTATTTATCTACTCAATTAGGGGAACGTACACATCAAATTTCGTGTTTCTAGCTGTTGCGATTTGATAGGTAAAATTTTTATGCTTTTTTTTTGTCCCATTTCACCCCCTACGAATGAGAAGCACTTTATGGTGCGCCTTTTTGTTATAGGGGGAATGCGCATATCCAATATCAAGTAAGTACAAGCAGACATATTGAAAAACATGCCTAAATACTATAAATATAAGGGATTATTATGGGTATTTGCAGTCCTTGTGAGGGAACAAATGTTTCCTTTGCACCGATTTCGCCCAGTTGCAATCCCAACCGATCTATCACTGTAAGATGCATATATTGAAAATTTGGACGTCCTAGCTCTTTTCGTTTAGATGCTAGCGTGCTTTCAACAGACGGAGATGGCTAGATCGTCTTAGAATTTTATGACGATAACGAATATATATACTTTAAAGGATCTCAGGTCGACATTTCAAGGTGTTAAAAAAGGAATGACAAAGTTTGGATACCACCATCCTGGATGTGGAGTGTATAAAAATCGGGTTTTTACCAAGTTTTTACTTAGTTTGATTTAGTGACGATGACATTTACTTCTACTATAAGGTCCAAAACTTCTACATTTATACCGATATTTTCTTCGAATTTGCTTGTTTTCTTCGTTTTTGTAGAAAATCTATAGATAAATGTTGATGTTATAAAAGAAATTAAAAAATATCGTGTTTTTACCAAGTTTGTCATTTGTGAAGACGACATGTACTTAACGAATAAGGACCCTATATTCTATATCGAAACATGTAGCTACCTCCATACTACGCAGGACAGGAACATTTTCATACAAGCTGCGGCAAAAAATAAAAGAAATACAGAAATTTCTCGCAAATTCCTCATAATGCCAAATTAGGAGATGTATGTTTTGGTTAAATCCCTTGAAACATAAATGGAAAATCTGCAAATATTTCTTATTTTGATATATTTGTTAAAACAAATCATCATTTGATACGAAAATTCAATGAAAATTGTCAGTGCCACGCCCAAATCGTAAATAGGCAATTTTTTATGTTTTACAATTTCGAAATTTCAGATAAAACTCCTCGAATTTTTTTATTGTTGCTAAGCAGCTCTTATAAATTAATAAATAGCTAAGACTTAATATATCAACTAAACATTTGCAAAAGATCAGAGGATAGTGGCCAACTGTTTTTTGTTAATTAATAAATCATTCCACATATCCTGACAAAATGATTGCTATAAATTGATCGACTGAATGGTGTATGTGAATTTGTAATGCATACTTTTAGGGTTACAATAAATGCACCATTGAAGTCTTGTGTTATTGGTCTTATCTGAATTTGAATGCCAGTAAAAACAATGCTGCACAAAAAATACAAACGAGTTCACATTTGTGTCACTCTTAACTATGTGATGGCAATTTCAACTGCATAGTTAACACATTTCTTGTTCGGAAACACTGTGCGCTGTGATATTAAATCTCTGCAGAACAAAGTTTCAGCCATATTTAGGATATTGTGTTTATTTAGCACTTCAGCGTTGTAATGCTATTACCAACTATGCCACTACAAGTGGTAGATGGTGGATTTATACAGGGTGGAGCGTATGATTTGGATTTTTATACCCTCCACCTCCAGGATGGGGGTATATTCACTTTGTCATTCCGTTTGTAACACCTTGAAATATTTATCGGAGACCCCATAAAGTATATATATTCTGGGTCGTGGTAAAATTCTAAGACGATATAGCCATGTCCGTCTGTCCGTCTGTCTGTTGAAAGCACGATAGCGGCCGAACGAAATGAGCTAGAAGGTTCAAATTTTTCCTAAATGTGTCTTATGGTTGTAGATCGCTTGGGATTGAAAGTGGACGAAATCGGTCCAGAGGGAAAACTTTTTCCCTCACAAGTACTGAAAATACCCCTAATATTTAGAGTATTTCTGCATGTTTTTTGAACATATTAGCTTGTATTTACTTGATATTTGCAATTCGCATTCCCTCGACATTCTTTAATCTACTGGTAATACTGTGGAATGCACTCCGTGGTGGAGGGTATATAAGATTCGGCCCGGCCGAACTTAACGCCTTCTTACTTGTTAATATTGTTTTATTTGAATTTACTTTGCATTTCATTTGATGTCAGCACTTTTGGGAAGGGAAGACATTTTTCTTCTTACGAAGGAAATTTTGTGTTTGTGATGGGAACACTCACACTCAACTATACACACTCTGGCCATAAGTGCCAGTTAGTATGATAGTGGTCCTTTTTGAGATATGCAATGGTTTCAGTTTGCGTCAATTGAAAAATATTTTTCCACCGAAGCACACAATTTTTTTTCTACTACTACATGGAATTTTATAAAAAACCTTGGTACCTCTAAGAGAACTACTACTTTCAGAGGTCGCACTGACTTAGACCACCTTCATTCTTCTCAAAATTGAAAAAATGAAACAAAAAATTTTTATTTTCATTCGAAATAGTAACTTACAAAAAAATTAAAGAAAACTTAAATATTTTATTAGAAAAAAAATTAAAAAAAATGGTTGTTCGTCTAGAAACTTTATACTGATTTTATTATTTATTTTACAAATAATTTCATTTTATATGCTATTCAAATTATCTGAATCACTTAAAGTGGACAGTGTAAATAAAATAATGCTTCTTGACATCACCGCACATCAATGTCCGTGGATATAGTGTGACTTAGACCACTTTCAAACTAACACTAAAGACAATTTTGCTGAGCATAAAATGAGAAATGTCATTGTCCTATAAATGTCAAAAAGAAAAGTTCTTAAATTAGAGATCTGATCAAAGTAAAGAGAAACATTGGCATATCTTATTTTTTTACTTAGACCACAAAGTGGCACATATACGTATTTCGTATACTGTGTGGGGATAACTCATCAATGGAGTTGTCATCAGTCGTATATATATTTACATTTTTGCATATATATGCATTATATGTACATCCGGAAATTTCATCACAAGCCGTTCTGAAAAATATATATCATAATACAAGCAACAAAAAAATTGTGTGTCAGACCAAAAATTTATATTTTTGTAAACATTGAGCCATGTTGAGTTATAAAATCAAAAAATAGTAAAAACGGCGTTAAGTTCGGCCAGGCCGAACTTTATATACCCTCCACCATGGATTGTCGGTTTTCGTAGAAGTGCAGTAATATTACAGGAAAATATATTTTTTAATATAGCCAAACCAAAACAAATACAAATGTTGAAAAAATAATTATACACTCCACGAGAGTATTATGGCTTTGTGCATTTGTTTGTAACACCCAAAAGGAAGCGGGATAGACCCATTGTTAAGCATACCGATCGACTTAGAATCACTTTCTGAGTCGATTTAGCAATGTCCGTCTGTCTGTCCGTCTGTCTGTATGTCTGTCCATCTATTGTTGTAATCAAACTACAGGTCGCAATTATAGTCCGATCTTAACAAAAATTGGCACAAGTAAGTTTTGTGGATCAAGGACGAACGCTATTTAATTTGAGGTAAATCGGTTCAGATTTAGATATAGCCCCCAAACAAATGTAGCTCCCGATTTGACTTTTGCCGCTTTAGATCGATTTTCTTTAAATTTGGCACAACAGCTTATAATCCAAGTAAAAAACCTATGGTGAAAGTGGCTAAGATCGGTTCAGATTTAGATATAGCGCAAATACAAACGTTGCTCCCAAATGTTTAACCGATTTTGGCCAAACTATACGAATTATATTTCACCAATTTCGTTCCAGATTTCAATATACTCCCATACAAATGTCCTTTCCGATTTAACATTTTTTGTCAAACACACACATTTACAGGATGCAAAAATCCTGCCCGTTTTCACTTTTTCACCGAATTAAATTGTATTCGGATAGAAAGTGGAGTGTATCATAGAGTCGGCCCCGCCCGACTTTAGACTTTCCTTACTAGTTTTATAAATAAATATAATATTTTTATTATTTTAAACCACGCTTATAAGGCAAGGCAAGCAATAAGTTTACATATCTAAGTAATAATTCAAGTTAATTCAAAAAATAAATATATTTATTATATTTTCAGAAAGCTGAAATACCATAAATATTGGTATATAGTGGGTGCTACGATTGTTTGTATTTCCATTCTATTTTAATTCCAAAAGTGGAAAATAACCAAACTTCATGATTCAAACAATTTTTTCCGTGAAAGTAAAAAGTACGAATTTGGAAAAATCTTTTTATTTTTATTTTGAATTCCATGAATCTAACTGCGGCCATTTGGTTGGTACCATTTTTATCCACTTTTTCCTTATTTTACCCCCTTAAGAGTACGAATTTTTAAAATCTCTTTATTTTACGTGTCTACGCAATTAGAGGGATGTACACACCGAATTTCATCATTCTAGCTGTAGTCGTTCAGTTGGTTCTATTTTTATCCCTCTGTACCCATTGTATCCCTTGAGAGTACAAATTTAAAAAAAAAAATCTTTTATTATTTTATTATCCATGTCTACGGAGCCAGAGGAATGTATACTTCGAATTTCAAGACTCTAGCTTTGTACTATTTGTATCCCCTCTTTTCAAAAAAGTACGAATTTCGAAAAAACCGTCTATTTTACGTGTCCACGCAATCAGAAGACTTTATACACCGAATTTCATTATTCTAGGTGCAGCCGTTATTCTAGGTGCAGCCATTTTTATCCCTCTATTCCCATTTTACCCCTTAAAAGAACGAATTTGGAAAACATACTTTTATATTATTTATCTACTTCGGTGTACACACCGAATTTCGTGTTTCTAGCTGTTGTCGTTTGATATGTACCATTTGTATCCCTTTTTGCCCCATTTCACCCCCTATGAATAAGAATCGCTTTATGGTGCACGTTTTTGTTATAGGGGGCATGAGCATACCCAATATCAAGTAAGTACAAGCAGACGTATTGAACAACAAGTAAAAACGGCGTTAAGTTCGGCCGGCCGAACTTTATATACCCTCCACCATGGATTGTCGGTTTTCGTAGAAGTGCAGTAATATTACAGGAAAATATAATTTTTTTAATATAGCCAAACCAAAACGAATACAAATATTGAAAAATTAGTTTTATAAATAAATATAATATTTTAATTATTTCAGACCACGCTTATAAAGTAATGATTGGTAGCATTACCTTATACGTCAATTCAAAAAATAAATATTGTTATATTTATATTTTCAAAAATATTTTCAAAGCCATAAATATTGGTAGATAGTGGGTGCTCAAGTTGGTGTATTTCCATTCTATTTTAATTCCAAAAGTACAAATTTTAACAATCCATTATCAGACGTACATAGTGCAAAATAACCCAACTTCATGATTCAACCAATTTTTGCAGTAAAAAAAAAGTACGAATTTGGAAAAAACTTTTTATTTTTCGTGTCTATGCAGTCAGAGGAATGTATACACCGAATTCCATGATTCCAGCTGCACCCATTTGGTTGGTACCATTTTTACACCCTTGACGTTTCTACGCAATGTATCCGTCTGTACCATTGTATCCCTTGAAAGTACTAATTTCGAAAAATTCGTCTATTTTCCGTGTCTACACAGTCGGAGGAATGTATACTCCGAATTTCATGACTCTAGCTGCGGTCATTTGATTGGTACTATTTTTATCCCCTTTTTCATTTTAACCCCAAAAAGTACGAATTTCGAAAAATCAGTTTATTTTCCGTGTCTACACACTCAGAGGAGTGTATACTCCGAATTTCATGACTCTAGCTGCGGTCATTAGATTGGTACTATTTTTATCCCCTTTTTTCATTTTAACCCCAAAAAGTACGAATTTTGAAAAATCCGTGTATTTTACTTATCTATGCAATCAGAGGAATGTATACACCGAATTTCATTATTCTAGGTACATCCGTTTGGTTGGTACCATTTTTATCCCTCTATTCCCATTTTACCCCTTAAAAGTACGAATTTGGAAAAAATACTTTTATATTATTTATCTACTCAATTAGAGGAATGCACACACCGAATTTCGTGTTTCTAGCTATTGTCGTTTAATAAGTACCATTTTTATCCCTTTTTTGCCCCCATTTCACACCCTACAAATAAGAATCACTTTATGGTGCACGTTTTTGCTATAAGGGGAATGCGCATACCAAATATCAAGCAAATATGAATAGTCATATCCAAAAAACATGCTTAAATATTAGGGATTATTATGGATATTTTTAGTCCTTGTGAGGGAAAAATGTTTTCCTTTGGGCCGATTTCGCCCCATTTCAATCCCAACCGATCTACGACTATAAGACCCATTTATGGAAAATTTGAACGTTCTAGCTCATTTCGTTTAGAAGCTAGCGTGCTTTCAACAGACGGACAGACGGACGGACATGGCTAGATCGTCTTAGAATTTTATGACGATCAAGAATATATATTCATTTTAGGGTCTCAGGTCGATATTTCATGGTGATACAAACGGAATGACAAAGTTAGTATACCCCCATCCTGGAGGTGGAGGGTATAAAAACATGCTTAAATACTGCAAAATATTAGGGGTTATGATGTGTATTTTCAGTCCTTGTGAGGGCAAATCGCCCAGTTTCAATCCCAACCGATCTGGGACTTTAAGACGCATTTATGGAAAATTTAGACGTCTTGTATCATTTCGATTCAATGCTAGCGTGCTATCAACAGACGGACAGAATTTTATGCCGATCAAGAATATATATACTTTATAGAGTCTCAGGTCGATATTTCAAAGTGTAACAAATGGAATGACAAAGTTAGTATATTTCCATCCTGGAGGTGGAGGTATAAAAATGTATAAACAATTCAAAGTAATAGCAGCAAACTGTGGCACCCAATATGTCCATACATTTTTAAATGGATTTGTTATAGCTTCTGGTATTCGTTGACTACCATACAAAAGGACTTAACTAACACAAAAATCGCGGTTCTGATTATGTTTCATTTTAACAATGTTTATTAGACGGCGAATCCAAACTGGCTGACTGGTATTGCCATCCGGTTTAGTATTTTATCTAACGTACTTACGTTCTTTGGCGTTTCCATCAGCGATATTTACACGATTTCAAAGAGGTGTGAGCCAAATCCAATTTGTCAATTCAACAGAGAGTAAATGGGTATGCGGGTGTGTGTGTGTGACCCATCTCCATATTCTCATGTGTGTGTGTTAGTGCTATCGTGTGAACTTTGATAAAGTATTATTATCTCTTGGCAATAAATCATAAATCATTAATTTGGGCCTAATTTCATTTTCCAGCAATTTAGTGATGAGGAGTTTTTATGCACAGCCCTTCGGAGAAGTCGCAGTGTTTATTTAGGTAGTTCTCGGGGGAAATGTTATGGAGGCTTTTGTTGTATATCAAAAAGCAGTTGAAGTATAAACATAACTAAGTACAGGTAATCAATTATTCGTGGCTCATTTGAAAGCATCATTTGTGTACCATTAAACGTTGACTTATACCCTGAGGCACCTATGCACCTAAAACAAATAGTCCCAAATCGCAGTCAGCAGAGAATGTATGCATATGGTTTGGAGGCGTAATGGGGAAAAGGGGATAAGATTGGTACCGAGCAAGAACATACATTCTTTGAATGTGGAGAAATGCATTTGTCGTAATTCATACTTCTGGGAAAAAGCGGACGAAAGGGTATCAAATTGGTTCCAACCCAATCGGTAGTAGCAAGAATTATGAAATTCGGTGTTTTTATTAATCTGAGTGTGTTGAAGTTTTTTGAAAATTCGTACTTTTAGTGTCTAAATTATGTAAATTTTAAATTATTTAAATAAAAATAATTTTTAAAATTATATAAATTTTTTCAATATTATAATAGTGAAACATCGCAATAATACTGTGGTGGTATATGAGAGTATATGAGATTCGTCCCGGCCGAAATGAACACTCTTTTTTCATGTTCTATACAAATTGGTATCAGACTTTAAAAGCAAAATGAATAATTTTATTATGAAATAGTCGTACTATTTTCAAAAGGCTAAAAATTTCAGAAAAATATATTAAAAAAGAAAAAACTAATAAAAATCGACATTTGAGTGCACACCTTCCTACCTTCAGGATATTTCGCAAGAAGACTTAACGATAAAACACCATACACTCCACATTTTTCCATATCAATTCGTTTAAAACCACAATCAATATAATTATATTGCAAAAATAGTCAAAGTATTTTTAAAAAGCAACAAAAAATAAAAGTTATATATTAAAAAACGATAAAAAGTCGACATTAGATTGCACACAGACACAACTTCGATGCATTATGCAAGAAGGCTTATGACTAAAACACCCTACATTTCCCATTTGTATACCCTACACCATTTCGTGGTCTAGGGTATTATAAGTTAGTTTCGCGCCAAAAGTTTGTAACTCCAAGAAATAATCGAGCTAGACCCACCTTTAAGTATACGGATCGGCTTAGAATCACCGGCTGAATAGATTTATCAATGTCTGTCTGTCCGTCTGCTGACCATCTAAGCTTGTTCGCACTCTACAGGTCGCAATTGTTGACCGATTATCATGAAATTTAGCAGAAGTTACTTTTTTGGCCAAGGTCGATCGGTCTTGGAGGAAATCGGTTCAGATTGTGATATAGTCTCCATACAAATATCTCTATAATTTACACTATTACTGCTCTAGAATACACATTTTACATGGGATAATGACTTAATTCTCAGGAACGTGTTATCTTTGAATCAGAAAAATATAAAGGGAATGTGGACCACATGGTTCAAAGTTTTGATATAGCCCACATACAATATTAGTGCTCTAAAATGCACATTTTACAACGGATCTTGATCAGATTTTTTTACATTTAGACTAGAAATACCTGTTTTGAAAGCCAGCTATATGGGTCAATGTTTTGGTAAAGCCCCCATACAAATAGGCCCCCAGTTTACCCTACTATCGCTCTAGAACCCACGTTTTACATTGGATCTTTGATAACATATTCCAGGTCATGTTATATTTCAATAAAGAATACCTATTTTGAAAGGGTCCACTTTCTAATGTAGCGCCCTTACAAATGGGCCCCCATTTTTATTATTATCTCTCTAGGACCCACATTTTATATCGGAAGCTTTTCATATTTTGCAGATTATATTATATTCATATTTCATACTAAGAATACCTAATTCGAAAGTGATCTACATATATGAGCCCACTTTTGTATGTAGCGCCCTTACAAATGTCCCCCATTTTTATTATTATCCCTCTATGGCCCACAATTTACATCGGAAGTTTATCAAATTTTGCATTTTGTATTATATTTCATTAAAGAAGACATATTTTGAAAGTCAAATATATGGGTCCATATTATGGTATCGCCCCCATACAAATTGGGCCCCCATTCCACTCTATTACATCTCTACACCTTTTTCAATTGTAATTCAAAAGACATCACTTGAAATTCAAAATACACCAGTTGAAATTCAAAAATTCCATTTGCAATTCAAAAAATGTCAATTGAAGTTCAAAACTCGTCATTTGTAATTCAAAAGACAGCATTTGAAATTCAAAACTCGTCATTTGCAATTCAAAAGACATCATTTGAAATTCAAAAGACATTATTTGAAATTCAAAAGACATCATTTGTAATTCAAAACTCGTCATTTCCAATTCAAAACTCGTCATAAGTAATTCAAAAGACACCATTTGAAATTCAAAAGTTTTCATTTGAAATTCAAAAATTATTCCATTTGTAATTCAAAAATTATTCCATTTGCAATTCAAAAACGGTAAACAAAATTATTTAAGCAAAATATACATTAGGTTGGGTAGCATTTATTTATTTCTGCAAACTTTAATATTCTGCTGTTAATGAAACAGATTTACGCATCTCTCACGCAAATCCCTCTAACCTATTTAAATTTAAAGATTTTATAACTTCTATACGGACGATCGGAATACTCTGAAATTTGGTCATTGGTCTTGCAATATGAGCGATATTGCAAGACCTCTCTCGCAAATTGGCATAAGCTTTGGTTAAAATAAAACTGATCAGTAACAATTTAATATTGGAAATGGTTTTACAATCAATTTATACCTGTAAAATAGTTATGATTTGTTGTACCTCCCACACAAATAATCCGACCCTAAGTAAAATGCAAGTCATTATAAATTATATGCAGATGCCCTCTGAGCTGGTGAAGGTTATAAACTATATATGAAATTACCGACATTTTACATCATTATAATTATTAGTTGCTTATCATTTTATTAAATCTGTTTCCAAAACTGCAGAATATCCAATAAAAAAAATTCAAATGGAATAATTTTTGAATTTCAAATGAAAACTTTTGAATTTCAAATGGTGTATTTTGAATTACAAATGACGAGTTTTGAATTTCAAATGACGAGTTTTGAATTTCAAATGTTGTCTTTTGAATTACAAATGACGAGTTTTGAATTACAAATGAATTTGAATTTAAAATGGAATTTTTGAATTTCAAATTGTGTCTTTTGAATTACACTTGAAAATGGTGTAGAACCCACATCGTGCATTAGATCTCGATATAATTTTGCATATCCTGTCATATATCAATTAAGAATACCTACTTTGAATATGAGCTATATGGAACCACTTTTTAATGTAGCGCCCTTACAAATGGCCCCATTTTAATTTTTTCCCCTCAAGAAGGCAATTTTTACATCGGATTTTTTTTTCAAATTTTGCAGATTATATTATATTTCAACTAAGAATACAAAGTCCAATATATGTGTCCATACTTTGAAATAACCCAAATGGGGCCCCATTCTACTCTAATACAGCTCTAGAAACTACGTCTTACATCGGATCATGATATATTTCAACTATGAATACCTACCGTGAATGAGAAATAGATAGGCCCATGTTTTGGACCAGGCCCCAAGTGTTGTTATAGGTCTCCTTTCAAATGTCGGTCCGATTCATCTTGTTACTACTGTATAAGTTGTATTTATCTGCCGGAAAATTGGATCACCATATTCGTTAAATATGACTAAAGATGAATTTATAGTAAAATTGCTCCCATGAAACACCTGGGTTTAGTAATAAAAGCGAGGGAGTGGTATAGGGTATTATATAGTGGGCCCCGCCCGCCCGACTTTAGCCTTTCCTTACTTGTTCTATACCAATTCGTTTAAAAGCTAAAGTAATACTTATCTTATCAAAATAAACAAACTATTCTCAAAAAGCAAAAAAAAAAGTTAAATTAATATTAAAAAGCTATTACAAAATTTACAGTTGGTTACACACAAGGGAAAATCTATTATAAACTGAAAAACGGTTTAACGATAAAACACCCTACACAACCCATTTTCAATATCGATATCAATTCGTTTAGCACTTCAAAAGGGAAAGAAATATTTATGTTACCAAAATAGGGAAACTAGTTTCAACAAGACAACAAACGAAAAATTATATTAAAAAGCAATTAAAAAATCGACATTTTGCTGCACACAAAAACAACTTCCGGAAGAAGGCTTATCAATAAAACACCCTACACTACCCATTGTTCGGTATCGATTCGTTTAGCCGTCTGAAAGCTAAATTAATATTTATCAAACTATTCTCAAAAAGCCAACATATTAAAAATCAATTTCAAAATTTACAGTTGGTTGCACACAAGGACAAATACATTATAAACTGAATGAAGGCTTAGCGATAAAACACCCTATATTTCCCATTTTTATACCCTCCACCTCCAGGATGGGGGTATACTAACTTTGTCATTCCGTTTGTAACACCTTGAAATATCGACCTGAGACCCTATAAAGTATATATATTATTGATCGTCATAAATTTTTTTTTCCAAATTAGTACTTTTAAGGGGTAAAATGGGAATAGAGGGATAAAAATGGTACCAACAAAACGGCTGCCCCTAGAGTAATCAAATTCGGTGTATACATTCCTCTTATTGCATAAACATGTACAGTAAACGGATTTTTCGAAATTCGTACTTTTTGGGGTTAAAATAAAAAAGGGGATAAAAATAGTACCAATCAAATGACCGCAGCTAGAGTCATGAAATTTGGAGCATACATTCCTCTGACTGTGTAGACACGGAAATTAAACGGATTTTTCGAAATTCGTACTTTTTGGTGTCAAAATGGAAAAAGGGATAAAAATAGTACCAACCAAATGACCGCAGCTAGAGTGATGAAATGCGGAGTATACATTCCTGTAACTACGTAGACATGGAAAATAAATGTTTTTTCCACATTCGTACTTTCAAGGGATACAATGGGTACAGAGGGATAAAAATGGTACCAACCAAACGGCTGTCCCTAGAATAATCAAATTCGGTGTATACATTCCTCTTATTGCATAGACACGTACAGTAAACGGATTTATCTAAATTCGTAATTTTTGGGGTTAAAATAAAAAAGGGGATAAAAATAGTACCAATCAAATGACCGCATGAAATTTGGAGTAAACATTCCTCTGACTGTTTAGACACGGAAAATAAGCGGATTTTTCGAAATTCGTACTTTTTGGGATCAAAATGGAAAAAGGGGATAAAAATAGTACCAACCAAATGACCGCAGCTAGAGTCATGAAATTCTTACTTTTTCTTTTTTCGGCAAAAATTGGTTGATTCGTGAAGTTAGATTATTTTGCACTATGTACGTCTGATAATGGATTTTCAAAATTTGTACTTTATAGAATAGAAATACAAACAACTGTAGCACCCACTATCTACCAATATTTATGGTATTAAAGCTTTTTGAAAATATAAATAGAAGAATATTTATTTTTTGAATTGACGTATTGGTAGCCTTGCCTTATAAGCGTGGTTTGAAATAATTGAAATATTATATTTATATTTAATTTTTTTTTAATATTTGTATTTGTTTTGATTTGGCTATATAAAAAAAAATTATTTTCCTGTAATATTACTGCACTTCTTCTAAAATCGATAATCTCTGTGGAATGCAATCAATGGTGGAGGGTATATAAAGTTCGGCCCGGCCGAACTTAACGCCGTTTTTACTTGTTTTAAATCAATTCGGTTTGGCGAAGTTAACATGTATATTGGCAAAATAGAAGAACTATTTTCGAAAAGCCAAAAAATTAAACAATATAAAAACAATAAAAGAATCGACATTTTGCTGCACACAAAGAAGAAGGCTTATCAATAAAATACCCTACACTAGTCATTTTCCAACATCAATTAGTTTAGCCATTTAAAAGGGAAGTTAGTATGTATTTAGCAAATACCTAGAAGGAGTGGCGAGAGTTCATATATACAACACATATTTATTATATATTTATTAATATGAATTGATCTGGAAAAACGGGAGGTGTAGGGTGTTCTATAGTAAAGTCTCCTTTCGGAATTTCTAAGGTCTAACCATGTGTGCAATCTGTGGTCACAGAAATGCAGTATTTGTTCATCTCTGAACATTGAATCTGCACAATTTTGTATTAGATTTGTACGAGCGACATTGATAATGTTTTGTTTCGTTGTTATTTATGAGCTTAATGACTGGCTTATCATGGCCCAGTTATAACTTGAAAGAAAAGAAAGCAGTGTTGACTCAGTGTTGTTCTCGCCTAAAGGCTCTTTGGAATTTATTAACAATTTCATATTTATTTATACTGCAAGACAGTGTCAGTGAAAATATTATTTATATTCGAGCAATATATTCGCAATGACAAGTAAGAACACCATAACTGTTGGTTCGAATGGTACGTTCTGTGTTTTTTTTTTGTCTGTTTAAATCTGATTTATGATAATCTTCATCTGTCCCATTCATTGCCATCTTTCATCTACCAACGACGTTAAGTTGGCTGCCATGAAATGTTCATTTCGAACTCATCTTCCTCGTACTTACACTCAAAGTGAAATGTTCGTTGTGCCATCGATATTGTCGGATATTTCATATCCGTCGAGTGAAATTAAGTAACATTCAACTTGTGTCCGTTTGTTTACATTCACTTAGTTACTGCATTTTTAGTTAAGTCTGAAATGGAATGTAATGGATATTTGAAGGAAAAGTAAAAACCACTCACCCTTCAGGCAACTTAAGTAGTCGATTGTGAAAATAAATACATCCTTCCGCTGGGTTCGTAAAAGGTGTTGGCAGTTAGTGTTCGCTGAATATTTGTTGCTATCTATCTGTATATTAGCTTTGATGGAAGAAGTCTACAAAATTTATGCAACTGGGTTGCAATAGACAGGGACGGATAATTCGTATCAGAATCACGCGTCTTCGTAGTCAGATGAATGTATAAACATGATACTGAGTGCAGCCGTTTGGTTGGTACCATTTCCATCCCCTTTTGTCCAATTTTCCCCTAAAAGTACAAATTTCGAAAATAATCTTTATATTGCATTATTTATGATGCTAAGTGCCACCAATCAAATGGTACCAATTTTTTTTATTATTTTATGCCCTTAAAGGTACGAATGCCGAAAAACTATTTATTTTCCCGTCTTAGCAGTCAGAGCAACGAATTTCCGGATTTCATGGTTCTGAATGCTGGGGCTGGTTGGTAGCATTTTTACCGCCTTTTGATCAAATTTTCTCTAAAAGTACAAATTTCAAAAATGTTCTTGTTCTGTTGTGAATTTACAAACTCTGATGAGTGTACACGCCGAATCTTATGATTTTAACTGCTACCATTTGATAGGTACCAATTTTATCCCATTTTGCCCTTAAAAGAGCGAAAACCAAAAAATATCTTTATTTATTCCTTTATCTCGTTAAGCCCTTAAAAGAACGAACCGAATCGAAATCTCGAATTTCAAAATATCTGTTTATTTTTTATTTTAGCAGCCAGATTGACGTATCCGGTGAATTACATTATTTTGCTTTTTTGATACTAGTTTTATCCCCGTTTCCCCATAAAAGTATCAGATAAGTTTCATGATTTCACTTACAGCTGCTAAGTTAGTACCATTTTTATACCCTCCACCTCCAGGATGGGGGTATACTAACTTTGTCATTCCGTTTGTAACACCTTGAAATATCGACCTGAGGCCCTATAAAGTAGCCATGTCCGTTCGTCCGTCCGTATGTTGAAAGCTCGCTAGCATCTAAACGAAAGGAGCTAGAATGTTCAAATTTTCCACAAATGCGTATTATAGTCGTAGATCGGTTGGGATTGAAATGGGGGCGAAAACGGCCCAAAGAGAAAAATTTTTCCCTCACAAGGACTAAAAATACCCATAATAATCCCTAATATTTTAAAGTATTTAAGGATATTAGTTCAATATGTCTGCTTGTACTTACTTGATATTGGGTATGCGCATTGCCCCGATAACAAAAACGTGCACCATAAAGTAATTCTTATTTGTAGGTGAAATGGGGCAAAAAAGGGATAAAAATGGTACATATTAAACGACAACAGCTAGAAGCACGAAAATCAGTGTGTGTATTCCTCTAAGAGAGTAGATACATGATATAAAAGTGATTTTTCCAAATTAGTACTTTTAAGGGGTAAAATGGGACCTAGAATAATGAAATTCGGTGTATACATTCCTCTGACTGTGTAGACACGGAAAATAAACTGATTTTTCGAAATTCGTGCTTTTTGGGGTCAAAATAGAAAAAGGGGATAAAAATAGTACCAACCAAATGACCGCAGCTAGAGTCATGAAATTCGGAGTATACATTCCTTTGACTACGTAGACATGAAAAATAAAAGGTTTTTTTCCAAATTCATACTTTCAAGGGATACAATGGCTACGGAGGGAAACAAATAGTACCAACCAAATGACCGCAGCTAGAGTCATGCAATTCGGTGTATACATTCCTCTGATTGCATAGACAAGTAAAATACACGAATTTTTGAAAATTCGTACTTTTTTGGTGTGAAAATGAAAAAAGGGATAAAAATATTACCAACCAAATGACCGCAGCTAGAGTCATGAAATTCGGAGTATACATTCCTCTGACTGTGTAGACATGGAAAATAAACTGATTTTTCGAAATTCGTGCTTTTTGCGGTCAAAATAGGAAAAGGGGATAAAAATAGTACCAACCAAATGACCGCAGCTTGAGTCATGCAATTCGGAGTATACATTCCTTCCGTAGACACGGAAAATAAACGGATTTTCGAAATTCGTACTTTCAAGGGATACAATGGGACAAAGGGATAAAAAAAGTACCAACTAAACGACTACAGCTAGAATGATGAAATTCTAATTGCGTAGAAACGTCAAACGGGTAAAAATGGTACCAACAAAATGGGCGCAGCTGGAATCATGGAATTCGGTGTATACATTCCTCTGACTGCATAGACACGTAAAATAAAAAGTTTTTTTCCAAATTCGTAATTTTTCTTTTAAGGCAAAAATTGGTTGAATCATAAAGTTGTGTTTTTTGCACTATGTACGTCTGATAATGGATTTTCAAAATTTATACTTTTGGAATTAAAGTAGAATGGAAATACAACCAACTGTAGCACCCACTATCTACCAATATTTATGGTATTTAAGCTTTTTGAAAATATAAATATAAGAATATTTATTTCTTGATTTGAAATAAATAATGGTTTGAAATAATTAAAATATTATATTTATTTATTAATTTGTATTTGTTTTGGTTTGGCTGTATTAAAAAAATTATATTTTCCTGTAATATTACTGCACTTCTACGAAAACCGACAACCTCTGTGGAATGCAATCCATGGTGGAGGGTATATAAAGTTCGGCCCGGCCGAACTTAACGCCGTTTTTACTTGGTATTTCTCTTTCCCTATTTTACCCCTTAAAAGTACACATTTTGAAAAACATTTTTTCTATATATAGTCGTTTGATTGGTACAATTGTTGTCCCTGTTTGTCCCATTTCACCCATAAAAATACGAATCACTTTCAAGCTACCAAATATCACGGAAATATAACGTATTAATCCTCAAAAACTGAAAACTTAAAAAATTAGGGGTTATTGGGGTATCATCTCCCCTTGTTAGCGAAAATGTTTACCCACTCAACAGATTTTGCCCTTTTTTAATCCCAATCGATCTAAGAATACTAGACGTATTCTTGGAAATTTTGGACTTCCTACATCCTTTCGTTTAGATGAAAGAGTGTATTCGTTCGTTTACGTTCGTCGATAGACGGTCATGGCTGGATCGTCTTAGAATTTTAAGAATATAAACAACATATATAGTTTATGGGATCTCTGGTCGATATTTCCAGGCGTTAAAAATGGACTGACAAACTTTGTATAGCCCCATCATATGGTGAGGAGTAAAGCCAATCTTATTCAATGCTGATAAATAATGAGCAACCTAATGTCCGCCTAACCTCACATTTACTCTGGCGTATTTTTTATTATTTGAGAGCTGTTCCAAATGGAATTCAAGTATATGCTCTCCTGAAAACGACAGTTTGAATTAAATAAATTTTGCAATTCCTCGAAATTTGCCTTAATAGGAATTTAATGCTGTCACTTAATTAATGTTTGCAAAAATCGCTTTAATTACTTTTGCCGAACAACGATTGTGTTTAATTGTGTGTATGCACACAATGTCTCCTGAATTATGGCGAAAAACGGCGGTTTTAATTCCGAGTGTAGCCGTCGTCGTGACGGTTGAAGAAGACACGAGTTTCGTGGGCAACAGGTGCTATTGAATTGTTGGTTGACACTTTGTGACATATTTAAAAAAAACGTGCCGTATTACCTAAGCACTCGTATCAAAGTAATATGTCATACCCACATATTAGTTTATACATACATACGAACATATATACATATATGAGCATGACAAATATGTACGTCCTTTAACTTTGAGTTGTGGAGGGATTATAACAGATATTAAAAACATATTTAAATTTTGCATGTTATGAAATTTAAGATGATTTAAAACAAGTAAAAAGAGCAGAGTGGTTACCACTACTACCGGTAGATTATAGAATTCCTATATTTGTTTACTGTTATCAATAAAGCTAGTAAAAAATAGAAGAAAATAGTTTTTCCGATTTTTTTCGTGGCAGCAATAATAGATTGCTGTTTTTCTAAAAAAAAATAAATTTTTCCAATATAGATATTTTAACAATTTATTTTCGTACTATTCGGTGTAATACAAAGACGACATAGGTATCAAATGAAAGAGAAGAATATCTGCTAAAAATACTTCAAATTGCATGCATATATCTTTATTAGCTTAGCATTAACAACTATTTCAAGTTTCCCCCTTAAAAAGATAAAGTTCATTTACTGTTGTTGGTTGTTAACGCTGAACTTTTACAGATAGATACAAGAAATTTAAAGTATTTTTAACAGATATTCTTATCTTCGATTTGTTACTCGGAAAAGTTCGAAAATAAACTATTAAAATATGTATGTCCTTTGGCTATTAAAAGTCCCGTACAATGATGAAAAGATGACCAAATGGACAACTGAGTATACATCATTTCTACATATGATTTCTAGTTTCATTTGCATATGTTCTTGTTCAGTTCCTGTGACAAAATGATGAAACGCTCAAAAAGGCATTACCTTAGAAGTACCCAAGCTCCGGAAGAATCCAATTTCAATCCCATATCCCTAACAAATAATAATAATAAAACCATTCGCTTGAAAATGATATTTATTCCTCTACATTTTCTTTGACTCATACTCATCTTCCGCATTTTTTTTTTTGAGTTACTCTTCCCTTGTAGATGATAAATATTCCACTTCATACACTGAAAACCTGTAAACCTCAATCACTAAAAATTCGCCACGTCCCTAAATAGGAAGTTTTCTATTCTAAATTTCTAGATTTTTTCTATAACCTGAAAATCAAATAAAATTCACCCAGTGTTGTTTCAAGAAATTTCAAGTTTTTCCGAAATCGTGCATTTGAAATCCCTCACTTTCGGGATTTTTGCTTAACCCTTTTTTTGAAAATGATAAATATTGCACTCCCTTTTCCTGAATGAGATGTTCTAGATTTTTCGAGACATAAAAATCATTCATTGTTATTCCTATAGAATCCCTCACCCTACCGACATAAAATGGGTAACTCTTCCCTGTTCTGTGCTGAAAATTTTCGGAAGTTTCCCTATATTTTTCGAAATCTGAGAATTTCCTTAGAAAATGCCTCAATACCGGTATTTTCGTTTTTGTAAACAATTAATTAGTGAATTATTGGAATTTTTTGACAATTTTAAAAAACTCGCCTACTAAAATGTTTACACATCGTTATAACCCTGGACTGTTTGTGGATATCACAATATAATATCACACCCACTGGGGTTTCTCTCCCCAAAATTCGCAGGAACTTATTCATTGTCAAAAAAGCGTTTGTAATTTGATTCGATCTTTTTTTTTTGATATTTCATTTTTAATTGAATTTTGTCTAACTTTTAACTTATTTTTTATACTCTTGCCCGATTGTCATGTATTTTTTTGGCCAAGGATGATCGGTTCAGATTTAGATATAGCCTCCATACAAATATCCCTATAATTTACACCATTACTGCTCTACAATACACATTTCATATGGAATAATGACAAAATTTTCAGGATCGTGAAATAGAGGGTGGCGCAGAATGAGCTATATGGTTTAAATGGTTTATAACTTTTTATACACTTCACGAGAGTATTTTGTCTTTGTGCATTTGTTTGTAACACCTAAAAGGAAGGGAGATAGACCCATTGTTAATTATACCGATCGACTTAGAATCACTTTACTCAATTTAGCAATGTCCGTCTGTCTGTCTGTCTGTCCGTCCGTCCATCTATTCTTGTAATCACGATACAGGTCGCAATTGTAGACAGAACCAAATGAAACTTTGCACAACGAAGTTTTACGGGATAAGGGCGAACGCTATTTAATTTGAAGAAAATCGGTTCAGATTTATATATAGCCCCCATACGAATTTCACTCCCGATTTGACTCTTTTCACTCTAGATACCACATATTTTAACAGATTTTCTTCAAAATTGGCAAAACATCTTATATTTGAACTACAAATACCTGTGGTAAAAATTTTTTTCAGATTGCCTTCAGATTTGGCAAAACAACTTATATTTAAACTAGGAACACCTGTGGTGAAAATAGGTCAGATCGGTTCAGATTTATATATAGCTCCCATACAAATTTCGCTCCCGATTTGACTTTTTCCGCTCTAGAAACCACAAATTTTTTCAGATTGCCTTCAGATTTGGCAAAACAACTTATATTTAAACTAGGAACACCTGTGGTGAAAATAGGTCAGATCGGTTCAGATTTAGATATAGCCCCCATACGAATTTCACTCCCGATTTTACCCTTTTCACTCTAGATACCACATATTTTAACAGATTTTCTTCAAAATTGGCAAAACATCTTGTAGTTCAACTAGAAACACCTGTGTTAAAAATGTGTTTGATCGGTTCAGATTTATATATAGCTCCCATACAAATTTCGCTCCCAATTTGAATTTTTCCGCTCTAGAATCCACATAATTCAACAGATTTTCTTCAAAATTGGCAAAACACCTTATATTTTAACTGGAAACATCTGTTGTAAAAATGAATTAGATCGGTTCGGATTTATATATAGCTCCCATACAAATTTTGTTCCCCCAGAAACCGCGTATTTTCAGAGAATTTCTTAAAATTGAGCATAACACGTTATACTTCAACAAGAAGAACTTATTGTGAAAGTTAGTCACTTCATTCCATGTTTGGATATAGTCCCGATACAAATATTCTTCTCGATTTGACAAATTTGGTCTGGTCATATCAGCCTATGATTAGGAAATATGCAAGAATTCTTCCCGTTTTCAATTTTCTACCGATTTGAATTGTATTCGGATTGAAAGTGGAGTGTATCATATAGTCGGCCCCGCCCGACTGTAGCCTTTCCTTACTTGTTTATTTATGCGATTATTATATATTTTTTAATTACAGTATTTTATTGGGGATTTTTTGCAATTAGTATCCCTTCGGAGGATACATTGCACCAAACAGTACACTTAAGTGGGTGTGATTGACGCTGATGACCTGCTCTTGGGCTTCATCGCTCATTACCAAATTGTGAATATTGTGACTTGTTGCTGTTGGTTTGGAAAATAAAATTCAATTATTTGTGTACATTGTCCGATCGTGTAATGATTCATAATTAATTCGCCAAGTCTCCTTCACAAAATGGTGAAAACAAAAAAAAGAAAGAAAGAATAATAATTAAAAAAGTTAAAAGAATTCAAACCATATATGTAGCTCATTCTGCGCCACCCTGTATTTGAACTAGAAACAGTCTCCATTCAAATGTACCTCCGATGTACAATATTACTGCTCTAAAATGCACATTTTACATTGGATCTTGATCAAATTTGCCACACGATGTTACATTTAGACTGGAAACATCTATTTTCGAAGGCCAGCTATATAAGAGGCCCATACAAATGGGGCCTCAGTTTGCATTATTATCGCTCTAGAACCCACACCTTATATTGGATCTTGATAAAATTTTTGCAGATCATGTTATATTTCGATAAAGAATACCTGCTTTGAAAGTGATATATAAGGGTACACTTTTTAATGTAGCGCCCTTACAAATGGGCCTCCAGCTTTATTATTGCCCCTCTAGGACTAGGAATGTCAAAAACTGATCCTTTTCAGGAAACCGGTTTTCGGTTTGTTCGAAAAATCGCAATTTCAAAAACACCGGTTTTCGGTTTTTACATTTTTACAAAACCGATCAAACCGGTTTTTTGATACAGGTAAATAGTAATATTTTACAGTCGAACCTGGTTAAGTGGGAATCCTCTATTAGTGGGACATTTCCCACAAAAAATCTTTAAGTGGGAATTTGAAGCTTTTTAAATAGGATTGAGGTTTTTGGAATTTACCTTTAATCTACATTTTAATCTCATCTCAAAATCGGAATGTGCTTTTTTTCCCGCTTTTGAGGAAGTTCTTTTAAACAACTTCCAACAAAAAGGACGAAAATATGTTAATATCACGTAAAATTTTACGAAAAGCATTTTCACAAGTGAATGGGAACGAATTTTTAGTATGGGGGCACAGAGGTAAGGTGTGCGCTTTGCACCCAGAATGTTTCGGGTTCGAATCGTGGCTCGGGAAAAAAGTTTTTTTATTACTTTTATAAATAAACAATGTTAATTTTGTATAATTTTAACAAATTAAACATTTTTACTTAAAAAATAAAAAAATATTGCTTTATTAATGTACTTCAAATATTTAATTTTATATTAATTATTAACACTACATAATATCAGTAAAATTAAGTAGTGTTAATTTATTTAATGCTAATTTAATTGAATATTGTGTTATATATTAGTTCATACTAAATAAATATTGTGTTAAGTTTCCTATTGTTAGTTCTAACGAAAAAATGGTTTGCTTTAGGTACTCAGCACTCACAAAAGGGGATAGCTGAGATGGTTAGAGTGCCGTAGTAGCAAACAGAAGGTCCGCTGTTCTACCCCCGGTAGCGGCGGATTTTTTAAAAGAGAAACGGAAAGTAGTGCAAAAGAGCTCAGGCCCATATCTGGCAAACCGTTAGGAATTTTGAGTTCTTGTCATAAAGAACAAAAATTGTGAACATATAAAATCAAAAGGAAATTCATCTTCCAGGTCAAAATATCAAATGTCGTCGAACAAATCTTATAGGATGTAGTGTGTGTGTAGGTAGCGTATACGTGCTGTTGATTAAGGGTAATATCACTCATACGCACTGTAGTCGGACTGACCATTATCTGAAACAGTCCTGCAAGATATATTTTTCCTACCTAAACGGTGTTAAGAATCATTCCTAGGAAGTTCATATGTTCTAGAAAGTTGTTTATTGAGGTCTTAGGTACATTTTTGTAGTTGATTACTACCTTGAATTTTGAACGGTTTTATAGTATATTGGATAATTTTATGAACTACATACAATTGCTGCCATGAAACAGTGATGTAGGGTATTATATAGTCGGCTGCTTTTAAGCCTTTCCTTACTTGTTTTTATACCTACAGCTTTCTTGTGTATGGCGAGTTATAGTGAAATTTGCTGTAGAATATTTTTTCCATTCACTCCACCAAAAAAATCAGTTTTGTGTTACTACTGAGCACTAATTCGGAAAAAGTAAGTTTTGACTTATATCTGGCATTTAAGTTGAGTTTTGAGTTTTGGTGTATTCAGAGACCTATAGTGGAATTTGATGGCAGTTATTTTTATAGTACATTTTGACTCGTTTAACTCTTGTTCTAGGGGTGTCATTTTATCGTTCTGTGCAAAAGGGACCAAAAAACACCTATCGTGGGAAGCTAAATTCCACAAAAATCTTTCTCGTGGTATTTTAAGTAATATTGCTGGGCACATCCTATACTTAGAATTCAATGATCGCAAGATTCATACCGATTCATCATAAGAATGCACAAAAGTGAGAAATATCACCTCTCTAAAGTGGCCACGTATATATATTAGGATGGGTTACGAAAATTAATTGCTGCGGTCACCCCCCCAAAAATGAAGATTGGATTGTTTAATGATGATTTGCAAAATATTCCGTTCCTAGATCAAGCTGTCTGAGAGCTAAATGCTACTGAAAACACCTCTAAAAATCATATTTTTCCTCTGTATTTTTATTTGTGTTGCATTTTGATAGAATCATGGAATTCGGTGTATACATTCCCCTAGCCACGTAAAATATTTTTTTTTCAAGTTCGTACTTTATTTTGTTGCTTTTACGACAAAAAATGGTAGAACGAAATATTTTGCAAATCATCGTTAAACAAACCAAACTTTATTTTCATGGGGTGAGTTTACACTCACCCTGTTTTTTCCATATCATTGGCCCGCGACCCAGCCTAATATATATATAATACCTCTATCAGAATCCGTTGTCAGTTCCACAGAGTATTTTTTATATTCACGGGGAATTCCCGGGATTTCCCGAACTGATTAAATATTTCTCTGTTTCCAAAGTCCGGGCAAATGCAATATATTATAATTTGAATTGATATATGTACATAGATTCCATCTACAGCCGCTTGGTAGTTGGCTTGCAGTGAACACAAAATTAAAACGGAATTTTCCTTTTTTCCATAAATTTATAATTTATATTTATGAATGACTTGATATCTGATACATACATATATGAAAATATGTTTTTTGTTTCTCAAAATTTTCATCTTTCAGAACTAATATACATATACATATGTATTTCTAAACAACATCCTCAATGCTTTCGATATTGGTGAAGTGAACTGACTTTTGAAATTCCATCCAAAAAGGACTTAACGCGGAATTACTCCTACATGACCTTGGTAAGTGAATATACGCATAGCTATAAATGCACAAACATTGTAATTAAGTCTATTGGTTAATATCCCCCGATATGTTGTTCAATACATTGTCTCTGCTATTATGCTGGACTATTCAATTATAATAAAATCAGTGATTTTATTAAATTGATTTTTTTCATCCCGTATTACGTTACGCCATGCCACGCCACTTGATTGTTAATTCAAATTAGTTCATTTAAAATGCAATACATTAAACTCACAACGTTTTCCTTCTCCTCCCCCTTTTCCCCGTCGTTGTGTAATAATAATAACATATCGTTTATATGTAAAATATGTAAATATTTATGCCCACCTCAACCGGATGCGGATGTCATTCACACTTATCCTTAAACATGTACGTGTGGCCTTTGTGTGAGTCTGCGTTTTTATGGGTGTGGCCCTGTATTGGTTAGGCATAATATGACAAAAAAAGGATTTAAAATCCAATGTCAAGCCTTTGATAAACAAGCGCTGTGTTGAAATGATTTTTATTTAGGCTTGTATAACTGTTCAATATAACGTAACGTGCTCCAATTTTAAATTGAAAATAAACCTAACGAAAAGTAAGCCATTGACATGCCGCACAGTGGAATATTTTCATACAGGCTGCGGCAAAAATTACAAGGAATAGATCTAGGGCCTTGAAATTTCGCACACATCCCTTATATCTTCAAATTAGATAAAAAAAACAATTTTTTTTGTTTAAATCCGGCCATAAACACGTCTACCTCACATGTGAGTTAAAATGAAAAAACGTCTTATATTTTTTTTTAAATAGATATGTTAATACAAATCATTACCAGTGTTTTCATTTGAGTTCACAATTAAATGAAAATTATCAGTGTCACGCCCAACGCCAAAATAAAATTTTTTATTTTTTTAAGATTTTTGATAAAAATATTTTATTTTCTAGTCGATGGTAAACGGCTATTATAACTTTTTAAAGAGCTTAAGCTTAATATAGGCCCAATATTTACATGCAATAAAACCTTACATCCCTAGTAAGCTTTAAATAAATTTTCCAAAATACATTAACAGCGAACAACGAAGAAAGTATGGCTTCATTTTTGGCTTAGAAGGTTTTACCATTTCAGAAATTAAATCGGCCGTAAGCAGAATATTCTTTTTAAAAAGAATATATAAGACAACAGTTAACCTATATTTGTAAATGCCGTGGCATCGATCGATCTCGCGAATATAGTTGTATGCTGTAGAAAATTAACAATATAAATAAATACAACCCACAGGTAAACCTCTGTCTGAGAAATAAGGCAACAACGTAATTACACTTTTTTAAACACAAAAGAAAAGTTCAAGAGCTCCTAGTTTCTACGAACTGAACGAAATTGCAATACTTTACATGGCGTCCGAGATACATCCTAATAAAATAAACTCCATTATGATGAAATTTTCAACTATTTTAGCATTTATGAACTTTAAATGCATCCACAGCTTAAGTTGGCCGCGATATTGGCCCAATCTTTTAGAAATTGCTTAATAGGAATGTTCTTTGCAAAATTCAATAAGTAAAGTCGATATTTGGGCGCATGCAATTTGGGAGTTTTTGCCGCTGATAGTACACTGTGTGCCGTGCTGCACAGTGCTGCGAAACATTAATCAAGGGGAAAGCGGGAAATGGGAGTCATGCTTAAAATACAAGTAAAAAGGTCGCCACTTTATTTTTGGGTCTAAGCAGTCAGAGCAACATATACACCGAATTTCATTATTCTAGCTACAGCCGTTTGGCTGGTACTATTTCTATCCCCATTCGGCCCATTCCTACTAAAAGTACGAATTCCTAAAAAATATTTTATTTTACTAATCTGTACAGTCAATGAATGCTCACACCGACTTGCATGCTTTTAACTTCATCCCTATGGTCGTGCCATTTTTATTCCTCTTCTCTCCATTTCATCCCTCAAAAGTATGAATTTCGTACATGTCCACTTATTCTAGAAGTCTACGCAATTCACATATCGATTTTCATGTTTCTATTTGTTTTCGTTTTATTTGTACCATTTTTATCCCTTTTGCCCATATCATTCGCTAAAAGTATGAATTTGGCTAAGATAACTTTTCGGTTCGGGTTCACGCTGTAGCAAAAAGTGAAATCGGCTAGGATTTTTGTATGTGCCATGGACCGATGTGGCCTGACCCACTTTGTTAAATCGAGAAGAATACTTGTATATCGGGACTAGATCCACATATGCAATGAAGAGACTCACTGTCACCATAGGTGCTTCTAGCTAAAGTATAGCGTGTTATGGAAATTTTGAAGAAAATATTTGGTGTGCGCAAAATGTCAAGCCGGG
Organism: Polietes domitor; assembly: GCA_947397865.1. Taxonomy (NCBI): domain Eukaryota; kingdom Metazoa; phylum Arthropoda; class Insecta; order Diptera; family Muscidae; genus Polietes; species Polietes domitor. The sequence continues at coordinate 19,238,904 of OX377618.1, read as the reverse complement.
AGCGAAATTTATAAGGGAGTTATATATAAATCTGAACCGATTTGACCCATTTCACCATAGTTGAAATCTATCTATATATATAAAAGAGTTGCGTTACTGACTGACTTATTATTGACCAGCCCCCAGACCAAATGGCTGAAGCCAGGGTCATGACATTTTCAGGGTAGTTCCGAAATATGACATAGACGTCGACTAAGAAAGGGTTTTACGAAATTCGTACTTTTAGGGGATAAAATGGAACAAAAAGGGATAAACATCAAACCTTCGTCCTGACTAAACGGCAGTAGCTACAAACATGAAATTCGGTGTGTTCCTTGCAATGACCATGCAGACGAGGTACAAACAGGGATTTTTCGAAATTTGTACATTTAACGGAGGAAAGAGACAAAAAGGGATAAAAATGGTACCAATTTAAGAATTGCAGCTCGAGTCGTGAAAATCGGTATTTACATTTCTCTGACAACGTAGACTTGCAACAAAAATGGATTTTTCGAAATTTGTACTTTTAAGGGTTGAGCGGGACATAAAGGGATAAAAATTGTACCAATTGAAGTTTGCAGCTATAGTCGTGAAATTTGGTTTGTAAATTCCTCTGACAACGTAGACTTGCAACATAAATGGGTTTTTGGAAATTTGTACTTTTAAATGGCGAGTTGGACAAAATGGGTAAAAATGGTACCAACTAAAGTATTACGTCTAGAGTCGTGAAATTTGGCATTACGTCTAGAATCGTGAAATCTGACCATGTAGAAGCATAGTAAAATTGAATTTTTCGAAATTTTTACTTTTAAGGGGTGCGCGGGACAAAAAGGGATTAAAATGGTACCAATTTAAGTATTGTAGCTAGAATCGTGAAATTTGGTGTGTACATTCCTCTGATCACGTAAAAGCGCAGTAAAATTGAATTTGTCGAAATTTGTACTTATAAGGATTGAGCGGGATAGAAAGGGATAAAAATTGTAACAATTGAAGTATTGCAGCTATACCCCATATCAAGTAAGGATAAGCAGACATATTGAAAAAAACATGCTTAAAACTCAAAAATATTGGGGTTTGTTATGGGTATGTTTAGTCCTTGTGGACCGATTTCGCCCAATTTCAATCCCAACCGATCTACGACTATAAGACATATTTATGAAACATTTGGACGTCCTAACTCCTTTCGTTTAGTGCTAGCGTGCTTTCAACGGACGGACATGGCTAGATCGTCTGAGAATTTTATCACGATCAAGAATATGTATACTTTATAGGGTCTCAGGTCGATATTTCAAGGTGTTACAAACGGAATGTCAAAGTTATTATACCCCTGGATGTGGAGGGTATAAAAATACAACTACAACTTTTATTGTTATTTAATAACATATATACTGGGTTAAAGGAGAGCTACGCACATCCAACATATATATATGTCACTATGATTGTAGTGACAATGTATTCACGTGTTAGAAAGGCAGATAGCCTTCTTTTGTATTTCTCAAAAGAAACCCTAATTTTCAATCCATTTAATGGCCTTAACTACGGCCTCTATTGTTGTGTTGTATGACACACACACATACCCACGCACACACACACAACACAAAGAGAATGATGCCTTCAAACTTATCATCGATTGAAAATCATGTTCAAAAGTAATCATTTCAACGCCATATGGCCACGTAGCTTCATATGAATGGAGTGCGTAAATATACACGACAGTTGGATGAAACATTAGACTTAATTGCAAACCACGGCTGCTACAGGGTGTTTGAAATATTTAGCAAAGTCCCTTTTGACACACTTGTCCAACTTTAGGGGCATCTCTTATCCGTAGTGTTGTTTTCCTTGTAAATAATTGATAAAGAAAATACCGTAGGAGAAATGTAGGAAATATAGGGGAGGATAATAAAGAAGTAGTGACACGAAATAAGAAATAGCAATCACTGAAAACTTTGCACACACGTACAAATGCTATATATTCTGAAAGAAGGTTTAAAATCCAAATACTTTTGATTTACAGTTTTCCTAAATCAATTCTTTTAGTCATTTAAATTAATATTTAAATCTGTTTGACAAAAGTGGGTGTTGTACAAATGTAGAATACTTTGGGCGGTATTAGTTATTTAAATTGATATTACTCATACGACCGCAATTGAAAAAAAAATCATACGACCCATAAGCCTTACTCTAAAGACATACAATCCCAAAAAAACAAACAAGTAAGGAAAGGCTAAAGTCGGCCGGGCCGGCTATATGATACACTCCACTTTCTATCGGAATACAATTCAATTCAGTAAAAAAGTGAAAACGGGAAAATTGTTTCTATGTTTCCTAATCACAGGCTAATATGACCTGGTCCAATTTGTCAAATCAAGAATAATATTTGTATCGGGGCTATATCCAAACAAGTGACTAACTTTCACAATAAGTTCTTCTAGTTGAAGTATAACGTGTTATGCCCAATTTTTAGAAATTCTCTGAAAATACGCGGTTTCTGGGGAAACGAAATTTGTATGAGAGCTATATGTAAATCTGAACCGATGTGACCCATTTTCACGATAGGTGTTTAAATATAATATGTTTTGCCAATTTTGAAGAAAATCTGTTAAAATGTGTGTATTCTGGAGCGGAAAAATTCAAATAGGGAACGAAATTTGTATGGGAGCTATATATAAATCTGAACCGATCTAACACATTTTTACCACAGGAGCTATATATAAATCTGAACCGATCTAACACATTTTTACCACAGGTGTTTCCAGTTGAAATATAAGGTGTTTTGTGAATTTTGAAGAAAATCTGTTAAAATATGTGCATTGTGGAGAGGAAAAATTCAAATAGGGAACGAAATTTGTATGGGAGCTATATATAAATCTGAACCGATCTAACACATTTTTACCACAGGTGTTTCCAGTTGAAATATAAGGTGTTTTGTGAATTTTGACGAAAATCTGTTAAAATATGTGGATTTTAGAGCGGAAAAATTCAAATTGGGAACGAAATTTGTATGGGAGCTATATATAAATCTGAACCGATCTAACACATTTTTACTACAGGTGTTTCCAGTTGAAATATAAGGTGTTTTGGGAATTTAGTGGAAATCTGTTAAAATATGTGGATTCTAGAGCGGAAAAATTCAAATTGGGAACGAAATTTGTATGGGAGCTATATATAAATCTGAACCGATCTAACACATTTTTACCACATGTGTTTCCAGTTGAAATATACGGTGTTTTGTGAATTTTGAAGAAAATCTGTTTAAATATGTGGTTTCTAGAGCGGAAAAATTCAAATTGGGAACGAAATTTGTATGGGAGCTATATATATATCTGAACCGATCTAACACATTTTTACCACAGGTGTTTCCAGTTTAAATATAAGGTGTTTTGTGAATTTTGAAGAAAATCTGTTAAAATATGTGCATTGTGGAGCGGAAAAATTCAAATAGGGAACGAAATTTGTATGGGAGCTATATATAAATCTGAACCGATCTAACACATTTTTACCACAGGTGTTTCCAGTTGAAATATAAGGTGTTTTGTGAATTTTGACGATAATCTGTTAAAATATGTGGATTCTAGAGCGGAAAAATTCAAATTGGGAACGAAATTTGTATGGAAGCTATATATAAATCTGAACCGATCTAACACATTTTTACCACATGTGTTTCCAGTTGAAATATACGGTGTTTTGTGAATTTTGAAGAAAATCTGTTGAAAAAATCTAGAGTGAAAAGGGTCAAATCGGGAGTGAAATTCGTATGGGGGCTATATCTAAATCTGAACCGATTTTCTTCAAATTAAAAAGCGTTAGTCCTTGTCCCGAAGAACTTCGTTGTGCAAAGTTTCGTTTGGTTCTGGCTACAATTGCGAGATGTATTGTGATTACAACAATAGATGGACAGACGGACAAATCGACTCAGAAAGTGATTTTAAGCCGATCGGTATAATTAACAATGGGTCTGTCTCCCTTCCTTTTGGGTGTTACAAACAAATGCACAAAGACATAATACTCTCATGTAGTGTATAAATACAATAATTGTGTATTTTGAATCCCATATTTGACAACTGCTTCAAAAATAAAGATAAATGAATATTCTTTGGAATTGATATCGGTTTTAATTAAAACAAAATTCCAATGTCATGTGTCGTCTCCTTTTAAAGAGCTTAAAAGGATTTAATTTGGAATTCTTTAAATGTATGTTTATAGACAGAAGAGTGTGTTTGTATTTGTGGCATTAAATGTCATGTGTTGCGTACACATGCATTTTAAAAATACTTGAGATTACTAAAGTGTGTAGCCTGGCAAAATATCAACAATTATCTTTTCAGAATGAAAAACTGAAATCTTCTGTTTGTAAAATTGAAAATTGTCTTCACTATTTATTCACGGAGTGGAGACAAGACAATCTAATCTTTTTGGAATGCGGAGTTTAATCGCAATCCGATGATATTTAAGAATTTACATATTTTTTCTCATTCATTATTCCCCTTTCAAGGATGTCAGTCCTTCAGTCCTTTTGCCAACAGATTCCCCAAAAAGTAAAATGGTTACAGACCAGTATGATTAATATTAGTTGATGGTATATATAAATACCCGTACCCCAGTAAATAATATGTAGCATAAAACAGAGTTATGTACGAGTGTGTGTGTGTGGAGGGGGGCGAAGCTGCTGAAAAGCATAACATCAGATATGAATTTATACATAAATAATGTTGAATAATCTTGGAGGGATGTGCACATCCAGATGACACTAAGACACAGACATGGAAGTACATTCAATGTCTGGGGAGAATTGGGGTGAGAAAAATCCCCGACATGACAAGAATGTCTGTTCATAACAACTCACAAATAAGTGCATACAATCTTATCACGGAAATGTACGGGGATGGTATGAACATTTCGAGGGGCCAAGGTGAAACAACAATACCTGGTTTAAGAAAATATTAAAATTCCAATACTTTTTTCAAATATTAAAAAAAGTCAGTCGGAATTAATATTAATATTCCAATATTTGTTGAAGGTACTAAATATTTTCTATGAGTTTTTAATATATTCGAATTTCAGCTAATTTTTAAGAAGGACATCTTTTTTTTTGGTAATGAAAAGGAGGAGAACCACCACCATACACACATTTGACCATATAAATATTAAACAGGTAAAAAAGGAGTTAAGTTCGGCCGGACCGAACTTTATATACCCTCCACCATGGATTGTATTCCCCATAAGCTTTCGATTTTCGTAGAAGTGCAGTAATATTACAGGAAAAAATATATATATTTTTTTAAATAGCCAAAACAAAAGAAATACAAATATTGAAAAAAATAATTTTATAAATAAATATAATATTTTTATTATTTCAAATCACGCTTATAATGCAAGGCTACCAATACGTTTACACTATATACATCAAAATAATACTTCAAGTCAATTTAAAAATTAAATATTCTTATATTTATATTTTCAAAAAAGCTTAAATACCACAAATATTGATAGTGGGTGCTAAAGTTGGTTGTTGTTGGTTAATTCCAAAAGTACAAATTTTGAAAATCCATTATCTCACGTACATAGTGCAAAATAACTAACCTAACTTCATGATTCAACCAATTTTTGGCTTAAAGTAAAAAGTACAAATTCTGAAAAATCTTTTTATTTTGCGTGTCCATGCAAATTCCATTATTCTAGTTGCGGCAATTTGGTTGGTACCATTTTTATCCCTCTTCCTATTTTACCTCCTTAAGAGTAAGACTTTCAAAAATATCTTTATTTTACGTGTATACGCAATTAGAGGGATGTACAAACCGAATTTCATCGTTCTAGCTGTAGCCGTTTAGTTGGTACTATTTTTATCCCTCTGTTGCAATTGTATCCCTTAAAAGTACGAATTTGGAAAAATCTTTTTATTTTTCGTGTCTACACAGTCTGCGGAATATCTACTCCGAATTTCATGACTCCAGCTGCGATCATTTGGTTGGTACTATTTTTATCCCCATTTCCCATTTTAACCCCAAAAAGTAAGAATTTCGAAAAATCCCGTTATTTTGCGTGTCTACGCAATCAGAGGAATGTATACACCGAATTTCACTATTCTAGATGCAGCCGTTGGTTGGTACCATTTTTATCCCTCTATTCCCATTTTACCCCTTAAAAGTACGAATTTGGAAAAAATACTTTTATATTACGTATCTACTCAATTAGAGGAATATACACACCGAATTTCGTGTTTCTAGCTGTTGTCGTTTGATAGGTACCATTTTTATCCCTTTTTGCCCCATTTCACCATCTACGACTTATGGTGCGCTTTTATGCTATAAGGGGATTGTGCATTTCAAATATCAAGTAAATACAAGCAGACATATTCAAAAAGCATGCTGAAATACTCTAAATATTAGGGGTATTTTTAGTCCTTGTGAGGGAAATAGTTTTCCCTCTGAGCCGATTTCGACCCCTTTCAATCCCTACCGATCTGCAACCATAAGACACATTTAGGGAAGATTTGAACCTCCTAGCTCATTTCGTTCGGAAGCTAGCGTGCTTTCAACAGACATCTATCCCAACTCTTGTTAAAGATGACCAGATATTCACTAACCCGGTTGACAAAGCTAACCTATTGGCTGAAATGTTTGCAAGGAATTCATCCTTGCCGGAAAGCAATCAACCACTCCCCGTGATCGAAAATGTATCTAGTTCCATGCCTCAGATATTTTTTCGAACACGTGGAGTTAAAAGGGTTCTCGCAAATCTCGACGAAAATAAATCTCCAGACCCGGCTGGCATTTCAGCACTGGTCCTATGTAAGTGCTCTTCGACGCTTGCCCGTCCCCTTCGTAATCTTTTCAACCTTGCATACCGTGCAGGGGTCTTCCCAGCGCGTTGGAAGATTGCGAACATCCAGCCCATCCCTAAAAAAGGTGAGGCTAATAATCCTGCTAAATATCGACCGATCGCGATTTGCTCAGCGCTTTCGAAGGTTATGGAGAGTATGGTTAACCACCATCTTGTGAGGTATTTAGAAACTAATGGCTTACTTAATGATCGACAGTATGGCTTCCGTAGGAATCGATCTACGGGAGACCTGATGACACTGCTATCGATCTATTCACAAGCTTGGTGAGAGTAAGGTCGTTGCTCTAGATATCTCCAAGGCCTTTGATAGAGTTTGGCACGGCGCACTCATACAAAGCTTATCGCTTTTGGTGTTGGTAGTGACTTCTCTCGATTTATATCGAGCTTTCTCAGAGATCGCACTATACGTGTTGTTGTAGATGGGTTCTCATCCGACGAGCATAGGTTAACCGCAGGAGTACCACAGGGCTCTGTCCTTTCCCCCTCCCTTTTTCTTATTTTCATCGACGACCTCTTGGATCGGACTGTGAATCCAATATACTCATTCGCGGATGACAGCAACCTCTGTCATTCATACTCATTCGATCATAGACCAAGTCGTCAAGAAATTGAGGATAAAAGGCGATTGATGGATGAGTCACTTAGCCAGGATTTGATGGCCATTTCTGAATGGGGTCGTGAGAATAGAGTAGATTTTAATGCACGTAAGACCCAGTGCTCCTTGTTGTCTCACAAACGATTCACTGATCCAACGGTGTCGTCGATTTTAATGAACGGTGTAGATATTGAGCAGTCAGATGCTCTCGATGTTCTCGGCATGAAAATACAACGTGATGTTCGATGGACAAAGCATGTATTTGATGTGTCGAAAGATGCCTTCAAATGTTTAGGCTTTCTAAAAAGATGTAAAAAATATTTCACACCCTCTGATCTTCTCAATATCTACACTACCTACATCAGACCAAAGATGGAATACAACTCCCATATATGGTCGGGAGCTCCAGCTTCATCACTGGAGCTACTTGACCGTGTCCAGAGGAGGGCGATGGTGTTGATAGGTGATGGTAGGATATCCAATTCTCCCTTGAACACCGTCGTAATGTTGGTTGTGTGTCATTGTTCTATCGATACTTTCATGGTGTTTGTTCTTCGGAAATTCGTGATCTTATACCGCCCGTGAGAACGTTCGGTAGAGATACGCGACTTTCCAGGAACGCTCACCCATTTATTGTCGATTGGACAACCGACCGCACTACACATTACAGAATAAATTCGTTCTTCGCCCGTACTATCCGTATGTGGAATCGACTTCCGGCAAATATCTTTCCCTCCAATTACGACATTCAGAGATTCAAAACAGATGTCAACAGACACTACTCCCTCTTTCCTCCTTCCAATACCTTATCTTCCTTCTACCAACGCAATGCACTGCATTTATAGGGGACATCCCCTGAGTGTTGGTTCAGTGAAAAAAAAAAGACGGACAGAAATTTCTGTTCTACGGGGTTTCCAACAAGAGGTGTTATTTTGAATCACCCGGTATGTCGTTAGTTGTCACTTTTGAAGCTTTTATTCTTTGACATTTGACAAGTAGAAACTACGCCATTACTAAAAATGGAACGATACACGCTTCAACAACGCATTGAAATTATTAAAATTCATGAATGGAAATAATCCGGAATTCCATCGAAAAATCATCTAGACTGGTGAGGTCCATTTCCTCCCCGTCAACAAGCAAAATTGTAGCATCTGGGGCTCGGAAAACCCAAGTTATTGTTGAGAAGCCTCTCCATCCTCATCGTGTGACTGTTTGGTGCGGTTTATGGTCCGGCGGGGTCATTGGACCTTACTTTTTCGAAAATGAGTTTGGATCAACAGTTACTGTGAATGGATGATTAATGATCTGGACAACGTTTACTTTCAACAAGACGGCGCTACGTGCCACACAAGCAACGAAACCATTGCTTATGGGAGAAAATTGTACCAACAACATGGCTGAAGCTAGAATCATGAAATTCGTTATGTACATTTATCTTACTGCGAAGAGATCAGATTTGATGGGAGTTTTTCGTAATTCGTACTTTTAAGGGGTAAAATGGGTTAAAGAGGGATAAAATGTGTACCATCGCAATGACCAAAAAACGGCTGGGACTAGAATTTTGAAATTTGGTAAAAAATTCCTCGCGCCCAAGAAAACATTTTTCAAAATACGTACTTTTTGTGGGTGATATCGGGTAAAAAGGGATAAAAATAGCACCAATAAAATGGATGAAGCTGAAATAATAAAATTCGGTGTGCACATACCTCAAAACCCTTAGAAACGCAAAATGGCCGAATTTTTTGAAATTCGTACTTTTAATAGGTCAATGCCATACTATTTTTCCGTGTACGAAGAAGCGGGTATTTGCTAATTAAATATATATCCCAGTTCAAATCAAAAATAATATTTTGTTAAGTTTTTTTGATTTTACAACAGCAAAAATGTGATCGTTGGTTAGTTTTACAATTTAACAATTTTGGGGAGGGGGGGGGTGTTGTGGTTAAATGGTTTATCGCGTATAGATTTCGATCCCACCTAATGCACAAACAACTTTTATCACTCCAGCCTAGTATACATACATATGTTTTTTCCCTACCTTGAACTACTTGGACATTTGAATTCTCACAAAAACCTTTAGTTTCCTTTTCGTTTATTTTCTCCGAAATCTGAACAAATGCGACTGAAAACAAATGGATTTCTATTGGCAATCGGGTCTCTTGGTTTCTGTTTAAAATTGAAAAACATTTTTCTTCATTCGTTCATGATGTAGCACAAAGTGCGGATGTGGTTAAAAGGGGAGTCGCCGTTTCACTTACATCCGAAGGACGAACGTGTTCTCGTTTTCAACTTCATCGCATGAGGTTTGTGTCTAAAAGCATTCTCATGCTGGAAACTGCTTGTTTGTGGACTTTAATCTAGATAAATTCGACATTATGCTAATGCAGGCGTTTGGCCTGGATATATAAGTGTGTGTATGTGTTGCTGCTTTTGTCACTCAAATTGTCTGAAGTGAAATTATTTTCAATCTCTGCGAGAGCTGATTTATTCATACTCTGGCAGGATGAGCAGTCATTTTCCTGTTCGCTGAAGCCCATGACAATGTTGATACCTATTGTTAGACTCTGGCTGGAAAAAGTTCCCCCACCATCTCTAAAAATAAGATTATCTTGTAAGAGGAACAAAAGTCGCCGGGGGGAAGGTGTGGGCGTGGGGAGTGGAATCGAACACACAAGAAGCTCCTTAATATTAATGAGCCGTGCAGGCGTGAAATTACTGTCTAATACGAGTGGAGCATTATTCGATGAAATAAGAAAGCTAATCAAATAATTTATGCAGCCTCATTTTATGGAAATTTGGCAGGGGAACTTTAATTGTATTGAAAACACATTGACTGATAGCAGTTTATACAAATAAAAACATTATGTCTGGTATATTGAGATATTATAATGGAAACTTCAATGATATTTAATTGTCCATCATAAAGCTGGGGTCTAGCTTAGTTTGACTATAATTTTGTATTATACATTGACATCTGCAGATTACGACAGATACAAATATTAGCATGATCATTTCAGAAAAATTCTATTAAATGAATAACTAGCAAATGCCGGCTACTTAACATCAACAGGTTTTTAACAAAAAAGTTTTTTTTTAATATTGTTTTTTTTTTTTTGTATTTTTTACACAGTCAGCGACATGTACTTGCCGAATTTCACTATTCTAGTTCCTGTTTCAATATCGCTTTTATGATTCCAGGTGCAGCCGGCCTTGTTTTCACTTTTTGTCACATCCTCTAAAAGATAATAATATTTTTCTCCTGCTTCTCCTCTGAAAGTACAAATTATTAAAAATAATTTTATTTTCACGGGTTCGTGCACAAAACTTTCGTTGGTACCATTTTAATCCCGTTTGCACCATAAAAGAACAAATTTATTGATATTGCGCGTCTACGTAGCCAGAAGAATGTACACAACTTATTTAAAGATTCTAGTTGGAGTACTTTGTTTGGTACCATTTTTATACTCTTTTGGCCCCCTTTCACTTAAAAATTAAAATTTTATATAAAATCCCTTCATATGGCAAGTGTGTAGCCAGAGGAATATGCACATTGTATTGCACGATTCTAGAGTTGCACACTTTGGTACCATTTTTATCCCTTTTTGTTCCGCTCCCTCCCTTAAAATTACAAATTTCGAAAATTCATTTATATGCATGTCTATGTATGTCCAAATTAAATTTCACTATTCTAGCTGCAAGTGTTTGTGTGGTACCATTTTGTCCCCTTTTGGTCCCCTTTCCCTTTAAAAGTACAAAATTTCGAAAAAATCAATTTATGTTGCGAGTACGTAGCCAGAGTAATGTCCACAACGGGTTTTATGATTCTATCTGCAACTCTTTGGTTGGTACCATTTGTATCCCTTTTTGTTCCGCTCCTCCCTTAAATTAAAATATTCGAAATTCCATCAATATGCTCGTGTACCTAGTCATAGGTATGTCCAAAATGAATTTGACTATTCCACCTGTAACTCTTTGGTTGGTACCATTTTTATCCCTTTTTGGTCCCATTTTCCTTTAAAAGTACAAAATTGCGAAAAAATCAAGTTATGTTGCGAGTGCGTAGCCAGAGGAAGGTAAACAACGGATTTCACGGTTCTATCTGCAACTCTTTGGTTGGTACCATTTTTATCCCTTTTCCACCTTAAACGTGAAAATACATACATTCCTTTCGTCTCGTCTTCGTAGTCAAAGCAATTTAGACATCGAATTTCAACATTCTAGCCAAACCAAAGAGTTGCAGGTTGGTGCAATTTTTATCCCTTTTTGTTCTGCTCCTTCCTTAAAAGTAAAAAAATGCGAACAAAATCGAGTTAAGTGGCTAGACGGGGGTGAGCAACTCTATGGTTGGTACCATTGTTATCCCTTTTCCACGTTAAAATGTACAAAAAATATAAAATTACATGCAAAGGAATGTGCACATCGAATTTCGATATTCTAGCTGCAACTCTTTGGTTGGTACCATTTTTATCCCTTTTTTCAGCTCCTCCCTTAAATGTACAAGTAAGTGGCTAGACTGGGGCGAGCAACTCTATGGTTGGTACCATTGTTATCCCTTTTCCACGTTAAAATGTGCAAAAAATACAAAATTACATACAAAGGAATGTGCACATCGAATTTCAATATTCAAGCTGCTTTGGTACCATTTTTATCCCTTTTTTTCAGCTCCCCCCTAAACGTACAAATTTTGAAAAATTCATTAAAAAAAAATGAATTCATTTCATTTATAAAAGAATCATTCATTTCATTTATAAAAAAAAAATCATATTCAGAGAGATTTATAAACCGAATTCCACGATTCCAGCTGCAACACTTTAGTGGGTACCTTTTTTATCCCCCGTTTACACCTTAAAAGTAAAAATGTAAAAAATACACGTGTGATTTCGCGATTCGTACCATTCTCTCTTTTATCCCGTTTCTCTTACAAAAAAGTAAAATTTTTGAAAAATCGCTTAATGTCGCGTAAGAATGAGCACCTCCAATCGCATGTTTCTAGCTAATGCTGTTTAGACAGCTCTCATATTTATCCCAGTTTGTACCACTTAAAGTACGAATTTGAAAAATCGTTTTTCAGTTGCGGAACTACCCTCCAAATGACCATAATTGTCAACTATTGCAAACAATTTTACAAACAATAATTGAAGGAAGACGTATTTCTTCCATTCACACCAACCCCATTCCTCAAAATTCAGTTTTATAGGAATTTCGTAAAAAGTACGAAATTAACCCTAAAATTAATTTTAAGTTTCGAGTTATTTCTGACATTTATGTAGAGTTTGGCTCACCAAACAATGAGTGTTTGTGGATATGACATTGTCTCGTAATCACTCGCTCTCTCTATTCTTCTCTCCACTTCAAAAGTCACAACTTTATATACTCTCCACCATGGATTGCATTCCACATAGGTTGTCGATTTTCGTAGAAGTGCAGTAATATTACAGGAAAATATAATTTTTTTAATATAGCCAAACCAAAACAAATACAAATATTGAAAAGTTAATTTTATAAATAAATATAATATTTTAATTATTTCAAATCACGCTTATAAGGTAATGCTACCAATACGTCAATTCAAAAAATAAATATTCTTATATTCATATTTTCAAAAATATTTTCAAAGCCATAAATATTGGTAGATAGTGGGTGCTACAGTTGGTTGTATTTCCATTCTATTTGAATTCCAAAAGTACAAATTTTGAAAATCCATTATCAGACGTATGTACATAGTGCAAAATAACCTAACTTCATGATTCAACCAAATTTTGCCGTAAAAGAAAAAGTACGAATTTGAAAAAAAACTTTTTATTTTGCGTGTCTATGCAGTCAGAGGAATGTATTCACCGAATTCCATGATTCCAGCTGCGCCCATTTGGTTGGTACCAATTTTACCCCCTTGACGTTTCTACGCAATTAGAATTTTATCATTCTAGCTGTGGTCGTTTAGTTGGTACTATTTTTATCCCTCTGTACCATTGTATCCCTTGAAAGTACTAATTTCGAAAAATTCGTTTATTTTCCGTGTCTACGCAGTCAGACGAATGTATACTCCGAATTTCATGACTCTAGCTGCGGTCATTTCATTGGTACTATTTCTATCCCCTTTTTTCATTTTAACCCCAAAAAGTACGAATTTCGAAAAATCAGTCTATTTTCCGTGTCTACACACTCAGAGGAATGTATACTCCGAATTTCATGACTCTAGCTGCGGTCATTAGATTGGTACTATTTTTATCCCCTTTTTTCATTTTAACCCCAAAAAGTACGAATTATGAAAAATCGGTGTATTTTACTTATCTATGCAATCAGAGGAATGTATACACCGAATTTCATTATTCTAGGTACAGCCGTTTAGTTGGTACCATTTTTATCCCTCTATTCCTATTTTACCCCTTAAAAGTACGAATTTGGAAAAATACTTTTATATTATGTATCTACTCAATTAGAGGAATGTACACAACGAATTTCGTATTTCTAGTTGTTGTCGTTTAATATGTACCATTTGTATCCCTTTTTTGCCCCATTTCACCCCCTACAAATAATAATCACTTTATGGTGCACGTTCTTGCTATAAGGGGAATGCGCATACCAAATATCAAGCAAATAAATATAAACAGACATATTCAAAAAACATGCTTAAATACACTAAAATATTAGGGATTATTATGTGTATTTTTAGTCCTTGTGAGGGAAACATTTTTCCCTTTGAGCCGATTTCGCCCCATTTCAATCCCAACCGATCTACGACTATAAGACGCATTTATGGAAAATTTGAACGTTCTAGCTCCTTTCGATTAGATGCTAGCGTGCTTTCAACAGACGGACGGACGGACATGGCTAGATCGTCTTAGAATTTTATGACGATCAAGAATATATATACTTTATAGGGTCTCAGGTCGATATTTCACACCGAATTTCGAATAGCCTTTTCATATTCTGGCTGAAAACTTTGGTTGGTACCATTTTTATCCCAATTTCCCCAATTTGGTTGGTACCATTTGAACCACTTTCCAAATGTATTGCAGTAATTATGAATATACATAACTCGATACCTCGGTGGGTACCATTTTAATCGTTTTTTGTTCCGAGTATAAATTTTGAAAATCAGTTAATGTTTCGCGTCTACAATGCCGTTTGTTGATACCATTGTGATATAAAAAGGTATGTATTTCGAAAAATCCATTAATTTTGTGTTTCTATGCATGTACAATCCGAATTTCATGATTTATCCGTTTTTACCCAATTTCACACCTAACAGTTTAAATTTAGCAAAAATATTTTCTATATATTTTTTTCTTTATATTTTTTATCCCGCTCCTTTAAAAGTACGAACTTCGAAAAATTCCTTCATTTTGTAAGGATTTTCAGGGATGTACACGCCGAATTTCATGATTCCACCTTCGTCTGTTTGATTGGTACCATTTTGTATCCCTTTCCACCCATTTCACCCACAAAAAGTACGAATGTTGAAAAATATTTTCATTGTCGCATTCGTGCTGTAAAAGTAATGCCCGTTCCGAATATCATGATTGTAGGCCCAGTCGTTTGGTCTGGGCTGTGGTACAATTTTTATCCCATTTAATCCCTTAAAAGTACACATTTCAAAAAATGCCTTCTTATCAGTGATCATCCGTGATGTTGGTACATTTTTTACACCCTTTTCCCCGTTTACCTATTAAAAGTACGAATTTAAAAATATTCGGTCATTTTGCGATTCTAATGATTTTGAGGGAATTTTATGATTCCAGCTCCATCCGTTTGATTGGTACCATTTTTATCCGATATCAGCCACAAACAGTACGAATTTTGAAAAATATTTTCTTGATCGCATTCGTGGTATAAAAGAAATGTCCGTTCCAAATTTCAATAATCTAATGCCAGTCGTTTGGTCTGGGCTGTGGTACAATTTTTATCCCATTTAGTCCCTTAAAAGCACAAATTTCGAAAAATGCCTTCGTATCAGTGATCTGCGCTGTAAAACGAATATGCACACCGTATTTCTATATTGTAACGACATCCGTGTTGTTGGTACTTTTTTTATCCCCCTTTTCCCGTTTACCTATTAAAAGTACTATTACAAAAAAATTCGGTCATTTTGCGTTTCTAAACATTCTGAGGCGTGTACACACCGAATTTTATGATTCCAGCTCCATCCATTTTATTGGTACTATTTTTATCCCTTTTTACCCGATTTCAACCCCAAAAAGTACGACTTTTGAAAAATATTTTCTTGGGCGCCTTGAAGTTATAAGAGGATTTTTTTTTGTACCAAATTTCAAGATTCTAGGTCTAACCGTTTGGTCAACTCCATTTTACCCCTTAAAAGTACGAATTATAAAAAAATCACTTCCAATCTGATCTCTACGCAGTAAGAGAAATGTACACACCAAATTTCATGATTCTAGCTTCAGTCGGGTTGTTCGTACCATTTTTGCCCCATTTAACCCCCCAAAAGTACGAATTTTTTAAAATCCACTTTTTGGGATGCATTCAGACCGCAAGAGGAATACCCATATCAAATTTCAAGATTCTAGGTCCATCCAGAGAAATGTACACACCAAATTTCATGATTCTAGCTCAGTCAGTCACTTAATCACGCAACTCTTTTATATATATAGATAAATGGTTAATTTAAGGTCCGATTAGGCCTTTTTTATTTTTCTGATAATAAATTAAGGTATTAAATTATGATGAGGACAACTTTATTGAAAAGAATGTTATATTTTATATTTTATTTTTTTATATATGACATTACTCAAATAGTATGTACAGAACGAAAACATTAATTTCTCTAGTATTTTTTTGTTCCTCCGCACATTTCAAATTATTAATTTTTTTTAATTAAAATAGAAAAATTCATGAAAATTGAAAATGTTTCAATTCTAGCCGCTAGCCGCTCTCTGTCTCTTGTTTGGTTTCGCCGTTTCGTTTGGCTCTAAATGACAAATCGAACTGAGTACAATTGTAAATAGTGTTGCCAGATCGAAACAAATTGCGAGAGTTTAACACCCGCTACATATTCCAATTAATCATACGCCACCGCTAATTGCACATTTTCTTTTCGTTTTATTTCCGGTACAAATGAATCTCTGGCGCAAATCTTTTAACTTCCCTCCCCTTTTCTTTAAGACTAAAAAGGAATATTGAAAAAAAAAAATGAATGATTATTAAATTTAACTTTATTATAATACAAAAATAATTGGTATAAATACGATATGAAAACTCATATCATCGTCAGCATTACCGTCATCATCAAAAGGGAAACACACACACACACCCACATGTATACATATCCTCGTATAAGAAGATTTACTCCTACACCGGCATAAAATTGTATTAACAGGGTTACACATCCACACATGAACATGAACGTTTTGCTATGTGAATAGCTTTTCGCCAGCAGCGGAAAAAGGGGTTCTGCTGGCCTAGCCACAAATGCAAACACTATGGAAAGTAGGCCTATATATCTTCCTTCGCGAAAAAAGTACAAGTTCTATTTCACTCAAAGTACATTCAATTCACACTCAATTTTGAACTCTCTTTCGCGTATAATATTGAAAGTTTAACGAAAACGAATGATGTTAAAGTAAATTCCAATAATTTATGCGACTCTACGTCAAATACCACAATTTAGTTGGTTTATTTCGCTTTTATTTTCCATTTATTGCAGTTTTTAGAAAATTAGGGACATTTTCTCTCCAAAATGCCATTCAGAGCCATCTAAACAATGTCCCTCCTACTATGTATATAAAGGGTGATTTTTTAAGAGCTTGATAACTTTTTTTTTAAAAAAAACGCATAAAATTTGCAAAATCTCATCGGTTCTTTATTTGAAACGTTAGATTGGTCCATGACATTTACTTTTTGAAGATAATTTCATTTAAATGTTGACCGCGGCTGCGGTGGTCCATCCGCTTAGTCCAATTTTGGCATTTCCACGTTTTTGAGTAACAGAGACCCAATTGGTGCGAACGGCGACGAATCGAAAATTGGTGGTCATCATTAACACTGGCCGATACAGCTGCGATATTTTCTTCAGTTCGCACTCTACGTAAGCGTGTTGGTGGTTTAATGTAAATTTGGTGCGAAATTTAGTCACAATAGCCCGAATAGCCGCTTCAGTGGGTCGATTAAACTGACCATAAAATGGAAGCGCGCAATGAACTTTCTTAACAGAGCACGCATTTTGATAATAAAATTCAATAATTTGCAAGCGTTGTTCGTTTGTAAGACGATTCATGATGAAATGTCAAAGCATACTGAGCATCTTTCTCTTTGACACCATGTCTGAAATCCCACGTGATCTGTCAAATACTAATGCATGAAAATCCTAACCTCAAAAAAATCACTCTTTATGTATGTATTACCATTATATTTGACCGACACATTTTCGAGGTGATTAGCTGTCGTTCTGCCTGCTCTTACCGGGCCTGCCACCAGGCCTCTTTAAATAAGCGAAGCAAGCATGCGTACAGTTGTCGGCACAGAGAGAGAGCATGCCATGTGAGAATGTATCCCTGTGTTTGGTGTGATCGATGGTGGTGGTTGTGTTGCACGTGTAAACGCCGAAGGACTTCATGGCGCACGCCAAGTGAACGCCACACAATGGTTCAGAATAAAAATCCATTGGCCAAAATTCAACAAGTAAAAACGGCGTTAACTTCGGCCGGGCCGAACTTTATATACCCTCCACCATGGATTGCATTCCACAGAGGTTGTCGGTTTTCGTAGAAGTGCAGTAATATTACAGGAAAATATAATTTTTTTAATACAGCCAAACCAAAACAAATACAAATATTGAAAAAATAATTTTATAAATAAATATAATATTTTAATTATTTCAAACCATTATCTATGTATTTCAAATCAAAAAATAAATATTCTTATATTTATATTTTCAAAAAGCTTAAATACCATAAATATTGGAAGATAGTGGGTGCTACAGTTGGTTGTACTTCAATTCTATTTTAATTCCAAAAGCACAAATTTTGAAAATCCATTATCAGACGTACATGTGCAAAGTGCAAAATAACCTAACTTCATGATTCAACCAATTTTTCCCGTAAAAGAAAAAGTACGAATTTGGAAAAAAAAACTTTTTATTTTGCGTGACTATGCAGTCAGAGGAATGTATACATCGAATTCCATGATTCCAGCTGCACCCATTTGGTTGGTACCATTTTTACCCCCTTGATATTTCTACGCAATTCGAATTTCATCATTCTAGCTGTAGTCGTTTAGTTGGTACTTTTTTTATCCCCCTGTACCATTGTATCTCTTGAAAGTACGAATTTCGAAAAATCTTTTTATTTTTCGTGTCTACGCAGTCAGAGGAATGTATACTCCGAATTGTATGACTCTAGCTGCGGTTATTTGGTTGGTACTATTTGTATCCCCCTTTTCCATTTTAACCCCAGCTTGAAATGGGGCCCGATTTCGCCCCATTTCAATCCCAACCGATCTACGACTATAAGACGCATTTATGGAAGATTTGAACGTTCTAGCTCCTTTCGTTTAGATGCTAACGTGCTTTCAACAGACGGACAGACGGACGGACGGACATGGCTAGATTGTCTTAGAATTTTATGACGATCAAGAATATATATACTTTATGGGGTCTCAGGTCGATATTTCAAGGTGTTACAAACGGAATGACAAAGTTAGTATACCCCCATCCTGGAGGTGGAGGGTATAATAACTATTGTCCTAGTAAACATTTTTGAATTCTGTAAAAAATTGAAATTAGATTAGAAAATGTTTACTAGAACAAGAGTTATTGAATTTTGGCCGATGTATTTCGATTATGAACCACTTGTATATAATCATTTTCAAGCCATAGTGATGGCCTCTTACAATGTCTCATTAGCGAAGCGAATGGTATCTTTGAGAAGGCATTGAGATGGCCTCTTTGTGGGTCTACTTGGATGGGACATTTTCCTTAATCTTGGAATAAGTCTTCTGCCTCTCAGTGTGCTCGTACTTGGGAAAGGCGAATTTCCAGGCCTCACAATTTCCACAACTGACAACGTATGGATGTATGTATGCGTGCATGTGAGTGTGCAAATAAACTCAAATATTTTATGAGCGACCTGTAAACATGAGATATTTTCCGAATCATATCAGTCGTCTCTCCAACCACAACAGAATCTTTGTACATGCATAGATAGCTACTCGTACATGTGTATGGGTCATTGCATACAATTTGAATTTATCGTCATTGGGGTTGTGTGCGGTAAAGTGTTGCCAACCGAAAATGAAAATTAATCAAACAATTAAGGGTTGGTAAAAATGGACCCCTATACGAAAGAACAAAGCGTTGTAATTGTTGAGTGATATTTAAAAAAATCAACAAAATCATGGAATAAGCTCATTTCATCCTTGATGGCATCGTTAGTGTCTTAAACCAATCAAACACGCTGGCGGCGGCGGCGCCGTAAAAATTCGCTGGCGTCCATACCAAATAAAGAGAGAGAGAGCGGTCAGCGGCCACAATTGTCATTATACCCTCCACCTCCAGGATGGGGGTATACTAACTTTGTCATTCCGTTTGTAACACCTTAAAATATCGACCTGAGACCCTGTAAAGTATATATATATATTCTTGATCGTCATAAAATTCTAAGATGATCTAGCCATGTCCCTCCGTCTGTTGAAAGCACGCTAGCATCTAATTGAAAGGAGCTAGAACGTTCAAATTTTCTACAAATGCGTCTTATAGTCGTAGATCGGTTGGGATTGAATTTTTTGATATTTGGTATGCGCATTCCCCTTGTAGCAAAAACGTGCACCATAAAGTGATTCTTATTTGTAGGGGGTGAAATGGAGCAAAAAAGGGATAAAAAGGTACTTATTAAACGACAACAGCTAGAAGCACGAAATTCGGTGTGTATATTCCTCTAATTGAGCAGATACATAATATCATTTTTTTTTTCCAAATTCGTACTTTTAAGGGGTAAAATGGGAGTAGAGGGATAATAATGGTACCATCCAAACAGCTGTACCTAGAATAATGAAATTCGGTGTATACATTCCTCTGATTGCATAGACAAGTAAAATACACGGATTTTTCAAAATTCTTACTTTTTGGGGTCAAAATGGGAAAAGGGGATAAAAATAGTACCAACGAAATGAACGCAGCTAGAGTCATGAAATTCGGAGTAGACATTCCTCTGACTGTATAGACACGGAAAATAAACTGATTTTATGAAATTCGTACTTTTGGGGTCAAAAAAGAAAAAGGGGCTAAAAATAGTACCAACCAAATGACCGCAGCTAGAGTCATGCAATTCGGAGTATACATTCCTTTGACTATGTAGACATGAAAAATATTTTTTTTCTAAATTCGTACTTTTAAGGGATACAATGGGTACGGAGGGATAAAAATGGTACCAACCAAACGGCTACACCTAGAATAATGAAATTCGGTGTATACATTCCTATGTTTGCGTAGACACTTAAAATGAAAAAAAGGGGATAACAATTTGTATTCACATATAAAGAGTGATTTTTTTGAGGTTAGGATTTTCATGCATTAGTATTTGGCAGATCACGTGGGATTTCAGACATGGTGTCAAAGAGAAAGATGCTCAGTATGCTTTGACATTTCATCATGAATCGTCTTACAAACGAACAACGCTTGCAAATTATTGAATTTTATTATCAAAATGCGTGCTCTGTTAAGAAAGTTCATTGCGCGCTTCCATTTTATGGTCAGTTTAATCGACCCACTGAAGCGGCTATTCGGGCTATTGTGACTAAATTTCGCACCAAATTTACATTGTTGGACATTAAACCACCAACACGCTTACGTAGAGTGCGAACTGAAGAAAATATCGCAGCTGTATCGGCCAGTGTTAATGATGACCACCAATTTTCGATTCGTCGCCGTTCGCACCAATTGGGTCTCTGTTACTCAAAAACGTGGAAATGCCAAAATTGGACTAAGCGGATGGACCACCTAAGACGCAGCCGCGGTCAACATTTAAATGAAATTATCTTCAAAAAGTAAATGTCATGGACCAATCTAACGTTTCAAATAAAGAACCGATAAGATTTTGCAAATTTTATGCGTTTTTTTTAAAAAAAAAGTTATCAAGCTCTTAAAAAATCACCCTGTATATTAAAATAAGAAATTTACGACGTTTTTTTTTCATTTTAACTAACATGGGCCGCGCCCACCAGGTTTTGAGCGGATTTAAACAAAAAATTGGTTTTGATCTAATTTGACGATATAAGGGATGTTTGATTCACGTTCCTTCTAATTTTATATTTTATTTTAAAATATTTTGTGAAAGTCTATTGCCGGACAAATTCGAAACGCTATTCTTTATGAGAAAATGTCACATCAAATTTTGTGGTACATTTGTATGGGGGCTATATCAAACAACGGACCGATGTGATCGAATTAAATTCTTTGTGAAATGTAACATGATGTGCCTAATGTGAACAAAATTGGGTAAACAATTTTGATTCTAGAGCGGAAGGGACAAATCGGGAGCGACATTTGTAAGGGAACAAATGTAAATCAAAAAACACCATTTGAAATTCAAAAAATATTAATTGAAATTCACAACTCATCGTTTGAAATTCAAAAGTTTTCATTTGTAATTCAAAACTCGACATTTGCAATTCCAAATTCGTCATAAGTAATTCAAAAGACACCATTTGAAATTCAAAAGTTTTCATTTGAAATTCAAAAAGTATTCCATTTGAAATTCAAAAGTTTTCATTTGAAATTCAAAAAGTATACCTAACCTAATGTATATTTTGCTTAAATAATTTTGTTTACTCTTTTTGAATTGCAAATGGAATAATTTTTGAATTTCAAATGAAAACTTTTAAATTTCAAATGGTGTCTTTTGAATTACTTATGACGAGTTTTGAATTACAAATGATGGCTTTTGAATTACAAATGACTAGTATTGAATTTCAAATGATGTATTTTGAATTTCAAATGATGTTTTTTTCAATTTCAAATGATGTCTTTTGAATTATTAATTACGAGTTTTGAAATTCAATTGACATTTTTTGAATTTCAAATGGAATTTTTGAATTTCAAGTGATGTCTTTTGAATTACTACTGAAAAAGGTGTAGAGCGAAAAAAGTAAAATGACGAGTTTAGAAATTCAATTGACATTTTTTGAATTTCAAATGGAATTTTTGAATTTCAAGTGATATTTTTTGAATTGCAAATGAAATTTTTTAATTTCAACTGGTGTCTTTTGAATTTCAAGTGATTTTCAAGATATTTGTTTTCGCTAAATTGTACACAAATTGTGCATTCGTTTACTGTTTATGGTATAAATATTGAAAAAATATAAACATTACCCCGAAAAAATGTCAATTTTTTGCGATTTCAACCCTTGATTGTGTTTAGACTCTTAAGCGACAAAATTATTGCAGTCATATTTATGCAAAGTGGTCTTAGTATCATACAAAACCTTAACCCAATCCTTCAATAAACATTTGATGGAGTTTCAAACTGTGTTTTCTATTTGTTACAAATCATTTGAACCTTCGTTCGTCCACCCTTTAGTACCCAGTTAACATTTTGCGCAATGTCCCATATGCATATGCTCTGGGTCATAGGTATGTTCGTATGGAAATGTGTTAAAGCAAAAGATCAAAATAAACGATAAAATTTATTTGTCATGTTGTAACATTGTCTGCGGGTTACGAGCATCGAAAGGCTTACTTATTTAGCCCCCGAAAGACAGGCCAACAAAGTATTTGTGTAAATATATATTTTATTTATTTCCATAAGTAAATATATAAATGCTATTATATTACGGTGTGGTATGCATGTCTGTCTGTATGGCTAAATATTTTACCCAAAAGAAATAAATTGAACATAAACAAACCCAGCAAGTATCACCATGAAAACTAAGCGCATCACAGCTTAAATCTGCCGCTTTCCCCCAAAAAAACGGGGACAGAAAAAGGGAAATATAAAACCCTTTTAAAGGGATTAAATTGCTATGCTCCTGCATTAATAAATACTCTGGGCGGAGGAGAACTTTGCTTTAAAAACTGAAACAAAACAAAACAAAACAGACGAGAAGAGTAGAAAACAGAAGAACAACAAAGAAGTGGATATCAAGTGCTCGTACCACCCAGCAGCTGGATGATGTCCTTGGACGTAGGATTTGTGCTGTTTGTGTGTTGACAGCCTTATTGGGGGTAGCCGAGAGAAAAAAGTGCTTGTCTTCGCCAACCAACATGTTGCCCATCCATTAGGACCGTTGACCGGTGTCATGTGGGGGTCCTTTGAGATTTGTCCCTTTTGGGTTTGTTTACACAACGCGTAGGTTTTCTTTTGCAAACAAACAGTTTCGAATAGTTCTCGACCAAGTGCCAATGGACAAACAATGGGAAAAAGTGATGTTGGAATATAATGGGCTTCCAGAAACATATCAAATGTGTGTGGAGAGATTTCCCTGGGCATGGGCGAATTGTAACTTTAAAAACAATGACCTTTGACCCTTAGAAAAAAACACATAGGCCAACAGATATTTGCCACTGTCGCATTTTAGGGGAAATGTGGAAATAAACGGATCCGGAGAGGTGCAATTTTTCATTATTTTTCGTTTTCTTTTTTCATTCAAGCAAGCCATTCACTAAACGATACCCCCAATACGCCCCCACAAAGGAGAAGAAAACTCGAACGCAAAACTAATAAATCACAAATCCGAAATCATTTACTGTGATAAGCATTCCGAGAATGTGTCAATGCGCCAAAGCGTAAATGTGTTTCAAGTTATCTGGGCAAACTTTCAGACCTCAACTCGAACACAAGTTAAACACACGCACACGCATACACACACCCACACATGTACACTTATTCTTCTTCATGGCACTCGTAACATTTAAAACAAACAATTTCCAATTCCCCATGAAAACAATCCACAAGTGAGTGGTAGTGAAGTGAATGAATTTAAAGTGTTTTACCCTTAAAAGGACTTCAGCAATTCCCTGACCATTTCCTTTAAACCTCCCTCCCTTCTCCTTCCCCGGGGCAGCTCTTGACTCGTTCTTTTTGTTCCTTGTGTCAGCTGCCAGATGCAGGGAGAAGGGAACAAGCGTCGTACATTCCTTTAAATAAATATTTGCTCAGCGTTTTTCTTTTCTTTCTCGACCGGTGGTATTTGACACCACCCCCCACTTTATGGTAGCTGAGCTGCCATCGGGAATAAATAGTTTACCATCCACAAGCCATTCGTTTAAAGCTCTCGATGGCCGGTCAATGGGTGGGTGAGTGGATGAATCTGGCAAAAGTCATTTATTTACTTGGCAATAATTACATTTACTTTGAATTCTCCCCCGAGGGGATGAGGGAATTTTATATAATTTTTAATCTGTTCAGACAAAAAATAAGTTTTGACGAATGTTGTGGAATGTTTTTTTAGTTCCGACTTCCCATGAAATTTCACGCTGACATAATTGAAATGCTGAGGAGCTTATGTGCTGCGATAACAGTCTCTAGGTGTAAAGGAATCTGAAACTTTATATAACCTCCACCATGGATTGCATTCCACAGAGGTTGTCGGTTTTCGTAGAAGTGCAGTAATATTGCAGGAAAGTATAATTTTTTTAATATAGCCAAACAAATATTGAAATATTAATTTTATAAATAAATATAATATTTTAATTATTTCAATCCACGCTTATAAGGTAATGCTACCAATACGTAAATTCAAAAATAAATATTCTTATATTTATATTTTCAAAGCCAAAAATATTGGTAGATAGTGGGTGCTACAGTTGGTTGTATTTCCATTCTATTTTAATTCCAAAAGTACAAATTTTGAAAATCCACGTACATAGTGCAAAATAACATCACTTCATGATTCAACCAATTGTTTCCGTAAAGGAAAAAGTACGAATTTGGAAAAAAACTTTTTATTTTGCGTGTCTATGCAGTCAGAGGAATGTATACACCGAATTCCATGATTCCAGCTGCGCCCATTTGGTTGGTACCATTTTTACCCCCTTGACGTTTCTACGCAATTAGAATTTCATCACACCATTGCATCCCTTGAAAGTACTAATTTCAAAAAATTTGTCTATTTTCCGTGTCTACGCAGTCAGTGAAGTGTATACTCCGAATTTTATGTCTCTAGCTGCGGTCATCTGATTGGTACTATTTTTATCCCCTTTTTTCATTTTAACCCCAAAAAGTACGAATTTCGAAAAATCAGTTTATTTTCCGTGGCTACACATTCAGAGAACATGTGTATGGAAGGACTTAAATTTTGCTTAGCGCCGAAGTATGATTATGGAGGTACTAGAAGTTTGGGCCAATTGGGCCCAGCTTCTACATTTGTTAATAATTGTAAAAACAGGATTAAATATGAAGTCATAATGGATTTCAGACATCGGTAAAGGAGTTATAAAGCATTTAATTGTACCTAGGATAGAGTTAATTGTGTGAGAGGTACAAGAAGGGGCGTGGC
This sequence comes from Polietes domitor, assembly GCA_947397865.1. Taxonomy (NCBI): domain Eukaryota; kingdom Metazoa; phylum Arthropoda; class Insecta; order Diptera; family Muscidae; genus Polietes; species Polietes domitor. Next base: position 19,213,037 of record OX377618.1, on the reverse strand, counting down.
AAAAGCGTAAATATTTTTTAGGTTTAAAGGGATTATAAAAACATTTTCAAATATCAAATGATTTTGACTACCCGTATGGATGTTAAGTCGGTTTTATTGTAACCAAAGTTTATGCCACTTTGTGTGGGAGGTACCAGAAGGGGTGTGGCAGTATCGCCCATATTCCATGTAAATACAACCGCTACAAAAGCATTGTCAAATATCAAATTTCACATTATTCCGATCATCCGTATAGAAGCTTAGGGTGATTTGTGTGTGAGGTATTGGCAGGCGTTGCAAAATCCGCCATATTTAGTACACATTATTTAGTAAGTGTAAAAGCATTACCAAATGCCAAAATAGAGCTGAATCCGAAGATTCGTGTGGAAGTTACTTTAGTATTTATTTAACATAGGAATATGGGTCATTTGTGTGGGAGGTACAAGAAGGGGCGTGGCAATTTCGCCCATCTTCGAACTTAATCTAAGTCTGGGAAAAATATTACCCTGTGCAAAGTTTGAATTGATTAATTAACTCATTTCGATAGTTATCGTGTACACCAGCCAGCCAGCTAGACAGAAGACGAACGGACGGACATGGCTCAACAGCTTGAAAAGTAGTGAAACGGATTTGGCACAAACATACTTGGGGTCTTAAGTCACTTCTGCATTGCGTTACACTTTTGTTCTATCCCAAATGATATATATGCCCTCCTACTCTGTAGAGTGAGGGTATAATTACTACTTTCGAAGTACTCGTAGCTAGTTGTTAATGTCCTTATCAGCAAGACATTATTTATAAATTACAATTTATATTTATTCTCTAAAGAAACAGTGGTTTAGGAGGATTCTCCAAAATTTGTAAAAAAATTGAGTTTTTCGAAAAAACTTCTTTTGCTTCATAACATATAGTCATAAATAAATGTAACAAAATAGTTCGTCCTTTTTTTAATCGATAATATGCTAACGCAGAAACCAATGTCAATATGTAAAATATCTCTGGATAAATGAAAAAGTTATGACACTCTTTGTTGACGCAAAAGATTTTTTCACATCATGATTTTTTTTTTAATATTTGTTACCATAATTACCTTTAATGTAACATATAATTGGGTGTACTCGGGACTATATTGAAAGTACAAATGTGCCAGAGAGAATGATAGGGGCCTAAGCCAAAAGTCTAAAAAAAATTATATATGCCCATTTTTCTCTTTACTTCGATTAGATCTCCAATTTAAGAACTTTTATAAAAAATGTACCGTTACAATGACATTTCTCATCAAAAATTGTCTTTAGCGTTAGTTTGATAGTGGTCTAAGTCATATTATATCCACTGGCATTGATGTGTGGTGATGTAAAGAAATATTCTTTATTTATAATGTCCATTTGAGGTGATAATATGAATAACATATAAAATTAAATTATTTGAAAAGTAAATAATAACCTTTAAATATTTATAAGCATTTTTTTATTTTTGATGTGAACTGGGATATTGTCCTGGCTCAAATTCAAAATTTATTTACAAATGACATGGTGATATTTATTACTTGGCTGCAGACTACCACGATCATGATTTCGACCATGTCAAAAGTCTTCGCAGCGACTTTTCAACATCAAACCCGGCCTCTATAAGGAGATGATTCTCACAAACGAACGAGAAGCACAACTCACTTGCCGAAGCACATGCCATCTTACAAGCATCTCATTGAGTTGCATATGTAAGTATGTGTATATGCAGGTATAGTTACCCAACAATACTTCTGCCGTGCCAACGGTCATTTGTTTTAGTTTTTTCGTTTGTATTTTTTTTGGTCTGTAATCAATATTTGATTTGAACTGGGATATTGTCCTGGCCCAAGATTATTTTGCATCTATATTTAATAGAAAAAAATATATATTTAAAATATTTATATATATTTATTTAAATATATATATTTTTTGTGTATTCTTTCATTTTTGTAATAATTACTTTTGCGAAAAAATAAAAATTTTGTTTGTTAATTTTTTTCAATTTTGAGAAGAATTAAAAGTGGTCTAAGTCAGTGCACCCTCTGAAAGTAGAGATGCCAACTTTGTTGATTTTTTATAAAAATTCGATATAGTAAAAGTCGCCGGGGCTGACTATATGATACACTCCACTTTCTATCCGAATGCAATTCAATTCAGTAAAAAAGTGATAACGGGAAGAATTTTTGTATGTTTTCTAATCACAGGCTAATATGACCTGGTCAAAATTTTTGTCAAATTGAAATGAATATTTGTATTGGGGCTATATCCAAACATGGAATGAAATGACTAACTTCCACAATAAGTTCTTCCAGTTCAAGTATAACGTTTTGCTCAATTTGAAGAAATTCGGTGAAAATACGCAGTTTCTGTGGAGGAAAAAATCCATCCAGGAGCGAAATTTGAATGGGAGCTATATATAAATCTGAACCGAATATGAATATAAGATATTTCGCCTAATTTGACGACAATCTGATACAATATGTGGTTTCTGGAGCGGAAAAAGTCAAATCGGGAGCGAAATCTGTATGCGAGCTATATAAAAATCTGAGCCGATCTGACTTTTTTCACCACAGGTGTTCCTAGTTTAAATATAAGATGTTTTGCCAATTTTGAAGAAAATCTGTTAAAATATGTTATATCTAAATCTGAACCGATTTTCTTCAAATTAAATAGAGTTCGTCCTTGTCCCGAAAGACTTCAAGTAAAGTTTCGTTTGGTTCTGGGTACAATTGCGACCTGTATCGTGATTACAAGAATTGATGGACAGACAGACAGACACACAGACGGTCATTGCTAAATCGATTCAAAAAGTAATTCTAAGTCGATCGGTATAATTATCAATGGGTCTATCTCGCCTCCTTTTGGGTGTTACAAACAAATGCACAAACACATAATACACTGGTGGAGTGTATAAAAATGTTGTGCTTCGGTGGAAAGATATTTTTTAATTGACTCAAACATATCTCAGAACGGAAAAAGTGTCACTAAGACTACTATCATTCTAACTGGCACAAATATTAAACGTACCTTCGACGAAAATTTAAATTTTTGTAAAAAAATAAAATACATTCATAGAAAATTTGCTTCAATGCTCACAAAACAAGTAAGGAAATTCCATGTCGATGTCAAATGTCGGTAATTTCATATATAGTTTATAACCTTCACCAGCTCAGAGGGCATCTGCATATAATTTATAATGATTTGCATTTTACTTAGGGTTGGATTATTTGTGTGGGAGGTACAACAAATCATAACTATTTTACAGGTATAAATTGATTGTAAAACCATTTCCAATATTAAATTGTTACTGATCAGTATTTTTTTAACCAAAGCTTATGTCAATTTGTGTGAGAGGTCTTGCAATACCGCTCATATTGCAGGTGTGTATAACGTCTATGAAAACATTACCAATGACCAAATTTCAGAGATCGTCCGTATAGAAGTTATAAAATCTTTAAATTTAAATAGGTTGGAGTGATTTGCGTGAGAGATACGTAAATCTGTTTTCTTAACAGCAGAATATTAAAGTTTACAGAAATAAATAAATGCTACCCAACCTAATGTATATTTTGCTTAAATAATTTTGTTTGCCCTTTTTGAATTGAAAATGGAATAATTTTTAAATTACAAATGGAATGATTTTTGAATTTCAATTGACATTTTTTGAATTACAAATGGAATTTTTGAATTTCAACTGGTGTCTTTTGAATTTCAAGTGATGTCTTTTGAATTACAATTGAAAAAGGTGTCGATTAAAGTTGCAGAAAAGTTTTTTTTAATTACCATGCAGTAAAAATACTTTCTTTTCGATACACCCTAGTGTCTAGAATTTCTATTGTTTTGAAATCGGGAAATGCAGCTTTATTCGCCAAATAGTAAATACATATTTGGAAAATTTCTTCAAAATCGGGGAGAAGAGAATGCGCGTGTGATCACTTCAAATTACTCATTACTCAAATTACTCATATAACTCTAAGTTTCCCGCATACATTTCACCCCTCCCTCCCTACAAAGATGGCCATTTTTAAGCAAATTCTCACATAGTCTTTGTTAAAACAATAAACTCTTCGATTGGATTATTTGAATCAAAAAGTTTGAACTTTTAGTTTTGCCAGTTCAAGAGACCAAATCAATTTCAAAACTTCTCACAGAATATTTGTTTTATTGAGAATATTTCCATGGAATCCATTTTGAAAAGTTTAAAATAATCGAGTATTATCTTCATAATACTGCCACTTAAGATTTAAAATGCTTAAGAGTTAATACTTTTTAGAAGTTTTTTTTCTGTTCACAGACTTTTAAACATGTTTTCCAAATTTGGCAAACAAACAAACTGAGTGTGTGTGTGTGTGTTTGTGAGTGACACACAAAACATCTCCACGTTCAGTGGAGTGGCAGTTTATGCTGAATTACGTGCCACAATGGGTTGTGCACTGTCTGTCTGTCTGTCTGTCGTACTCGTATTCATGCAGTATTCTCACTCAATTATTTAAGAGATCCCCACAATGTTAAGGGAATTAATCACACAAATGTTTACTTTGTCCAAAGCAAAAGGAAAACGAACAAACTTTGGCATCCACATAATCCTTAGGATCCGGTAAAAACCCACACACACACACACATTTTGAATCATACAAACTGCCGTACGCACTGACACATACATGAGTACGTTGACAAGAAAATACCTAGCAAAGTTTTAGGTGTTTGAACATACACAGACAGACATCCACTCAACCACACCACCCATCAACTATGCCTATATACACTCAGAAAAAAATGTAATAAGGAACTACTTTTAGGGAAATTTAACTCTATTTTACATGATGTCAACTGTTGGTCTGTTTTCAATCAAATTTCGAACTTTATACTCAGATCTCTTGGAATTGAAATAATGAATAGAAAGTGGGGGGGGGGGGGGACATGGCATGGAGAACTGATATAAGGTGTGTTCTGTACATTTATGCAAAACATTACGAGGAACATTTTAACACTCTAACTCTTCAACGACTGAGCTTTTCTGGTTCTTTTCTCGAAAGTTATCAAACAAGCAGTTGAGTTATTTCATGTCATCTCTCCGATTTTGATCAAACTTTCCAATAATATTTCTTGCCTTATGATTCCTAACTAAATAGGGAATATTTGTGATGAAATTGTTTCAGAAAATCAAAAAGAAAAAGTTGAAATAAATGCAAATGCAGGCGCGAAAATTTTATTTATGTAACAATCACAGCTTTTTCGCGTAAGTAAGGAAAGGCTAAAATCGGGCGGGACCGACTAAATAATAAAAAATTTGAAAAAAAAAAATCCGATGTAAAATTTGCGTCCATGAGGGATAAAAATTAAAATGGGACCATTTGTAAGGGGCGCTACATTAAATATAGATCACTTTCAAAGTAGGTATTCTTGGTTGAAATATGACATGATATGCAAATCTGTATCGAGATCCAATGCACGATATGGTTTCTAGATCTGTATTATAGTATATTAGGGGCCCAATTTGTATGAGGATTATACCAAAATATGGACTTTCATAGTATGTATTTTTAGTTGCAATATAATATACATATATAAAATTTGATAAACTTCCGATGTAAATCGTGGGTCCTAGAGGAGTAATAATAAAAATGGAGGCCCATTTGTAAGGGCGCTACATTAAAAAGTGGGCCTTTATAGATCACTTTCAAAGTAGGTATTCTTTATTGAAATATAACATGATCTGGAAAATGTAAATGTAATGTATCCAATGTAAGATGTGGGTTCTAGAGCGATAATAGGCTAAACTGGGGCCCATTTATATGGGGGCTAAACCAAAACATTGACCTATATAGCTGGCTTTCAAAATAGGTGTTTCTAAACTAAATGTAACATTGTGTGGGAAATTTGATCAATATCCCATGTAAAATGCGCATTTATGAGCAGTAATGTAGTAAATCGGAGGTACATTTGTGTGGGGGCTATATCAAAACCTAGACCAATGTAGTCCACTTTCGCGTGAGCTGTTTCTAGTTCAAATATAATATATATATATATATATCTAAATCTGAACCTATTTCCTCCAAATTCAATACCAATCGTCCTTGGGCAAGAAAAGTATTTTCTGCCAAATTTCATGACAATCGGACACAATTGCGACCTGTAGAGTGCGAACAAGCTTAGATGGACAGCAAACGGACGGACGGACAGACAGGCATCGTTAAATCGATTCAGTTGTTGATTCTAAGCCGATCCGTTTACTTAGTCTAGCTCAATTATTTCTTGGTGTTACAAACATTTGGCGTAACTAACTTATAATACCCTAGTCCACGAAGTGGTGTAGGGTAGAAATACCAGTGCCAGATCGGTCCAAAGGGAAACAATTTACCCTCACATGGACTGCAAATACCCATAATAACCCTTACAATTTTAGAGCATTTAAGCATGATTTTTCAATATGTCTGCTTGCACTTACTTGATATTGGATATGCGAATTCCCCTATAACAAAAACGTGCACCATAAAGTATTGGTAGGGATGAAATGGGGGGGAAAAAGGGATAAAAATGGTACCTATCAAACGACAACGACTAGAAACACGAAATTCGGTGTGTACATTCCTCTAATTGAGTAGATACATAATGTAAAAGTATTTTTCCAATTTTTTTGTGCTTTAAATGAGTAAAATGGGAAAAGAGGGGAACTAGTAAATCAAAATCCAAAATTTTCAAATCCATGCTTTATGCAAGCAGAATTCTATTGGGCCTAGAAATTCTTTTTTAGTTATCTTTTGTAGAAAGAAAAATTACTGTAATTTTGGTTTTAACTTCATATGGGAGGTGCCACGCCCACTTTTGCATTACCGCCCATTTTAGGCGCAACTACGCACATTGATGCTAGATGCACTTACACAAAATTTGAGCACTATACGTGTCATAGAACTGACAATATTCAATAATAGGTTTTAACTTCGTATGGGAGGTGCCACGCCCACTTTTCCAATACCGCCCATTTTTGGCACAACTATGCGAATTGATGCTAGATGCACTTACACAAAATTTCAGCACTCTAGGTGTCATAGAACTGACAATATTCAATAATAGGTTTTAACTTCGTATGGGAGATGCCACGCCCACTTTTCCAATACCGCCCATTTTTGGCACAACTATGCGAATTGATGCTAGATGCACTTACACAAAATTTCAGCACTCTAGGTGTCATAGAACTGACAATATTCAATAATAGGTTTTAACTTCGTATGGAAGGTTCCACGCCCACTTTTCCAATACCGCCCATTTTTGGCACAACTATGCACATTGATGCTAGATGATGCCTTATATAAAGCATGGAAAAAATGGTACCAACCAAAGTCTGAATCTAAAATAATGAAATTCGGTGTATACATTTCTCTGATTGCGTAGACACGTAAAATAAAGGGATTTTTTGAAATTCGTACTTTATGGGGTTAAAATAGAAAAAGGGGATACAAATTTTACCAAGCTAATGACCGCAGCTAAGTCGTGAATTCAGAGTATGCATTCCGCTGACTCCGTAGACACGAAAAATAAATGTTTTTTCCAAATTCGTACCTTTAAAGGATACAATGGGAAGAGCGGGATAAAAATGGTACCAACTAAACGGCTACTGCTAGAATGATGAAATTCCGTGTGTATATCCCTCCAATTGCGTTGACACGTAAAATAAAGAGTTTTTAGAAAGTCCTACTTTTAAGGGGGTAATAAAAGGGGATACAAATGATACCAACTAAACGGTTACAGCTGGAATGATGAAATTCGGTGTGTACATTTCTCTAATTTCGTAGACATGTTAAATAAAGAGTTTTTAGAAAGTCGTACTCTTAAGGGTTAAAATAAAAAACGATAAAAATGGACGCTGCTATAATCATGGAATTCGGTGTATACATTCCTCTTACTGCACGCAAAATAAAAAGATTTTTCCAAACTCGTACTTTTTTACTTTTACGGCAAAAATTGCTTGAATCGTGAAGTTAGGTTTTCTTGTCCTGTGTACCTCAGATAATGGATTTTCAAAATTTGTACTTTTGGAATTAAAATAGAATGGAAATACAACCAGCTATAGCACCCAGTATCTACCAATATTTATGGTATTTAAGCTTTTTTTGAAGAGTTCTGTCTTATATATTTTTTGGAATTGACTTGAGGTATTATGGCATAAACGTATTGGTAGACTTGCCTTATAAGCATGTTTTGAAATATTTAAAATATTATATAGGGTCCGCCAAATAACTTTTTTTTTTTAAATACTACAAAAAAATAACCACTGAATATTTTCTCAAATTTCCTTCCGGTTAATAATGGAAAATAATTTCATTCAAATGGCACCCCATATATATACTATTTGTAGGGGGTGAAATGGGGCAAAAAAAGGGATAAAAATGGTACATATTAAACGACAACAACTAGAAACACGAAATTCGGTGTGTACATTCCTCTAATTGAGTAGATACATAATATAAAAGTATTTTTCCCAAATTCGTACTTTTAAGGGGTAAAATAGGAATAGAGGGATAAAAATGTTACCAACTAAACGGCTGTACCTAGAATAATGAAATTCGGTGTATACATTCCGCTGATTGCATAGATAAGTAAGATACACCGATTTTTCAAAATTCGTACTTTTTGGGGTTAAAATGAAAAAGGGGATAAAAATAGTACCAATCTAATGACCGCAGCTAGAGTCATGAAATTCGGATTATACATTCCTCTGAGTGTGTAGACACGGAAAATAAACTGATTTTTCGAAATTCGTACTTTTTGGGGCTAAAAAGAAAAAAGGGGGATAAAAATAGTACCAATCAAATGACCGCAGCTAGAGTCATGAAATTCAGAGTATACATTCCTCTGACTGCGTAGACACGGAAAATAAACGAATTTTTCGAAATTAGTACTTTCAAGGGATACAATGGTACAGAGGGATAAAAATAGTACCAACTAAACGAGCACAGCTGGAATGATAAAATTCTAATTGCGTAGAAACGTCAAGGGGGTAAAAATGGTACCAATCAAATGGGCGCAGCTGGAATCATGGAATTCGGTGTATACATTCCTCTGACTGCATAGACACGCAAAATTAAAAGTTTTTTTTCCAAATTTGTACTTTTTCTTTTACGGCAAAAATTGGTTAAATCATGAAGTTAGGTTATTTTGCACTATGTACGTCTGATAATGGATTTTCAAAATTTGTACTTTTGGAATTCAAATAGAATGGAAATACAACCAACTGTAGCACCCACTATCTACCAATATTTATGGCTTTGAAAATATTTTTGAAAATATAAATATAAGAATATTTATTTTTTGAATTGATATATTGGTAGCATTACCTTATAAGCGTGGTTTGAAATAATTAAAATATTATATTTATTTATAAAATTAACTTTTCAATATTTGTATTTGTTTTGGTTTGGCTATATTAAAAAAAATATATTTTCCTGTAATATTACTGCACTTCTACGAAAATCGACAGCCTATGTGGAATGCAATCCATGGTGGAGGGTATATAAAGTTCGACCCGGCCGAACTTAACGCCGTTTTTACTTGTTTTTTGTTTGTGTTCCTCGTTGTAAGCTACCAAATATTGTAGCAGTCGGTATATAATTCTGCTTTTGGCAATCACTTCAAAATTTAGCATGATTTAGTTTGGAGGGTTACCCACTAGAGAAGCTGAATTTAGCAAATCATCCGGATAAACCTCTCCTCTAAGCATGTGAAAATTCGTCTAGCTATCGCTTTCCTTTCAAAAGTTACGGTATTAATTCCAAAGACTTCAATTTGCCACCACTGTGCGAAGTACTCACCTGAGTTTTCAGAAATTTCATCTATGCTCAGGGCCACCCTAATGTACATGTATGTATTTAAGCGCACCGAATGCGGGATGTAGTGCTGATGTTACATACTCGGGCAACATGGGGTAATCTATCAATTTGTTCTTTCCTTTACGTTCACTCTCTATAATCCTCGCTGAGCTTTTCGAGCCTTCCCTCCAACGTTTGCAGCTGCAAAACAACAAAAGTTTTTTGTTTATTTGTGTTTTGTTCGTTGTAGCTTAAAGATTAAATAAAAAAGTTTTCTTGCTGTTGCCTCCTCTGTCTCTGCTTCTGCTTCTGCTTCTTCGTTTGTGTTTTCTGCCATAATATTAAAGGCAATTCAACAATTTATTGCCGTATAAATGGAGCCAAAGATGACGAAGTCCCCTGACCTGGAGAGCAATTTAAATGTGTTGCTAAAGCGGAAGCGGAAACAGCAGAAACTTTTGCATACAGCCCAGAGCAGAGTCTCCGATCAAAGGTCCGCCCCTCATCGTCTGTTGGTTTGTTTACATTGCCTCTGCCGCGAGGCTTTGTTGAATATGAACCCTTCCAAACGATTGCTATTGAAAAAGTATTTTACATTTTTATTGTTCTTTCGCCAAAGCAAGGAACTGTTGCCAACAGTATGTCAAAGTTGAAAGGCGTCATTGAGAAGTTCACATAGTTCTCGACAAAGGCCTCAAGATATCCTTTCCATGTATGCTGTGTGTGTGGGTGCTTCTGTGAATGTAGTGATTCACTAAAGTTGACTCAATAAATCAATCATTTTTCATTTTCGCCAGAAATCTCAGTGAGGCAGCAAAACAATGTTGCAATACTAACTACAAAGGTTTGATGGAGAAATAATGGACACATTTTCATAGCTGACTTTCCACAAATAAAAAACAAGTAAGGAAAGGCTAAAGTCGGGCGGGACCGACTATATAATACCCTACACCACTCCCTGCGTATGTACCTCGCTTTGATTACTAAATTATATAAATTATATTCATATAATTTATATGCTATAAATTCAACTTTAGTCAAATTTAACGAATATGGTAAATAATATCTTAATTGATCCAATTGTCCGATAGACAAATACAAATTATACAGTAGTATACCAAAGTCATACCAAAGTATGGACATATGGGCATCACTCAAGCAATTCTAATTGCAATTCAATTCGGTAAAAAAGTGAAATCGGGAAGGATTTTTGCATCCTGTAAATGTATGTGTTTGACAAAAAATGTTAAATCGGAAAGGACATTTGTATGGGGGTATATTGAAACCTGGAACGATGTGACCCGCTTTCACCATGTCTGTTTATTGGTGAAATATAATATGTAAAATTTGACCAAAATCGGTTAAAAATTCGGGAGCAGCATTTGTATGAGGGCTATATCTAAATCTGAACCTATCTTACCCACTTTCACCATAGGTTTTTTAGTTGGATTATAAGATGTTGTGCCAATTTTAAAGAAAAACTGGTACAGTATGAGGATTTTAGAGCGGAAAAAGTCAAATTGGGAGCGACATTTGTATGGGGGGCTATATCTAAATCTGAACCGATCTTACCCAATTTTTGCATACGTGTTTCTAGTTCGATTATAAGATGTTCTGCAAAATGTAAAGAAAATCGAGTATAATATGTCGTTTCTAGAGCGGAAAATGTGAAATCGGGAGCGACATTTGTATGGGGGCTATATCTAAATCTGAACCGATCTTACCCAATTCTTGCATACGTGTTTCTAGTTTGATTATAAGATGTTCTGCAAAATTTAAAGAATATCGGGTACAATATGTCGTTTCTAGAGCGGAAAATGTCAAATCGGGAGCGACATTTGTATGGGGGCTATATCTAAATCTGAACCGATCTTACCCAATTTTTGCATACGTGTTTCTAGTTCGATTATAAGATGTTCTGCAAAATTTAAAGAATATCGGGTACAATATGTCGTTTCTAGAGCGGAAAATGTCAAATCGGGAGCGACATTTGTATGGGGGCTATATCTAAATCTGAACCGATCTTACCCAATGTTTGCATACGTGTTTCTAGTTGGATTATATGATGTTCTGCCAAATTTAAAGAAAATCGAGTACAATATGTTGTTTCTAGCGCGGAAAATGTCAAATCGGGAGCGACATTTATATGGGGGCTATATCTAAATCTGAACCGATTTCCTCCAAATTCAATACCAATGGTCCTTGGCCAGAAAAAATAACTTCTGCCAAGTTTCATGACAATCGGACAACAACTGCGACCTGTAGAGTGCGAACAAGCTTAGATGGACAGCAGACGGACGGACGGACGGACGGACGGACAGACGGACAGACGGACAGACGGACAGACAGACATCGTTAAATCGACTCAGCTGGTGATTCTAAGCCGATCGGTATACTTAAAGGTGGGTCTAGCTCGATTATTTCTTGGTGTTACAAACATTTGGCGCGAAACTAACTTATAATACCCTAGACCACGAAGTGGTGTAGGGTATAATAATGGATTGCAAGTTTAAGGCCAAAAAGAGGACAATGTGGCTGATAAAGTTCGAACAAATTTTCCAACAGCACACAGTGCTTCCAATCGTGTAGCTACTGCGATTTTACATAATTTCTAATTGTTCTTTATTTACAGCAGGCATATGATAATATATACTAATATATATCTTATCGCTGTTTTGTCATTTGAGCATTTTTGCAAATATTTTGTTTTTTAATACAAGCGAAACAATTATTAACAAGGACCCATTTGGAGCCACTGTGCAGCAGTCATCAGCTACAAACAGATAAGGCGAATGCCATTCATTATTCATGTTATGTCCGCATAAAGATTTCATTGTGGTCGTGGAGCTGATGGTTATGTGCCTGAAAATGTGTGTTTTAATATTCATTCATATTATGTTAACACCCTGCTTGGCCACTTTGTTTATGAAACACTATCGATGAGCCAGTGAAAATGATTGAGTGGCTATGCTGATAAGAACATTAATTACATGTATTTATGTTGCAGACATATGATTTTTCTAGGCTACGCCACACTGTGTTATGGGCTGTAAACTAGGATGGGGTTATACTTGGTTGTCATTCCGTTTGTAGCACTTTGAAATATCGACCCCATAGTGTATACAATTTTCATCGTTATAGAAATAAAATTTAAATCTTCTGTTTGCCTCTGGAAATTTAATTCTCTTAGTATCTTCTCGTATAATTACACTGTCCAACAAGTTTTTTGGAACAGAGTAGCGACCATATAATGAGTAGATCATTTTTGTACAATAAACTTATAGTCCAGCTGATTTTCTTTTTACAGCGAGTCAATGTTTTAAATTTTTGGTGGAAGGGGTATTATACTAAGTTAAAACATGTTGTAAGTTAATGTCTGAGAGAATTCATATTGTCAGAACTATATTGTGGAATTGTATGGGAATCATTTGTGTAGAAGATATTAACCCCCTAGCTCCTCTCTTTATGGGTGTTTTTGACACTTCTTTTCGATAAAATAAAAAAATCCTTTAAAAAAGGAATTTAAGGATTCAAATGTTCTAGGAAAAAAAATCAGTGGGGCGTCACCAAAGGCACCAATGTTGCAAATAAAGTTATTCTTTCTAAATAGAAAAATTACACGCCAAATTATACAAAAAAAAAAAAACAAGTAAGGAAAGGCTAATGTCGGGCGTGGCCGACTATATGATACACTCCACTTTCTATCCGAATACAATTCAACTCGATAAAAAAGTGAAAACGGGAAGAATTTTTGTATGTTTCATAGGCTAATATTACCTGGTCCAATTTGTCAAATATTTATATCGGTGCTATATCCAAACATGGAATATAGTGACTAACTTCCACAATAAGTTCACCCTGTTCAAATATAACGTGTTAAGCTCATTTTGTGAAAATTTCTGCTTTCTGGGGCGGAAAAAGTCTATCTGAAATTTGTATGGGGAATTTTTGGGGCGAAATTTGTCTGGGAGCTGTATGTAAATCTGAACCGATGACCCATTTTCACCATGGGTGTTTCCAGTTGAAATATGAACGAATTTTGAACGATTTGAAGAAGATCTTTTAAAATATGTGGTTTATAGAGTGGAAAAGTGAAATCGGGAGTGCAATTTGTGTGGGAGCTATATATAAATCTGAACCGATCTGACCCATTTGCACCAAGGCTTTTTGTTATACAAATATAAGATATTTCGCCTAATTTGATGAGGATCTGTTAAAATATGTGGCTTCTAGAGCAAAAAAAGTCAAATCGGGAGCGAAATTTTAATGGGAGCTATACATAAATCTGAACCGATCTGACTTATTTTCAACATAGGTGTTCCTAGTTTAAATATAAGATGTTTTGCCAAATCTGAATACAATCTGATACAAAGTCAAATCGGGAGCGAAATTTGTATGGGGGCTATATCTAAATCTGAACCGATTTAATCAATTTTCAACACAGATGTTTCTAGTAGATTTATAAGGTAATGCAAGGTAACTTGAAGCAAATCAAGTGAAATATGTGGTCTCTGGAGCGCAAAAAGTCAAATCGGGAGCGAAATTTGTGTGGGAACTATATATAAATCTGAACCGATCTAACATATTTTTACCCCAGGTGTTTCTAGTTGAAATATAAGATGTTTTGCAAATTTTAAAGAAAATCTGTTGTAATATGTGGTATCTAGTGTGAAATTCGTATGGGAGCTATATCTAAATCTGAATCGATTTTCTTCAAATTAAATAGCGTTCGTCGTTGTACCGAAAGACTTCGTTGTGCAAAGTTTCATTTGCTTCTGTCTACAATTGCGAACTGTATCGTGATTACAAGAATAGATGGACAGACGGACGGACAGGCGGACAGGCGGATATGGCTAAATCGACTCAAAAAGTGATTCTAAGTCGATCGGTCTATCTCGTTTCCTTTCGGGTGTTACAAACAAATTCACAAAGACATAATACTCTCGTGGAGTGTATAAAAATACTAGTGTTAAAATTCGTCCATGCTTTTTGGGACATCTCGACAAAAAATGTGGGTAAGCAAAAAATACAAATTGAATTGGATTCTGCAAAAATTTAATTTACGTGGTAGAAAACGTTTAGACTTCACTTTAAGGGGGACAACTGGGCAAAAAGGGATACATTTGGTATACACTATAGTGTTATAGTTATAGGGTGGGTCATTTAAAATTTTAAATTAGAATCGGCTATAAAAAAATTACTGATTATTTTTTTAAATTTCAAAGGTTGAACTTTGTCATTTAATAATGGCACACAATGTCAATCGTATGACTACCACGACTAGCTCGGCACTACCTCATCCGATCAACCCAATTTTTCTGTACATGGCATATCTTCTATATAGTTACTTCAATTTTGTCAACTTGCTTCTTGACATAGCCACCGAGACGAAAATAAGCTTCATCTGAAAACACGAAAAATTTTCACGTAAATTTCTTACAGTTTGCGTTAAAGACTCACTAGTTTGGAATTACTTTTTTAATATTTCCCAATTTTGTTCGCGCGAATAGCGTCCCATTTTGCAAATGTCGAACAAAAACCTGAAAATAAAAATTAAAATTAATGTTATTCTACCTTTCAAAGTCAATGTAATCGGTAGTTCAAATTCAAAATGGTACATGGGCCACCCTATAGAATGAAGACGTGCTGTGTGTACATCTATCTTAATAAAGAGTGATTTTTTTGAGGTTAGGATTTTCATGCATTAGTATTTGACAGATCACGTGGGATTTCAGACATGGTGTCAAAGAGAAAGATGCTCAGTATGCTTTGACATTTCATCATGAATCGTCTTACAAACGAACAACGCTTGCAAATTATTGAATTTTATTTTCAAAATGCGTGCTCTGTTAAGAAAGTTCATTGCGCGCTTCCATTTTATGGTCAGTTTAATCGACCCACTGAAGCGGCTATTCGGGCTATTGTGACTAAATTTCGCACCAAATTTACATTGTTGGACATTAAACCACCAACACGCTTACGTAGAGTGCGAACTGAAGAAAATATCGCAGCTGTATCGGCCAGTGTTAATGATGACCACCAATTTTCGATTCGTCGCCGTTCGCACCAATTGGGTCTCTGTTACTCAAAAACGTGGAAATGCCAAAATTGGACTAAGCGGATGGACCACCTAAGACGCAGCCGCGGTCAACATTTAAATGAAATTATCTTCAAAAAGTAAATGTCATGGACCAATCTAACGTTTCAAATAAAGAATGATGAGATTTTCCAAATTTTATGCGTTTTTTTTAAAAAAAAAGTTATCAAGCTCTTAAAAAATCACCCTTTATATAAACACGCCATATGGGTATTTTTAAAATTTTTGATTTTCTAGATATACAATTGATACCAAGCAAATTGTTGCAGCTAGATGTGATTCGTACGGCTTAGACGGCCGGCATAAGATATTTTATCCTAAATGGGATATCCACAAAGGATCCATAATTAATTTGTATATTACCTTTTGTCGAATTAACTCGTTTATATTTTGTGTGGGCATTTTACAAAGCACTTTCAAATAATAAACGTTCTATGTTTATCTAAAAATGTCTTCAAATAAGCCAACTATATTAAGAAATATTGAAAATAAATTTTGTCGAATTTATTGTCAAAACAAAACTATTTCTTGGTGTCCACTCTGCTTAAGCTACTATATCGATTTAAAAACTATGTTCACAATATTTATAGTCCACATAGTTAGCTTGAAATTGAGAGAACATTTTTGTGTTAGGATGTTTCTATCTCAATATACACAAATGTTCTACACCTTTTTCAATTGTAATTCAAAAGACATCACTTGAAATTCAAAAGACACCAGTTGAAATTCAAAAAATCCATTTGCAATTCAAAAACAAGTAAGGAAAGGCTAAAGTCGGGCGGGGCCGACTATATGATACACTCCACTTTCCAACCGAATACAGTCCAACTCGGTAAAAAAGTGAAAACGGGAAGAATTTTTGTATGTTTCCTAATCATAGGCTAATACGACTTGGTTCGATTTGTCAAATCAATAAGAATATTTGTATCGGGGCTATATCCAAACATGGAAAAATGTGACTAACTTTCACAATAAGTTCTTCCAGTTCAAATATAAGGTGTTATGCTCACTTTGAAGAAATTCGATGAAAATTCGTGGTTTATGGGGCGGAAAAAGTTAAATCGGGAGCGAAATTTGTATGGGAATTATATATATATCTGAACCGATCTAAGACATTTTTACCACAAGTGTTTCTAGTTGAAATATAAGATGTTTTGCCAATTTTGAAGAAAATCTCTTGTAATATATGGTATCTAGAGTGAAAAGATTAAAATCGGGAGTGAAATTCGTATGGGAGCTATATGTAAATCTGAACCGATCTGACCCATTTTCACTATGGGTTTTTCTAGGACAAATATAATATATTTCGCCTAATTTGATGAGGATCTGTTAAAATATGTGGTTTCTAGAGCGAAAAAAGTCAAATCGCGAGCGAAATTTGTATGGGAGCTATATATAAATCTGAACCGATCTGCACCATTTTTACCACAGGTGTTTCTAGTTGAAATATAAGATGTTTTGCCAAATCTGAAGAAAATCTGATACAATATGTGGTATCCAGAGTGAAAGGTGTCAAATCGGGAGTGAAATTCGTATGGGGGCTATATCTAAGTCTGAACCGAACAGACAGACAGACAGACAGACGAACATTGCTAAATCGATTCAAAAAGTGATTTTAAGTCGATCGGTATAATTAACAATGGGTCTATCTCTCTTCCTTTTGGGTGTTACAAACAAATGCACAAAGACATAATACTCTCGTGGAGTGTATAAATATCACATGAAATTCAAAAATTCCATTTGAAATTCAAAAAATGTCAATTGAAATTCAAAACTCGTCATTTGTAATTCAAAAGACAACATTTGAAATTCAAAAGTCGTAATTTGTAAAAAAATGGAATCTTTTGAATTTCAAATGGAATAATTTTTGAAAACTTTTGAATTTCAAATGGTGTGTTTTGAATTACAAATGACGAGTTTTGAATTTCAAATAGTGTCTTTTGAATTTCATATAACGAATTTTGAATTTCAAATGGTGTCTTTTGAATTACAAATGACGAGTTTTGAATTTCAAATGATGAGTTTTGATTTCAAATGATATTTTTTGAATTTCAATTGATATTTTTTGAATTTCAAATGGTGTCTTTTGAATTACACTTGAAAATGGTGTAGATACAACTAATTTGCATATTACTTTTCGTCGAATTATCTCCTTTAAATTTGTTTATCAATATTATACGAGGTACTCTCACTACATAGATTATATAAATTCTATGTTTATATAAATTTCTTTATTATTATTTTCTTTAGATAATAAATTTTGTCGAGTTTTCCAATTATTTTCGAAATTGTTTGCCAAAGAAAGCTATTTATTTGTGTCGATTTAAAGTTAAGTTAGCTTGAAGGAGTATTTTTTTCGGTTTATAATGTATCTATCTCAAAATATAGCCTAAATAGTTAAACTAGCCCCGACAAAATATTTTCATAAATAATTTAGGCTTTACAAGGCCTTCTTTAGGACAAACTATTAGTACCAGCTTCTAACACTTAACAACTGTAAACCATTTTTAAACTACAGTGTCCCATCCTGTACTTTCGAATTTTAATTATCTTATTTCTTCGCCTTCCCTAGTTCCCCTTTACATTTTAACTTTAAGCGAATGCTTTTTTAAATTCTTGGTCAAAACGACATCGATTTAGACTGGCGAATTGTAATTGTTTGCCATTAATTTCGAAATGCATTATAAGCACAACGATTTTTTAAATTTCTGAATTTTCTTTTCACTTTTTATTTCGCATTTTTCGTGCTTGCTTCTCTGTGAAATGTAATTACATTCGAGTATTTTTTCTCTCTTCTCTTATTTAAAATGTTGAATAAGCCCTAATGTCAATAACGAATACAGGACTCATTAAAAGTTTGGCACAAAGTTTGGTCTGCAGCCAACACTTGCCCACATTGGCCACGTACAAAAGGCACAAATAAAATCTTAAGAAGTCCATAAAACGGATTTGTTGAATGCCGAACAACAAGAGAGAAAGAGAGAGAGAGAGAGGGGGGGGGGGGGGAGAACACAATTTCAATTGAAAGGGACTTAAGGCCGCAATCTTCCACATCATCGTCGTCGTGATCACCGGTAGCGGCACAAACAAAACTCGTCAAATAAAACGGAAACGGAAGAAAATACTCGTACAAGAAATTATTTTAAATTTCATAATCAAAAGCACACAAGTGCCGCAAGGACCATATTTCCACAAATAATTTACCTTTTTACAAATTATTTTTGCATTAGCCAGGCGTGGGGTATTTTCTACGGGACATCCCAATGCGAGCAAATTGAGCAAAAGGACTAAGTCACTTTGCTGGAAAATAAAGCAAACTGAGTGAGATTATATTGAGAGAAGTAAAAATGTAAAAATGTGTCGGCTTGTGATTAAAGAATGATGTTGAGAAACATAACAGTCTGAGAATACTTCTGAGATGTCAAACCTAGTTTGCGATACACACCGGAGTATTTGAAGATAACAAATCGTTAAATAATTACATCTCTACTAGCAGCACCCGCTGCTTCGCACGCGAAAGTTATATTTGTTATTAGTTTTTTCCGCCTCTGTTTTACGATAGTATTTATTTGATTTTTTAGTATTTTATTTGATTTAGATAAATCTAAAATAGTAATTTGGAAACCTCCTATTGGAAAGCACTCATATACAGTCAAATGAATGTGCTTGTCGATGTGCACTATTTTAGCTGAACTCCCTTCGTATGTTTAATTTTTATCATTTTCTAACCGATTTTGAAAAAATAATATAACTGCAGAGCCTTTTATATCCTCGACCTCATGTTTCTAGATGCAGCCGAACATTTCATAACTTTTCGCACATCTTCCAGAAAAAAAAACATTATACATACATGAAAAATCACTATAGGTACTATGTGTTTTTGCTTCCCCTAAAAACATGTACTTTATTTGGTACCACGTTTATCCCTTGTCGTCCCGCCTCCTCTTATAAGTACACATTTTGTAATATCCATTTATGTTCCGCGTTTACGTAATTAAAGGGTTGCACACCTTTTCTATCCCTTTTTGTCCCGCGCGCACCTCAAAACTCCAAAATTCGACATATCCAATTTGACTGCGCTTCTCTACATGGTCAGAGGAATTTACATATCAGATTTCACGATTCTAGTTGCAATACTTTAGTTGGCACCCATTTGTATCCCTTTTTGTGCCGTTCAGCCCTTAAAAGTACAAAAAAACATTTGTATTGCGCTTCTATATGGTGAGAGGAAGTTACGTGCCAAATTTCAGCTGTAATACTAAAGTTGGTACTATTTTTATCCCTTTTTGTCCCGCTCACCCCTTATAAGTACAAATTTCAACAAATCCATTTATGTTCCAAGTCTACGTTGTCAGAGGAATTTACATACCAAATATCACGACAATAGCTGCAATATTTTAGTTTGTACCTTTTTTGTCCCGTTCACCCTTACATGTACAAATTTCAATAAATCAATTTATGGTGCACGCCTACGTGGTCGGAGGAATGTACACGCCGAATTTCACGATTCTAGCTACAATACTTTAGTTGGTACTATTTGTATCCCTTTTTGTCCCTCTCACCCCCTATAATTACAAATTTCGAAAAATCAATTTAGATTTGCGCTTCAATGTTGTCAGAGGAATTTACACACCAAAATTCACAACTACAGCTGCAATACTTAAATTGGTACCATTTTTATCCCACGTACACCTTAAAGGTACAAATTTCGAAAAATTCAATTTTACTGCGCTTCTATATGGTCAGAGGAATTTACATACCAAACTTAACAATTCTAGCTGTAATACTTTAGTTGGTACCATTTTTATCCCATTTTGTCCCCCTCACCCCTTATAAGTACAAATTTCGAAAAATCAATTTATGTTGCAAGTCTACGTTGTCAGAGAGATGTAGATACCGATTTTCACGAATATAGGTGCAATTCTTAAATTGGTACCATTTTTATCCCTTTTTATCTCTTTCTTCCCTTAAAAGTACAAATTTCGAAAAATACATATTTGTAGCTCGTCTGCATGGTCATTGCAAGGAACACATGTTCATGTTTCTAGCTACTGCAGTTTAGTCAGGACGAAGTTTCGATGTTTATCCCTTTTTGTCCCATTTTACCCCCTAAAAGTACGAATTTCGTAAAACCCTTTCTTAGTCGACGTCTACGTCATATTTGGGAACTCCCTGAAAATGTCATATCCTTGGCTTCAGCCGTTTGGTCTGGGGGCTGGTCAATGATAAGTCAGTTAGTCAGTAACGCAACTATTAAATATATAGACTAGCATATCAATGCAAATTAACCAGGCTATTAAAAACTATCATGGTTTAGATGATACAAAAGGTATTAATTGATCGTTTATATGTTGCTGTTGTTGAGGATGCCTGCTCCAAGCCTAGCTAGTGTAGTTAGAGCAAACAGTGTTGATGTTATGGCTCTAACTGCCGACACATGATTAAATATGTATACAAGTGCTGGAAATGCTGGGGCGAATGTATTATCATTGTATTATTTTTTAAATATGTTAAGTGTGTCTGGGGGCACTTTACACAGTGAGTCTCAAGTGTCAGAAAGCGCGTTACTGCGAAGTGGGAACGGGGGGCGCAGAATGAGTTGAGGTTCAATAAAAATACCTAAAAATCGTCAAAATAGATCAAAATGGTAAAAAAAGAGCATTTCTAACATTTTAATAAAAATCCCCAATTTTGGAACAAATTTTCCCTACTTTGGGAATTCGGGATATGTTTTTCGAAAACATAGAAAATTCAGTAATTTTTCATCGGTTTTATCGTTTTCATGAATAAAAATACTTAAAAATGGTGGCAAAAGAATGGTAACCATTTTAATAGAAAATGCACACTTTTGGAACACACTTCCCCACTTTGGGAATTCTGTTTTTTTTTTCGAAAACATGGTAAATCTAGAAATTCTTCATCGTTTTTATCATTGACATGAATTTTTGACACTTTTATTTATACAAATACCTAAAATTCGCCAAAACAGATAGAAATGGTGATAAAAGCATGGCCATTTAAAAAAAATCCCAATTTTGAAACACATTTTCCCCACTTTCTGGATCTAGTAATTTTTCATCGTTTTTTTCTTTTTCACGAGTGTTATTTATTTTTTAGGATATCAATTTGAAAAATAAATAAAATAATAATAAATAAAATTAAAATACCTAAAATTCGTGAAAACAGTTCAAAATGGTGAAAAACATTAAAAAATCCCCAAGTTTGGAACACATTTTCTTCTCTTTGGGAATTTGGGATTTTTTTAAAACATGGAAAATCTGCGAAGTTTTTATGTTTTTCATGAATTTTAGTCATTTATTTGTAAAATAATCAGAGTTACAATTAAAATAAATAAAATAAACTAAATAAATAAAATAAATAAAATAAATAAAATAAATAAAATAAATAAAATAAATAAAATAAATAAAATAAATAAAAGAAATAAAAGAAATAAAATAAATAAAATAAATAAAATAAATAAAATAAATAAAATAAATAAAATAAATAAAATAAATAAAATAAATAAAATAAATAAAATAAATAAAATAAATAAAATAAATAAAATAAATAAAATAAATAAAATAAATAAACTAAATAAAATAAATAAAATAAATAAAATAAATAAAATAAATAAAATAAATAAAATAAATAAAATAAATAAAATAAATAAAATAAATAAAATAAATAAAATAAATAAAATAAATAAAATAAATAAAATAAATAAAATAAATAAAATAAATAAAATAAATAAAATAAATAAAATAAATAAAATAAATAAAATAAATAAAATAAATAAAATAAATAAAACAAATAAAATAAATAAAATAAATAAAATAAATAAAATAAATAAAATAAATAAAATAAATAAAATAAATAAAATAAATAAAATAAATGAAATAAATGAAATAAATAAAATAAATAAAATAAATAAAATAAATAAAATAAATAAAATAAATAAAATAGATAAAATAAATAAAATAAATAAAATAAAATAAATAAAATAAATAAAATAAATAAAATAAATAAAATAAATAAAATAAATAAAATAAATAAAATAAATAAAATAAATAAAATAAATAAAATAAATAAAATAAATAAAATAAATATAATAAATAAAATAAATAAAATAAATAAAATAAATAAAATAAATAAAATAAATAAAATAAATAAAATAAATAAAATAAATAAAATAAATAAAATAAATAAAATAAATAAAATAAATAAAATAAATAAAATAAATAAAATAAATAAAATAAATAAAATAAATAAAATAAATAAAATAAATAAAATAAATAAAATAAATAAAATAAATAAAATAAATAAAATAAATAAAATAAATAAAATAAATAAAATAAATAAAATAAATAAAATAAATAAAATAAATAAAATAAATAAAATAAATAAAATAAATAAAATAAATAAAATAAATAAAATAAATAAAATAAATAAAATAAATAAAATAAATAAAATAAATAAAATAAATAAAATAAATAAAATAAATAAAATAAATAAAATAAATAAAATAAATAAAACAAATAAAATAAATAAAATAAATAAAATAAATGAAATAAATGAAATAAATAAAATAAATAAAATAAATAAAATAAATAAAATAAATAAAATAAATAAAATAAATAAAATAAATAAAATAGATAAAATAAATAAAATAAATAAAATAAATAAAATAAATAAAATAAATAAAATAAATAAAATAAATAAAATAAATAAAATAAATAAAATAAATAAAATAAATAAAATAAATAAAATAAATAAAATAAATAAAATAAATAAAATAAATAAAATAAATAAAATAAATAAAATAAATAAAATAAATAAAATAAATAAAATAAATAAAATAAATAAAATAAATAAAATAAATAAAATAAATAAAATAAATAAAATAAATAAAATAAATAAAATAAATAAAATAAATAAAATAAATAAAATAAATAAAATAAATAAAATAAATAAAATAAATAAAATAAATAAAATAAATAAAATAAATAAAATAAATAAAATAAATAAAATAAATAAAATAAATAAAATAAATAAAATAAATAAAATAAATAAAATAAATAAAATAAATAAAATAAATAAAATAAATAAAATAAATAAAATAAATAAAATAAATAAAATAAATAAAATAAATAAAATAAATAAAATAAATAAAATAAATAAAATAAATAAAATAAATAAAATAAATAAAATAAATAAAATAAATAAAATAAATAAAATAAATAAAATAAATAAAATAAATAAAATAAATAAAATTAATAAAATAAATAAAATAAATAAAATAAATAAAATAAATAAAATAAATAAAATAAATAAAATAAATAAAATAAATAAAATAAATAAAATAAATAAAATAAATAAAATAAATAAAATAAATAAAATAAATAAAATAAATAAAATAAATAAAATAAATAAAATAAATAAAATAAATAAAATAAATAAAATAAATAAAATAAATAAAATAAATAAAATAAATAAAATAAATAAAATAAATAAAATAAATAAAATAAATAAAATAAATAAAATAAATAAAATAAATAAAATAAATAAAATAAATAAAATAAATAAAATAAATAAAATAAATAAAATAAATAAAATAAATAAAATAAATAAAATAAATAAAATAAATAAAATAAATAAAATAAATAAAATAAATAAAATAAATAAAATAAATAAAATAAATAAAATAAATAAAATAAATAAAATAAATAAAATAAATAAAATAAATAAAATAAATAAAATAAATAAAATAAATAAAATAAATAAAATAAATAAAATAAATAAAATAAATAAAATAAATAAAATAAATAAAATAAATAAAATAAATAAAATAAATAAAATAAATAAAATAAATAAAATAAATAAAATAAATAAAATAAATAAAATAAATAAAATAAATAAAATAAATAAAATAAATAAAATAAATAAAATAAATAAAATAAAATAAATAAAATAAGATTTTTTGGAAAAATCTAGAAATTTTTCATAGGTTTTACCTTTTTCATGAATTTTAGATATTTTTATAGCATTTAAAAAAATCCCCAATTTTGGAACACATTTTCCCCAGTTTGGGAATTATGATTTTTTTTGAAAATCTAGTAATTTTTCATAGTTTATACCTTTTTCATGAATTTTAGATATTTTTATAGCATTTAAAAAAATCTCCAATTTTGGAACACGTTTTCCCCACTTTGGGAATTAAAGATTTTTGTAGAAAATCTAGAAAAATTTCATAGTTTTTACCATTTTCATGAATTTTATGTATTTTTTTAGGACCTCAATTTGTAACTGTAAACGGGAATGAACAAATCTTGTATTTTTCAAAAAATTTAATTTAATGAAAACTTCATTAATTCAGTAAATTATCAATGGATTTAAAAAAAAATACAAGTGCTAAGGTTACCAAACAAAATATTGTGCAAAAACATCGCCAAAGATGACATTTGAATTTAAATATATAAATATTTTTGAGGCGAACGCTCCAGATTGTTTCTATTCAAATCCGATGGGAAAGTGAAAATCGGTTGACAACCAACTAAGGTTTATAAGTATGCAAAGGTACGATAAATCGGGTTTTTACACGTAACTCAATATTTTGGGGGTCAAATTCAGATTCTTGTTCCACTCGACAATACCCACAACAAAAATAATTTCACTTCCCAGAGTTTCTAGTTTGTCGCACAGTCATTTGCATTCCAATAAAAATAATTAAAAGGAGAAATTATATTTTTTTCTTCGCATTTTATTGCATTTAAAATAACTACTTGTATTTAGTGGGCACAAGGGCCTTGAAACGGACCTACAAACAACTAAGGTGCCTCTACTATTTAAAACAAACGAAAAAAATTGATATTGGATTTTAACGAAATTCCATTTGAAAACTAATTCAAATTTTCATTTAATATCATTGCCACTGTGTAAATACTCTTGGTCAACTGCAAGGCCGTATTCATGGACAGTGGAAATATGCCACCAATGGTGATACCCTCGGTCATCTGGGATTCTCTCATCATCGTGAGTAGCATCTTTTGTTGCGGCACAGGCAGCTCATACCACATGCAATCGTAAATAATCATGGTAACGTCATCATTCTAAAAAAGACAGAAGAAATAATTTAAGAGAAAACAAAAACTACAAAACAATGAAAGAACTCAACTGAAATATCCACCAAATTGCCCAGACCACAGTAAAGGTAGAGAACGACAATGGAGTAAATCAAAAAAACTGATGCCGAAGGCCAAACACCCAGAAATAGGCAAACCATAGTGCAGATAATGCCAATGGTAGCGGTGGTGATTTGAACAAATATCACCCAGAAAAATGATTGCTTAGCGGTGTCACTGAAACTGGAAATTTCGCATTAGTCTCTCTCGCTCTCTCTCTCTTTACTTTCCACAGATGCAGTGTAAAGAGAACATGTTGTTTAATTATTGAGAAAATACATTTGCTCAATCAGACAGTCATGTCTCAAAGTTAATGAGAAACATATTTTCTCAGAGAACCCTCTTTTTTGCAGATTTCTCTTTCGCCGTTGCTGAGAAAGACAATCATCATTCGCTCAGTAGAATATTTTTCCCATAACCGAGAATTTACTCTGGGGTACTAAACTAACAGAGATTCTTCTCAGTTGATGAGGAACACATTTTCTCAGAGAATGCTCTTTTTCTCGTTGCTGAGAGAGACAATCGTTATTCTCTTAGTAAGATATTTTTCCCATAACCGAGAATGTACTCTGGGACCTAAGGTAACAGAGAAGAGTATCTGTCTCTCAGTTGATGAGAAACATATTTTCTCAGAGAATGATTTTATCACCGAAGCTGAGAAGCCGTATTTTCTTTGAAAGAAAGAGACGTTTTCTTTGAAAGAAAGATACATTTTCTTGCCTTGCAAAAACTCACACCAAGTACTTCTGATGCCATTGAAATATATCCCTCAGCATGGGTCCCGATTTCGTTTTATCCTCCGGATATAGCCGCAAAACCTCATCCAAATCGTCAAATTTACACTTGAGAATATTTTTCAACAGCAATATATGGGCGACTATTAGGAAGCAAAAAATGTCAGAGGCAAATGATCCGAATGAGGAGAAAAATACGCAGTTAGTGTGGTAAATATATGTGATATAAAAGCCCCAGTCCGTTGTGGAGTCTATCCCCGGGATGTTGAGATGCATAATGGGGATTCTTTGATTGCGAACAAATCGATAATACTGCGGAATGCTGAGTAGGCCTATCGGGCTTATGGAATAGACCACGAGTAATACATAGATGATGCGTTTCGCCAGGGCCAGGGAGCGCCTCAACTGTCTCTGATACTCCGCATGTTCACACTCGAATTGGTTGTATATATTGTCAAGTTCATCGTGTAAAAATCGCAACTTCTTGGCATTGTAAATAGCACTTGTGAATTTCGTGATGCCCTGTGATGAGGATGATTGAAGATTAGACACAGTGATATATATTTTTCAAAATACACAACCTGCACGCCAGATCCAAAGACACACATTATCTGCAGTAGAATTATCAAATCGTTGTCAATGGCCACTGCCTCATAGATCGTGTAAAAGATGCTGACAAAGAAGCCTATTATTACGGAAATTCCAACGTACGTCAACCAATTCATACGATAATTCGTCTTGAAAATGTTGGATCCACAACATTGGCAAACTATTTCCACGATTTTAAAGAGTTTGCGAAAACGCGCCGATATTGAAATTATTTTTGTTGTTGTCATTGTTATGGTCTTTGGTGAAATGCTTCCAAGTGTTTGGAATGTTGGTAGTTTATTAAATAAACCCGTCTAACCGGTGATGTGGGTTTAGTATTATAGCAAAATTTGAAGACCTTACACAGACAGCCGCACAGTGGAACATTATTAGAGAGAAGGGGAAATTCTAAGCCAGCCAAAATGCATAAATTAATTAAGATTTTTTTTAATTAAAAAAATAAAAAATATATAAAAATAAAAAAGAAATATAAATTAAACAAAATTTTTTTAATTTTATATATATTTTTTTAATTTTATAACAAAAAATAAATTAGTAGAACATATTTTTAAAAATAATATTAAGTTTTAAAAAGTAAATTTAAAACAAAAATTTAATACAAAAATTAAATTAACATTTTTTTTATAAAGCTAAATAAAAAATAATTCAAAAATAATAAAAAAGAAATGTAAATAAAACTAAATTATTAAAAAATGTTAAAAAATAAATTATTAAGAGCAATGTAAAATAATTAAAAATTAAAAATAAAGTTAAACGAATTTTATAAAATAATTTAAAATTTAATTTTAATTTAAAAATAATCATTAATATTTTTTATAAAAAATAATTAAGATTTTTTAAATTAAAGAATTGGCGAAATAAAAAAATATATTAAAATACTAAAAACAGAATAAATGCATCTTTCATTTCACAACAAAAATAAATTAGTACAAAAATAATAACAAAATAAACATTAAAAGAGTAAAAGAGTAAATAAAAAGAATACGTAAAAAACAATAAAAAACTAAAAATAATAAATTTTTATAAAGCTAAATAAAAAAAATTAAAAATAAACATTAATATTTTTTATATATAATAATTACGATTTTTTTAATTAAAAAAATTAACCAAATAAAAATAGATAAAAAGGAAATAGAAATAAAAAATATAGTAAAATAATAAAAAAAGAAATACAAATAAAAATAAATAGCAATATATATATATATATATATATATATATATATATATAAAACAAATTATTAAAAGGACAAAATAAAAAGAATAAATAAAAACAAATAAAAAATAAAAACGAAATTAATAAAAAATAGCACAAAAAATAATTATTAAAAATGCTACAAAATACAATGAATAAGTAAAAACAATTAAAAACATAAAACTAATAAATAAAGCTATTTAAAAATCATCTTAATATTTTTATAAAAATAATAAAGATGTTTTAAATTAAAAAAATAGCAAAATGAAATATAAAAAGTAAAAAATAAATCAATACAAGAATAAATGAAAAACAAAATAAAAATAATAAATGTCACCATGCCATTTGTAAATAAATTTGCATTCTATTAAATATAGATGCAAAATGGCCTTGAGCCAGGACAATATCCCAGTTCAAATCGAATAATTAAGAATAATAAACACAATTTAATAACTAATATAATAAATAAAGTAATAACTAAATATAAATAATATAATAATAAAAAAATAAACATTAATATACTTTTTATACCAGTTCAAATCAAATATTGATTACAAACGAAAAAACTAAAAAAATATATATTAAAACAATAAAAAGACACGTTAATTTTTAATTTTATAAAAAAATAAATTGTTTATTCGTTTTATTTTATTGTACTTTTTATAATATTTTAATGTTTTTTTTTTATAATTTTTAATTGTTTTTTATAATTTTTAACGCTTTTTTACTAATTTATTTTTTTATAAAATTAAAAATTAATATTTTTGATAAAAATTAATTACGATTTTTTTAAATTAAAAAAAACTGACAAAATAAAAAAGAAATAAATTACGAAAAGAGTGAATATAAACTAAAAAGAATAAATAAAAACAATTAAAAAAATAAAACTGAAACTAATAAATTTATATTTTTTATTAGTTTATTATATTTTTTATTAGTTTATTAAATGTATAATTTTAATAATGTATTTTGATTTGTTTTATAATTAACGAAAAAAAATATAAAATTAGTATTTAATTTTTTTATTTCCTTATTACTAATTCTTTTTAATTGTTGTTGCTCGAAAATTAATATCAACATATTATTTATAAAACTAATTATTAAAATAAAATAAAATATAAAATTAATATTTTATTTTTTTTTAATAATTTTTTATTATTTTTTAAACAAATAAAAAAATCTCTCAGAATGCTCCCCAGTGCACTGTGTAGGAATTACATCAACACGTGGTGCAATTTTAAGAGACATGTTTTCTTGTAATGAAAGTTGAATGAATTATTAGAAGTATTAAATAATATAGTTAGTAATACTATGAAATTGAAATATGCAGCAATTCTAGTCGGTGTAATTAAAAGGGTAAAGGCTCTATTACATGGAGCCTATTATGGTCACAAGGCAAAAATGCTAGCCATCCTTGTTCAAATTCAATTATCAATTGCTAATGAGTGACGATATGCCAATGAACTATTATTATCATATAGATATGATATGTGTAGAATAAATAACAGCAAATAAAATCGCACGTGTCTGTTTGTAAAGGGTAATTTTTTAAAAGCTATAGGGAAGTTTTTCAAAAAAAGAACACATAAAATTCAGAAAAATGCATGAAATCTTTATTTGAATCGATAGTACGGTCCATATAATTTAATGTTTGAAGATTATTTCATGCAAATGTTGACCTTGACTGCGCCTCAAATGGTCCACCCGCTTAGTCCAATTTTGTCATTTCCACGTTTTTGAGTAACAGAGCCCCAATTGCTGCCAACGGCACCGAATCGATAATTGATGGTCATCATTAATACTGGCCGATACAGTTGCGATATTTTCTTCAGTTCGTACTCTACGTAAGCGTGTTGGTGGTTTAATGTCCAACAATGTAAATTTGGTCCGAAATTTAGTCACAATTGCCCGAATAGCCGCTTCAGTGGGTCGAGTAAACTGATCATAAAATGGAAGTGCGCGATGAACTTTCTTTTGATAATAAAATTCAATAATTTGCAAGCGTTGATCGTTTGTAAGACGATTCATGGTTAAATTATAGACCAAACTGAAGATGTTTGACGGTGAAACAAAACACGAAAAGTGGGACAGCTGTTTAAACCAGTGTTGCCAAAAAGATAATAGCTAAAAAATCACCCTTTATAATTTAATAATAAATTTATAAATGAATTTCTTCACGGTTAGCCGAACAAGAAATCTAATGTGCAACGAAAGTAATTATCGGAATGGTAAAACAACTGATAAATGTATAGGGGCGCAAATATGAATGAATGCAGAGATTATTATTGAATTGAATACAATTAAATTGTATTGTGGTTGAAGTGAATATTAGAGCGTACCAGGTTACAAGTAAAAAAAAAAAGTTCGCCGTACACCTTCGAATATGAAGTATTATTGAAAGGTAGTTTCAAAAAAATTTTTTTTATTTTTTTATGCCGAACGTAGGGGTCGCGCTTTTACATTTTTCTATATAACTTCTGCATTTATAAACGGATTTTAAAGTGTGATACATCGATGTTTTTGTCCGATTTTTTTGTCTTTGAAGTCATTGAGCTCAAACATGATTCATGATTTTATGCGAGCTTTAATTTTCGATTATTAGAGTGGTACATTAGGGTAGTAGCAACTGAGAAATGATGGGTAAGTACCAGAAGGGGGTGCTTGAGCTCAATGACTTCAAAGACAAAAAAATCGGCCTCGTCGAGACAAAAACATCGATGTATCACACTTTAAAATCCGTTTATAAATACAAGTTATATAGAAAAATGTAAAAGCGCGACCCCTACGTTCGGCATAAAAAAATAAAATTTTTTTTTTTGAAACTACCTTTCAATAATACTTCATATTCGAAGGTGTACGGCGAACTTTTTTTTGGAGGTACGCCCTAGTGAATATTGAAATAAATTTTTTCACACTGAAAGGCTATAAGTGATGGATCTCTATTGGTTTTTAATAAGTCAATATTAGATTAGTCAATATTAGATTTTTGTATATAAAAAGCAAAATATATATTAAAAATATATTAAAACCAATTGTCGAGGAGATGTGTCGACTTTTTAACTGCATTTCGGCTTACCAAGCTGGGAAAATATATTCATTTTTATTAAAATTAAAGTAAAAAAGTTACACTATTTAAGAAAATTTTTGTCGAAAGATCATGTATAATATTTGTTGATGTATTTTGGCTTTCTATATTCAAAAACGATATTAAAAATTGGTTATGGTATTTTTTAATTTTTTTATTAAAAAAACATTTTTCGGCGATGGTACCTTAAATATTTGTACTCTCATTTTGGTAA
Organism: Polietes domitor; assembly: GCA_947397865.1. Lineage (NCBI taxonomy): Eukaryota > Metazoa > Arthropoda > Insecta > Diptera > Muscidae > Polietes > Polietes domitor. The sequence goes on along the minus strand of OX377618.1, from coordinate 19,181,135 downwards.
TTGTACTCTTCGGTTATATGTTTAACTAGCAGTACCCGCTGCTTCGCACGCGAAAAACCCAGTTATTTGCTATTTTTTTTTCCGTCTCTGTTTTTGGGTAGTATTTATTTAATATTCTTTTGGTGGATATAGATAAATCTAAAATAGTAATTTGGAAACCTCCTATTAGCTAGCAATCACACACAGTCAATTGATGGGATTGTCTCTATGCACTATTTTAGCTGAACTACTTCGTATATATAATTTTTATAATTTTCTACCAAGTTTTGCACAAAATATTACAACAATTTATATCCTTGATCTCATGTTTTTAGATTCAGCCATCCAGTTTATAACTTTTTGCACTTCTTTCCCAAAAAGTATACATTTTGTAAAGTCACTATAGGTAACATGTGTTTTTGCTTCCCCTAAAAATATGTACTTTATTTGGTAACACATTTATTCCTTGTTGTCCCGTATCCACCTTTTAAGTACAAATTTTGAAATATCCATTTATGTTCCGCGTTTACGTAATTAAAGGATTGTACAACATTTTTATCCCTTTTCGTCCCGCGCAACCCTTAAAAGTACAAATTTCAAAAAATCAAACTACTACGCTTCTATATGGTCAGAGGAATTTACACACTAAATTTCACGATTCTAACTGTAATATTAAAGCTGGTACTATTTTTATCCCTTTTTGTCCCGCTCGCACCCTCAAAGTGCAAATTCGAGAAATCCATTTATGTTGCAAATCTACGTTGTCAGAGAAATTTAAACACAAAATTTCACGACTATAGCTGAGATATTTTAGTTGGTACTATTTGTATCCCGCTCATTGTTTATAACTAAAAACTTCTACTTACTTTAGTTGATACCATTTTTATCCCTTTTTGTCCCGCTCGCCCCTTAAAAGTACAAATTTCAAAAAAATCCAATTTTAATTCGTTTCTATATGGCCAGAGGAATTTACATACCAAATTTCACGTTTCTAGCTGTAATACTTTAGTTGGTACCATTTTTATCCCTTTTTGTCCCGCTCTTCTCTTAAAAGTACAAATTTCGAAAAAATAAAATTCTACTTCGTTTCTATATGGTCAGAGGAATTTACATACCAAATTTCACGATTCTAGCTGTAATACTTTAGTTGGTACCATTTTTATCCCTTTTTGTTCCGCTCGTCCCTTAAAAGTACAAATTTCGAAAAATCCCAATTTGTAGCTCATCTTTATGGTCATTGCAAGGAACTCACCGAATTTCAAGTTTTCATGTCCCCCAAAAGTACGAATTTCGTAAAACCCTTTCTTAGTCGACGTCTACGTCATATTTGGGAACTCCCTGAAAATTTCATATCCCTGGCTTCAGCCGTTTGGTCTGGGGGCTGGTCAATGATAAGTCAGTCAGTCAGTAACGCAACTCTTTTATATATATATAGATTAAACGACTTGATATTGACCAAGAAATTCGTATTTATGGGATTTAATTTCACAAAAATCCCACAATTCCTAAAATGGGAATATTTCCAAAAAAAATATGTTTTGAAAATTTACCGCCATCGTTGATCACAAAAGCGTGCTAATTAATATTCACTTCTTACTATGGGGTGGAAAAATTGGGCTGATCGGTTTAGAGTTTGGTATAGGCTTCACTGAGGGAGCCGATTCTTTTAATGATTTTATGATTATGAAGCAGGAAAATACATCCATTTTGGAAAGAGCAGAACACGAAAGTTAATATTGAATCGCTTTTTGTGCTTCATTTCATGGAAACTAGAAATGTCATACGAAGTAAAATTATATTGAAAGTAAAATATATAAAAAATTTACAGGAATTGAGATAACATGACGTAATTATGGTGAAAAAATGTCTCCAAAAATAATGGCTAACAATTGTTTTTTGCAACTAAATACCCAAATTATCAAAGTGTGGGAAAATAAGTTCCAAAATTGGCGATTTTTCCAAAAATGGTCGCCATCTCCTTATTTACCGCAAGGATGTCGTATTACTTTCTGAGCAAGAAGTCAAATTGAAGAAGACAGCAAACATAATTTTAAAGACAATTTTTAGCCATTTTCAACTTTGGCCATGGTTTTGCACATAATTTTGTTTGGTAACCGCACCACATGTAAATTTATTTAAATAACACAATTAGTAAGGAATGAAACAACGCTTTTTTTTTTTTTGAAAATCCGTTAGTAATTGACTGAGTTATTGAAGTTGTTATTAATACTAACTTTTTGCAAAAATACAAGTTTTGGTCCAGTTCCAGTTCACATCTCTCATAATTTTACGAATAGAGATCCAATAAAAATACTTAAAATTCATCAAAATGATAAAAACTACTACACCTTTTTCAATTGTAATTCAAAAGACATCACTTGAAATTCAAAAGACACCAACTGAAATTCAAAAATTCCATTTGAAATTAAAAAATGTCAATTGAAATTCAAAAGTCGTCATTTGTAATTCAAAAGACATCATTTGAAATTCAAAAAACATCATTTGAAATTTAAAAGACATCATTTGATATTCAAAACTCTTCATTTGCAATTCAAAACTCGTCATAAGTAATTCAAAAGACACCATTTGAAATTCAAAAGTTTTCATATGAAATTCAAAAATTATTCCATTTGCAATTCAAAAATTATTCCACGTGCAATTCAAAAAGTATAAACAAAATTATTTAAGCAAAATATACATTAGGTTGGGTAGCATTTATTTATTTCTGTAAATTTTAATATATTTAGAAAACAGATTTACCCCCATTTATATTGATAGCTAGAAAGTCTGTGGAGTGAGGATATAAAAATAAGAACATTACCCATCCCATGAGAAATTTGTTTCATAGATGTTATATACACCTGCACTATGAGCGATAATGCAAGACCTCTCACACAAATTGACATAAGCTTTGGTTAAAATAAAACTGATCAGTAACAATTTAATATTGGAAATGGTTTTACAATCACTTTATACCTGTAAAATAGTAATCCGACCCTAAGTAAAATGCAAGTCCTTATAAATTATATGCAGATGCTCTCTGAGCTGGTGAAGGTTATAAACTATATATGAAATTACCGACATTTTACATCGTTATAATTATCAGTTGTTTATTATTTTATTAAATCTGTTTTCAAAACTCCAGAATAAAAATCTACCCCACCTAATGTATATTTTTCTTAAATAATTTTGTTGACATTTTTGAATTTCAAATGAAAACTTTTGAATTGCAAATAGTGTATTTTGAATTACAAATGGTGTATTTTGATTTAAAAATGACGAGTTTTGAATTACAAATGACGAGTTTTGAATTTCAAACGATGAGTTTTGAATTTCAATTGTTATTTTTTGAATTTCAAATGGAATTTTTGAATTATAAATGGTGTCTTTTGAATTACACTTGAAAATGGTGTAGAATTTTCATTTCTTTTTTTCCAAAATTGGGAATTTTTTATTAAAATGGTCATTTTCATCTGTTTTCATAAATTGTAGGTATTTCATGATTTTTTAAGTTTTTAGTTGCTTTAATGAAAAACTGTTTTACTAATTAGATAACAGAATGTTTCTCTGGGTTATAATGAGGAAAGCAAGGCTTATTTGAAGAAAATCTATGGCTAATTTTTGAAGTTAAGGCATTTGATGTAGATTTATGAGAATTTAAAAATAATAAAAAATGTAAATAAAATTATCCAAATTGTTTAAAAATATTATATTATTTTCTAATGCCGAAATGTTTAAAATGAAATTATTATAAAGGGTGATTTTTTAAGAGCTTGATAACTTTTTAAAAAAAAAACGCATAAAATTTGCAAAATCTCATCGGTTCTTTATTTGAAACGTTAGATTGGTCCATGACATTTACTTTTTGAAGATAATTTCATTTAAATGTTGACCGCGGCTGCGTCTTAGGTGGTCCATTCGGAAAGTCCAATTTTGGGCAACTTTTTCGAGCATTTCGGCCGGAATAGCCCGAATTTCTTCGGAAATGTTGTCTTCCAAAGCTGGAATAGTTGCTGGCTTATTTCTGTAGACTTTAGACTTGACGTAGCCCCACAAAAAATAGTCTAAAGGCGTCAAATCGCATGATCTTGGTGGCCAACTTACCGGTCCATTTCTTGAGATGAATTGTTCTCCGAAGTTTTCCCTCAAAATGGCCATAGAATCGCGAGCTGTGTGGCATGTAGCGCCATCTTGTTGAAACCACATGTCAATCAAGTTCAGTTCTTCCATTTTGGGCAAAAAAAAGTTGGATATCATCTCACGGTAGCGCTCACCATTCACAGTTACGTTACGATTCGCATCATCTTTGAAGAAGTACGGTCCAATGATGCCACCAGCCCATAAACCGCACCAAACTGTGACTTTTTCTGGATGCATTGGTAGCTCTTGCAATGCTTCTGGCTGATATTCACTCCAAAATCGACAATTCTGCCTATTTACGTACCCATTGAGCCAAAAATGAGCTTCGTCGCTGAACACAATTTCTTTCTTTCTGAACTTTCTTAACAGAGCACGCATTTTGATAATAAAATTCAATGATTTGCAAGCGTTGCTCGTTAGTAAGTTTATTCATGATGAAATGTCAAAGCATACTGAGCATCTTTCTCTTTGACACCATGTCTGAAATCCCACGTGATCTGTCAAATACTAATGCATGAAAATCCTAACCTCAAAAAAATCACTCTTTACATGGACCATTGGCATATTTTTACATATTGTTATTGGAAGTTAAAGGATTGTTTTCGGCCGATAGTTATCGTTAGAAAGTCCGCATATTTAAAAAGCGAAAAATAATATTATCACACAAGAAACAAAAAATATATTTAAAAAGCTTTAAAGCTTTATTTATTCAGGAAAAAATGAACAAAAAATTACATTGGAAAAACATGATGTTTAAGGGTGTTTATACATTGGAAACCTTTAAAAAATAAAAATTTCAAAAGATGTCGAATTCATATAATTTATTCAAATGTGATAATCACGTGAATATATAAATCGGGAACAGAGTTTGTAACGTCTTTTTAATTATTTTTATTTGTATACCTTTGTAGATATGTGCAAAATACAAGAGTTTTAATAACAAACGTATTTGCAGGAATACACAATTTTGTTCCATTTACGAATATATTTCTTTCCGTGTAACACTGCTAATAGTGTGAACTATCTTTCGCTTACTTTTATTTAACGGCACTTAATTTGGTAAAAAATCGGAAAAAATGATTTGAAATCGTTTGATTGAAATTTGGATTAAAAACATCGAAATCATATCATATTTATTTCAATGTATATTTATTTATTTATTTACAAATTGTGTTGTTAGTCAATAGTGTGAAGTATCTTTCGCTTTGTTTTAGTTACAAAATAGTTGACGACACTTAATTTGGAAAATTCTGAAAAAATGAGTTAATCGTTTTCAGCATATGACCAGCTGCTAAATGGCAATCTCGCCTTGATGGTGGTCGTGGGTATTTGGGTGTGAGTGTGTTTTCTTTTACTGATTGGGCATTTTCATCACGTGCCCTAAATACCACGTGCTGGAATTTTTACGCACACACAGACACACAACTACTTTTTTCTGTGTTACCCTCAAACTTGGTATGGCAGATACATACACATGCATTCATACTCCTAAACATTAAGCTGGGTCGCTGTACATAGAAATGGAAAAACAATTTCCAGTTACCCCACGAAAATAAAATTTGGATTGTTTAATGATGATCTGCATAATATTTCGTTCCTAAATCAAGCCGTCTGTGAGCTTAACGCTCCTGAAAATACCACTAAAAATCATGTTTTCTCGTGTAATTTTTTGTGCTGCATTTTTGTCGAATTTGTTTTTTTTCGGAAATAATAGACCCTTCAAAGCACTTTAAACATCAATTTTGATTTTTGTCTTAGATTAACTTATTGGTCGAATTATTGGGCCTTTATAGTAATTTTTGGTCTTTTTTCAAAGAGCCAACTGAAATTTTTTTTCGAATTTGTTGTTAGTATTTTATAAAAACTAAATAGCGCGTCAGTCAATACCTTTCGAATGATGCCTAAATGATGAACATCGGAAGGATATTGACGCCGCAGCTCTCACTTTTGTAAAAAGAGTTTGAAAATGTTTGCTCTGAAAATGCATCCCCTGTATCAAACTAATTTACAAACTTGGAGTCAGTGACGTCATTTTTCCCTCGATATTCATTGTTTAGGCCTCATTCAAAAGGCATTTATTTTTCATAACAAGAAATATGAGTTTTTTGCTGTCACCTAGAAAAATCACAAAAAATCAATCTAAACGTCCAATAATACGACCAATGCGTTATTCCAAGACAACAATAAAAAGTTATATTTAAAGTTCTTCCTCTATTAATACAGGAAAAAATTGGACAAAAATGCAACACAAAACTAGGAAAGGAAAGGCTAAAGTCGGGAGGGGCCGACTATATGATACACTCCACTTTCTATCGGAATACAATTCAATTCAGTAAACAAGTGAAACGGGAAAATTTTTTGTATGTTTCCTAATCACAGGCTAATATGACCTGGCCCAATTTGTCAAATCGAGAATAATATTTGTATCGGGGCTATATCCAAACATGGAATGAAGTGACTAACTTTCACAATAAGTTCTTCTAGTTGAAGTAAAACGTGTTATGCTCAATTTTAAGAAATTCTCTGAAAATACGCAGTTTCTGGGGGAACGAAATTTGTATGAGAGCTATATGTAAATCTGAACCGATGTGACCCATTTTCACCATAGGTGTTCCTAGTTGAAATATAAGATGTTTTGCCAATTTTTAAGAAAATCTGTTAAGATATGTGGATTCTAGAGCGAAAAAATTCAAATTGGAGCGAAATTTGTATGGAAGCTATATATAAATCTGAAGCGATCTAACACAGTTTTACCACAGGTGTTTCTAGTTGAAATATATGGTGTTTTGTGAATTTTGAAGAAAATCTGTTGAAATATGTGGATTCTAGAGCGAAAAAATTAAAATTGGAGCGAAATTTGTATGGGAGCTATATATAAATCTGAACCGATCTAACACAGTTTTACCACAGGTGTTTCTAGTTGAACTATAAGATGTTTTGCCAATTTTGAAGAAAATCTGTTGAAATATGTGGTATCCAGAGTGAAAAGGGCCAAATCGGGAATGAAATTCGTATGGGGCCTATATCTAAATCTGAACCGATTTTCTACAAATTAAATAGCGTTCATCCTTGTCCCGAAAAACTTCGTTGTGCAAAGTTTCGTTTGGTTCTGGCTACAATTGCGACCTGTATTGTGATTACAACAATAGATGGACAGACGGACAAATCGACTCAGAAAGTGATTCTAAGCCGATCGGTATAATTATACACTCCACGAGAGTATTATGGCTTTGTGCATTTGTTTGTAACACCCAAAAGGAAGCGGGATAGACCCATTGTTAAGCATACCGATCGACTTAGGATCACTTTCTGAGTCGATTTAGCAATGTCCGTCTGTCCGTCTGTCCGTCTGTCTGTCTGTCTGTCTCTCCGTCTGTCTGTCCATCTATTGTTGTAATCAAACTACAGGTCGCAATTATAGTCCGATCTTAACAAAAATTGGCACAAGTAAGTTTTGTGGATCAAGGACGAACGCTATTTAATTTGAGGCAAATCGGTTCAGATTTAGATATAGCCCCCATACAAATGTCGCTCCCGATTTGACATTTTCCGCTCTAGAAACGACATATTGTACCCGATTTTCTTTAAATTTGACACAACATCTTACAATCCAACTAGAAACACCTATGCAAAAATTGGGTAAGATCGGTTCAGATTTAGATATAGCTCCCATACAAATGTCGCTCCCGATTTGACATTTTCCGCTCTAGAAACGACATATTGTACCCGATTTTCTTTAAATTTGACACAACGTCTCACAATCCAACTAGAAACACCTATGCAAAAATTGGGTAAGATCGGTTCAGATTTAGATATAGCTCCCATACAAATGTCGCTCCCGATTTGACATTTTCCGCTCTAGAAACCACATATTGTACCCGATTTTCTTTAAATTTGGCACAACATCCTATAATCCAACTACAAACACCTATGCAAAAATTGGGTAAGATCGGTTCAGATTTAGATATAGCTCCCATACAAATGTCGCTCCTGATTTGACATTTTCCGCTCTAGAAACGACATATTGCACCCGATTTTCTTTAAATTTGACACAACATCTTACAATCCAACTATAAACACCTATGAAAAAATTGGGTAAGATCGGTTCAGATTTAGATATAGCTCCCATGCAAATGTTGCTCCCGATTTAATATTTTTCGCTCTAGAAACCACACATTGTACCCGATTTTCTTTAAATTTGGCACAACATCTTATAATCCAACTATAAACACATATGCAAAAATTGGGTAAGATCGGTTTAGATTTAGATATAGCTCCCATACAAATGTCGCTCCCGATTTGACATTTTCCGCTCTAGAAACCACATATTGTACCCGATTTTCTTTAAATTTGGCACAACATCTTATAATCCAACTATAAACATCTATGCAAAAATTGGGTAAGATCGGTTCAGATTTAGATATAGCTCACATACAAATATCGCTCCCGATTTGACATTTTCCGCTCTAGAAACCACATATAGTACCCGATTTTCTTTAAATTTGGCACAACATCTTATAATACAACTATAAACACCATTGCAGAAAGTAGGTAAGATCGGTTCAGATTTAGATATAGCCTCCAAACAAATGTAGCTCCCGATTTGTCTTTTGCCGCTTTAGATCGATTTTCTTTAAATTTGGCACAACAGCTTATAATCCAAGTAAAAAACCTATGGTGAAAGTGGCTAAGATCGGTTCAGATTTAGATATAGCGCAAATACAAATGTTCCTCCCAAATGTTTAACCGATTTTGGCCTAACTATACGAATTATATTTCACCTATTTCGTTCCAGATTTTAATATACTCCCATACAAATGTCCTTTCCGATTTAACATTTTTTGTCAAACACACACATTTACAGGATGCAAAAATCCTGCCCGTTTTCACTTTTTCACCGAATTAAATTGTATTCGGATAGAAAGTGGAGTGTATCATAGAGTCGGCCCCGCCCGACTTTAACCTTTCCTTACTTGTTAACAATGGGTCTATCTCCCTTCCTTTTGGGTGTTACAAACAAATGCACAAAGACATAATACTCTCGTGGAGTGTATAAAAATTACTCGGGAAAAACATGATTTTTAGAGGTGTTTTCAGGATCGTTTACCTCACAGATGGCTTGACCCAGTGACGAAATATTTTGCAGATCATCATCAGAACAATCCAATCTTCATTGCATCGACCGCTGCAATATATTTTCGTGACCCATCCTACTATACATGTGTGTGTGTGCTCTCGAGTGGGTTTTATAATATGTCTGCTACAGAGTTGTGCAAGTAATGTGGGGGAGCGTGTGCGTATGTGTGTGATCAAACATCGCTTAAAGGCTGTAATTCAAAAGCGCGTGTGTCAAACCAAATTAGCTTTAAAACACACATTACAGCCATACCAAACAAACGCACACACATAATAATGAACAATTTTTTTTGTGTTTGACACAAACTCACGAACACACAGACATATCGCCCCCTTCCCCCGCCAAATTTAAACGCTCAGCCTTGTGTCTTTTTAAAGCCTAATGGCGGTGATTGAAATTGAAGATGTGAAAATAAAAAATAACTTTTAATAAAATGCATATTTAAAAAAAAGTAAGGAAAGACTAAAGTCGGGCGGGCCGACTATATAATACCCTACAGCACTCCCTGCATATGTACCTCACTTTAATTACTAAACCCAGGTGTTTCCTGGGAGCAATTTTATGTAGTTCATATAAGTTATACTAATTCATCTTTAGTCATATTTAACGAATATGGTAAATAAATTGATCCAATTTTCCGGCACACAAATACAAACTGTACAGTAGTAATAGGATGAATCGGACCGACATTTGAAAGGGAGCCTATAACAACAAACAAGTAATAGAGTAGAATGGGGGCCCCATTTGGGTTATTCCAAAGTACGGAGACATATATTTGACTTCCATTATATGTATTCGTAGTTGAAATATAATATAATCTGCAAAATTAAAAAAAAAATCCGATGTAATATTTGTGTAATTGAGGGGTAAAAACTAAGATGGGGCCATTTGTAAAAAGTGGTTCCATATAGATCACTTTCAAAGTAGGTTTTCTTAGTTGAAATATGACATGCTATACAAAATTGTAGCGAGATCCAATGTACGATATGAGATCTAGAGTTGTATTAGAGTAGAATGGGGGCCCAATTTGTATGGGGGTATACCAATATATGGACCCATATATTTGACTTTCATAGTATGTATTCTTATGTATGTTGAAATAAAATATAATCTGCAAAGTTAGAAAAACTTCCCATGAAAAATATGGGTCCTAGAGAGGTAATAATTAAAATGGGGGCCCATTTGTAAGGGCGCTACAATAAAAAGTGGGCCTTTATAGATAGATCACTTTAAAAGTAGATATTCTTTATTCAAGTATAACATGACCTGCAAAAATTTATCAAGATCCAATGTAAGATGAGCGTTCTAGAGCGATAATATTGTAAACTGGAGAGTGCGAACAAGCTTAGATGGACAGCAGACGGACGGACAGACATCGTTAAATCGATTCAGATGGTGATTCTAAGCCGATCCGTATGCTTAAAGGTGGGTCTAGCTCAATTATTTCTTGGTGTTACAAACATAACTTATAAACTAACGTATAATTACAAATAATGCGAAAAATAAAAGTCGTTTTTCATGATTTTCAAAAAAAAAAAATCCCTCAATCACTTCAGGTGGAAAAATCTCACCATTCATAAAAGAAAGAAAATAAATCCCAAAAATTAGATTTTTAACCTTTTTGTTAACCCCAAAAAAACTCATTAAGCGGGAAAAGTAAAAGCGGCGTTGAGATCGATCGGGACGAATTTTATATAAAATGTAAATATAAGAGAGAAATCTTCAAAAAAGTTTAAATATCTTAAATATTGGTAGATAGTGCTACAGTTGCTTGTATTTCAATTCTATTTTAATTACAAAAGTACAAATTTTGAAAATTCATTATCTCACTGACACAGGGCAAGATGACCTAATTTCATGGTTTAACCCATTTTTGCTGTAAAAGTAAAAAATACGAATTTGGAAAAATCTTTTTATTTTGCGTGTCCGAGATTCTAGCTGCGGCCATTTGATTGGTACCATATTTATCCCTTTTTTTCTGCATTTTACCCCTTAAGAGTACAACCTTCAAAAATCTCTTTTTTTTACTTGTCTACGAAATTAAGGGGAATGTACATTAGAGCGTACCAGGTTACAAGTAAAAAAAAAAAGTTCGCCGTACACCTTCGAATATGAAGTATTATTGAAAGGTAGTTTCAAAAAAATTTTTTTTATTTTTTTATGCCGAACGTAGGGGTCGCGCTTTTACATTTTTCATGTTTATCCCTCTATTCCCATTTTACCCCTTTAAAGTACGAATTTTGGAAAAAAAAAATAATTTCATATTATGTATCTACTCAATTAGAGGAATGTATACACCGAATTTTGAGTTTCTAGCTACTTTCGTTTGACAGGTACCATTTTTATCCCTTCTTGTCCCATTTCACCCCCTACGAATAAGAATCACTTTATGGTGCACGTTTTTATTATAAGCGGAATGCGCATACCCAATACCTAGTAAGTACAAGCAGACATATTGAAAAAACATGCATAAATACTCTAAAATATTAGGGGTTATTATGTGTATTTTCGGTCATTGTGAGGGAAAAAATTGTCCCTCAGTTCAATTTCGCCCAGTTACAATTCCAACCGATCGACTATTTATGGAAAATTTTGACGTCCTAATTTTATTCGTTTAGATGCTAGCGTGTTTTCAACGTACATGGCTAGATCGTCTTAGAATTTTACGACCATCAAGAATATATATACCTTATAGGGTCCCAGGTCGATATTTCAAGGTGTTTGGTATAAGGTGGTGGAGGGCATAAAAATAGAAAACAATTTTTATGATTTACACCAGGCCTACAATAGGGAACTCGTAAAGAATATAATAGTCTAATATAATTTCTTCTAAAGAAGAAAACAGAAAGTTCATCCAAAATCGAAACACGAAACCTCTATTTAATAGTAAATGCGAAGTTTTTGGCAATTCCTGCAATGTTGAATTAAAATGACTTAAACTAAGCCATATTACCAACGTGATAACAAAGCAAGCGGAATCTAAACCAAAAGCTGTAAAAAATCAATGCAAGTATTCGAACATGACATCCATTAGAGGAAAGCTAGATTAGTCCATTTCACTTTAAAAATTATCTTTAACAAACTTTGTTTCAATTCGCAGATTTTTTAATTTTTCTGGAAATTTTTTTTTGAATTTCCTATTTTTGAAATCCTATTTTTAGTGTCAATATATTTGAAACAAAAAAAATCCACAAAACAAATATTTTACTCTAAACATAGGGCTACTAAAATGCAATCGAAATATGGAAACTAAAAGTAAAGTTACTATTTTGTTCACTTCAAAGAGGCAAGAATGTCGCGATCGGCATCCTGGAAACGCCCATATCGAGTTAAAGTTAAATGTCTGCTAAATCAGATATTATTTTGGTTTTTTTGGGCATATGTCCGACAAGTGAACTCCGATTGTTATAAAATTTTGAATGAGGAAAAATAAATTTTCTCATCTTATCTCATCTGCGTACCTACTTTTCAGAAGTAAATTAAACGAAAATGACTAAATTGCGTTTTGCAACTAAAAAATCTAACTTTTTGCACTAAATGTATTCTATCTTCCAAAGGTGCAATCTCGTGCAGGCAATAGTTACCCTGCAAAAACGGGGAACCTTTCAACCGTTCCAAATATGTATAGATTTCGTTAAAGGCTTTTGAAGGAAAAAAGTTGTGTTTGTCCAAAGTCAGACATTTGTTCAAAAATTATATTTTTCACAATATTCATTACAACCAAACTATATTTGGCACAAACATATTTTTGGCGTCATAATAAAGCTAAGAAACCATAATTTCTAATAAAAAGAAATTTAGTGCAAAAGCTCTTAAAATGTGAGAGAAACAGTTCTAAAAAGTCAAAAATTAAATTAGCGTTTTTCAATTTTCAAAATCTGAAAAAAACGTGAAAATCTGTAATACAAAAAAAAAAAATTAAAATTTTTTCCTTTGCATTATGAACAAGTTCGTGAAAATATGTTAAAGAACATAAAAACAAAAAAATAAAAATTTTAATTTTCTTTAAAATCGAAAAATACGAAAAGTAGTCAACTTTGGGCCGATTTCTAGAATATATCTGATTTCCCGATTTTTTATGTTAATATCTCAAAATAATCCCTGGGTCCTTGTCTAATTTTGTTTTTTTACAGAACTCAAAAATGTGTTATTGAATTTAGGCCGATGGATTTTGATTCTGAACCACTATCGGCTGTGGAGCCGCTCCTTTCGTCGTTTCAGTGTGACTTTGACTCGGCATCGGTATTTTCGTAGAAGTGCAGTAAGATTTTCCAAATAAAGTCATTTCAAAAAGTCAATAGAAAACAGAAATCTTCAAAAAAGCTTAAATAGCTTAATTATTGGTAGATAGTGGTTGCTACAGTTGACTGTATTTTCATCCTATTTTAATTCTAAAACAACAAATTTTGAAGATCCATTACCTCAAGTACACAGTGCAAAATAACCTAACTTCATGATTCAACCATTTTTTGACGTAAAAATAAAAGAGTACGAATTTGGAAAAATCTTTTTATTTTGCGTACCCATGCAGTCAGAGTAATGTATACACCGAATTCCATGATTCTAACTGTGGCCATTTGGTTGGTACCAATTTTATCCCCTTTTTTCACATGTTTCGAAAATCTCTTTATTTTACGTGTTTAGAGGGATGTACACACCGAATTTAATCATTCTACCTGTAGCCGTTTAGTTGGTATCCTCTGTTGCCATTGTATCCCTAAAGAAAGTACGAATTTGCAAATACCTTTTTATTTTTCGTGTCAACGCTGTTAAAGGAATGTAAGCTCCGAATTTCATGAATGTAGCTGCTGTCATTTGGTTGGTACTATTTTTATCGCCTTTTTTCATTTTAACCCCAAAAAGTACGAATTTGGAAAAATCCCTTTATTTTACGTGTCTACGCAAACAGAGGAATGTATACAACGAATTTTATTACTTTAGGTACAGCCGTATGGTTGGTACTATTTTTATCCCTCTATTACCTTAAAAGCACAAATTCGAAAAAAAATTATATTATGTATCTACTCAATTAGAAGAATGTATACACCGAATTTCGTGTTTCTAGCTATTATGGTTTAATAGGTACCGATTTGTAGCCCTATTTGCCCATTTCACACCCCTACGAATAAGAATCACTTAATGGTGCTCGTTTTTGTTATACGGGGAATTCGCATACCCAATATCACATAATTACAAGCAGACATATTGAAAAATCTTGCTTAAATACTTTAAAATATTAAGGGATATTAGGGACATTTTTAGTCCTTGTGGGGAAACTTTTTCCCTTTGGACCGATTTCGCCCAGTTGCAATTCCAACCGAACTACGACTATAAAACATATTTATGGAAAATTTGGACGTCCTAGCTCCTTTCGTTTAGATGCTAGCGTGCTTTCAACAGACGGATGGACGGACGGACATGGCTAGATCGTCTTAGAATTTTATGACGGTCAAGAACATATATATACTTTATAGGGTCTCAGGTCGATATTTCAAGGTAAAGGTGATAAAGTTAGTATACCCCCATCCTGGAGTTGGGTGATATAAAAAAGGCCGTATATTCTTTTTCACCCCCTCTATCAGAATCCTTGGCAGATCGTTGTTATTTTCGAATAAGAGTTTCTTTTTATACCCTACACCACTTCGTGGACTAGGGTTGTATAAGTTAGTTTCGCGCCAAATGTTTGTAACACCAAGAAATAATTGAGCTAGACCCACCTTTAAGTATACGGATCGGCTTAGAATCACCAGCTGAATCAATTTGTTTTTTTTTTTTTTGACCAAGGATTTGTATTGAATTTGGGGAAAATCGTTTCAGATTTAGATATAGCCCCCATACAAATGTCGACCCCGATTAGACTTTTTCCGCCCTATAAAGCACATATAGTACCCGGTTTTTTCTTAAAATTTTGCATAACATCTTATAATCTAACTAGAAATACCTGTGATGAAAGCGGGTTAGATCGGTTCAGATTTAGATATAGTCCCAATACAAATGTCGCTCCCGATTTCACTTATTCCGCTTTAGCAAACGCATATTGTTCCCGATTTTCTTTAAAATTGGCACAACATTTTATAATCGAACTAGAAACACCTATGCTGAAAGAGGGTGAGATCGGTTCAGATTTAGATATAGCCCCTATACAAATGTCGCTCCCGATTTGACTTTTTCCGCCCTATAAAGCACATATAGTAGCCGATTTTCTTCAAATTTTGCATAACATCTTATAATCTAACTAGAAATGCCTGTGAAGAAAGTGGGTAAAATCGGTTCAGATTTAGATATAGCCCCAATACAAATGTTGCTCCCGAATGTTTAACCGATTTTGGCTAAAGTTTACATATTACATTTCACCGATAAACATACATGGTGAAAGCGGGTCACATCGTTCCAGGTTTGAATATACCCCCATATAAATGTTCTTTCCGATTTACCATTTTTTGTCAAACACATACATTTACAGGATTCAAAAATCCTTCCCGATTTCACTTTTTTTACCGAATTGAATTGTAATGAGACAGAAAGTGGAGTGTATCATATAGTCGGCTCCGTCCGTCTTTAGCCTTTCCTTACCTGTTTGGTATAGCCCAAATGGAGCCCCATTCTGCTCTAGAAACTATATCTTACATTGGATGTTCATCAAATTTTCCATAGCATTATATTTTTCAACTAGGAATACCTACCGTGGATGAGAAATATATAGGCGCATGTTTTGGCACAGGCCTCAAGTGTTGTTATAGGCCCCCTTCAAATGTCCGTCCGATTCATGCTATTACCGCTGTATAATCTGTATTTATCATTGAATCCTGATCAATTTTTCCAGATTATATTGGAAAATTGGATCAATTACTTTATTATTTATCATATTCATTTGACTAAAAATGAATTTATAGTAACTGTATAATTTATATGAAATTGCTCCCATGAAATAACTGGGTTTAGTAATCGAAGCACAGGGAGTGGTGTAGGGTATTATATAGTAGGCTCCGCCCGACTTTAGTCTTTCCTTACTTGTTTTCCATAGTCTTATTTTTGAAGAATATTTGCAAACCATATATCATATACCAACAACATTTCGACTTTCAACAGAGTACTTTTAGAATTCAGTGCGAGAAAAAAGTGGATTTGTGAACCACCCTAATGTATACTCCATCCACAGATAGAGAGAGATAATCAAAAGGACCTTAACGAATTACCCACAGCCACCACCATGCTGACAGAATGACAGATCTGTTTCAACATTTAATATTTAGCAAATGTCGAAAAACCATTAGGAAGGGATACCTACTAACTACATGTTGTCGACCATTTGGGTAATGGCTGTAGGTACAGCCATGGAACTGGTATTTAACACCCCTTTCATAAAGATTGTATTCGATTTAATGAAATCTCTGCAAGGGATGGAATGTATTGCATTACATTTGACCCGATGATGGGGAGACAAATGTATCATTGCTGGGGTAATGTCTTGTCGAATCTTTTTACCCCCAAAAATGTATGCTTTAAACAGACCATTCTACCCTAATCATAGACGACGATTCCACGTTGCGATATGATGGCCAGGCCATACTGTCAGTGGCTTTCGTTCGTTCGTCTTAGCCTTTCCTACCTTAAGGCCCATTTCGTTTTGGGTCTTTGGTTTTCTAACTGTTGCTTTTTGTGTCCGTGTGCTTTGTTGTTTGTGTGTCTGTGTATTTGTGTCAAATTAAGGAAAGGTTTCGTCTGGGGAACCTATCATTCATATGAAGTGGAAGGAAGGTCTTGTCAAAACAAAAGAACGAAATCATCAAACAACTGGGCGAAATGATTACGTCCGCAAAGGTCACAACAGATAAAGTACTATTAAGTTGAGCTGCAAAGAAATCTCTCTCGTTTCAGTTTAATCAATTTTAAATTGCAGACTGAAGGTATGAAAAAACTTCTAAAATTGCTTGAAACTTGAAAAGAAAAACGAAAAAAAAAATAATTACATAGTCCATGAGGGATTGTAGGGCCATTGAAAATAATAATAGAATTCATAAGAAATTGCAAAAAAACGGAGTGCAGCTCTTGGCTCTACAATAATAGTGGGAGGATGGACGCAAATGATATACAAAATGAAAAAGTACTCATGCATGTGTTGTGCTTGTGGTTGTTATGGACAAAACCTCCCTTTTAGACAAAGCCGCTTAAGCAAGAGTTGACTGCATCCTAAGAATAAAGAACACAATCAAAAAACAAGCAACAAGAGCGTTGAGTCGTCGAATCTGTCAACGGCGATATAAGTCATTAGACCAGCATTTCATAATGGGATAATATACATTTAAAATTCTAATAAATAAAAAATATTCAGTTATTTGTTATTAGATAATAAATAACTGGGTACATATAAATCTAATATGGTAATTTGGAAACCTCATATATAGCACTCATACACAGTCAAACGAATGTGCTGGACGATTTGTACTATTTTAGCTAAAAGCCCCTTCGTATGTATAATTTTTATCATTTTCTACCAAGTTTAGAGCAAAAAATTACAATCGCAGAGCTTTTATATCTTCGATTTGATGCAGCAGGCCATTTTATAACTTTTGCACCTCTTTCCCCAAATTTTGAAAAATCACTATAAGTAACGTGTGTTTTTGTTTTTTCTAAAAACATGTTCTTTATATGGTAACACTTTTATTCCTTTTCGTCCCTCATCCTCCTTATAAGTACAAATTTTGAAATATCCATTTAAGTTCCGCGTTTACGTAAATAAAGGGCTGTACAACATTTTTCGTCCCACGCAACCCTGTGAAGTATAAATTTACTGCGAAAAATCCAATTTTACAGGGCTTTTACATGGTCAGAGGAATTTACATACCAAATTTCACGATTCAAGCTGTAATACTTTAGATGATACAATTTGTATCCCTTTTTATCCCGCTCACGCATTAAAAGCACAAATTCCAAAAACATCTATTTATGCTGCCAGTCTACATGGTCAGAGGAATTTGCACACCAAATTTCACGACTATAGCTGCGATACTTAAAATGGTACCATTTTTGTCGCCCTCACCCCCGCTTCTATGTCGTCAGAGGCATTTAAACTCCAAATTTCACGACTATAGCTGCAATACTTAAATTGGTACCATTTTCATTCCTTTTTGTCCCGCGCACCTCTTATAAGTACACATTTTGAAAAAATCTAATACTACTGCGCTTCTACATGGTCAGAGGATTTTATATACCAAATTTCACGAATCTAGCTGTAATACTTTATTTGGTACCATTTTTATCCCTTTTTGTCCCGCTCACCCCTTATAAGTATAAATTTCAAAAAATCCATTTAGATTTGCGCTTCTACATTGTCACACACGCACGACTATAGCTGCAATACTTAAATTGGTACCGTTTTTATCCCTTTTTGTCCCGCGCACCCCTTAAAAGTACAAATTTCGAAAAATCCCTATTTGTAGCTCGCCTGCATGGTCAGTGCAAGGAACACACCGAATTTGATGTTTCCCATTTTACTGTGCTTCTACATGGTCAGAGGAATTTACATATCAAATTTCGCGATTCTAGTTGTAATACTTTAGTTGGTACCATTTTTATCGCTTTATGTACCGCTCACCCCTTATAAGTAAAAATTTCAAAAAAATCATTTAGATTTGCGCTTCCACATTGTCAGAGGAATTTACACACCAAATTGCACGAGTATGCAGTACTTAAATTGGTACCGTTGTCATCCCTTTTTGTCCCGCGCACCCCTTAAAATTACAAATTTTGAAAAATCCCATTTTACTGCGCTTCAACATCATCACGATTCACGATTCTAGCTGCAACACTATAGTTGGTACCACTTTTATCCCTTTTTGTCCCGCTCGCCCCTTAAAAGTACAACTTTCGAAAAATCCCTATTTGTAGCTCGCCTGCATGGTCAGTGCAAGGAACACACCGAATTTGATGTTTCTAGCTATTGCCGTTTAGTGAGGATTAGGGTTTGGGGTTTCCCGGACTTTTTTCATTTCCCGGCAAAACGGGAATGAAAAATTTCATTCCCGGGAATCCCGGGAAAAAGTAATATATTTATTGGTATGTTCAATATGGTTTAAAATATCAACATTTAATAACTGGTGTGTTTTTTTTTCAATACTGTCATATTACAAAATAAAAACGAATGTTATTGTCAAAATATTTTAGAAATTATTTTTCATTTTACAAATATTTTACTCTACACCTTTTCAAGATTATATTCGGAACATACAAATTTATATTGAGAAATGTAAATTCATATTAGGGACATATAAATTCATAATGGGTAATGTAAATTTATAATAGGAACATGTTAATTCATAATGAAATATATAAATCATAATTCATTGAGAACAATTAATTCATAATAGGAACATACCAATTCATAATGAAATATACAAGTTTGTAATCAGAAAATCCAAATTCATAATCAGAAAATACGTTTTCATATTCAGAAAATATGAATTCATAATGAGAAAATATAAAATCATATTGAGAAAATGTAAGTTTATAATGAGAACATTGATAAAATATGTACATACATTGATAAAATAACGTACATACATAGCTTCGATTATAAATTTTAGAGTTCCTGATTATGAATTTATATTTTATGAATATATATTCCTGAATAAGAACTTATATTTTCTCATTATCAATTTGGATTTTCTCATTTTGTATTTATATATCTCATTATCAATTTGTATGTTCTTATTATGAATTTATATTTCTCAATATGAATTTACATTTCACATTACGAATTTACAGTGCTGATTATGAATTATCATGCTCTTATTATGAATTTACATTTCCTGTTATGAATTTACATTTCTCATCGTGAACTTACATATTCCGATTATAAATTACATTTTCTCATTATAAACTTGAAAAGTTGTAGACTAATCGTCAGAATAGCATATTTATATTGCAGGTAGATGTGACTGACACCTACACTAGATTCAAAATTGAAAACGATTAAGGAAACAAATAACTCATATGACGGAGAATGTTATGACGCATTTAATTTGGAGTATTCATTCGTCTGGAGACAAAAATATTTTATAGAAACAGGGGGGAATATTCTAAACTGTAAAAACAAAAGAAACATAAAAAATTAATATTAATTTAATAAATTCAAAAAAAAAAATAAAAATATTGAAATACACCGTAGCATATATTTATATTGCTATTTTTAGACCATTTCTATCTGGCTATATATGTAAAGTAAATTGCTCTTAAAGAAGATATTCACTTCGATTCTTCTAGGAAAACAAGAAAATTAACATTATGTAAGCCATAGTATTGTCGGCATGAAATTTTTATTTCACAATAAAGATCCTGCAAATAGCCTCACAAAAAGATTTTATTCCCCTTGCTGGGTTTCGCTTAAAATGGCTATTTAGCGAATTTAAAAAGTTTTGTTTGTAGTAATATAAATATAAAATAATATAAACAAATACTCATTATTGTCAGTAATGTTAATAAAGGGTGATTTTTTAAGAGCTTGATAACTTTTTTTTAAAAAAAACGCATAAAATTTGCAAAATCTCATCGGTTCTTTATTTGAAACGTTAGATTGGTCCATGACATTTACTTTTTGAAGATAATTTCATTTAAATGTTGACCGCGGCTGCGTCTTAGGTGGTCCATTCGGAAAGTCCAATTTTGGGCAACTTTTTCGAGCATTTCGGCCGGAATAGCCCGAATTTCTTCGGAAATGTTGTCTTCCAAAGCTGGAATAGTTGCTGGCTTATTTCTGTAGACTTTAGACTTGACGTAGCCCCACAAAAAATAGTCTAAAGGCGTCAAATCGCATGATCTTGGTGGCCAACTTACCGGTCCATTTCTTGAGATGAATTGTTCTCCGAAGTTTTCCCTCAAAATGGCCATAGAATCGCGAGCTGTGTGGCATGTAGCGCCATCTTGTTGAAACCACATGTCAACCAAGTTCAGTTCTTCCATTTTTGGCAAAAAAAAGTTGGATATCATCTCACGGTAGCGCTCACCATTCACAGTTACGTTACGATTCGCATCATCTTTGAAGAAGTACGGTCCAATGATGCCACCAGTCCATAAACCGCACTAAACTGTGACTTTTTCTGGATGCATTGGTAGCTCTTGCAATGCTTCTGGCTGATATTCACTCCAAAATCGACAATTCTGCCTATTTACGTACCCATTGAGCCAAAAATGAGCTTCGTCGCTGAACACAATTTCTTTCTTTCTGAACTTTCTTAACAGAGCACGCATTTTGATAATAAAATTCAATGATTTGCAAGCGCTGCTCGTTAGTAAGTCTATTCATGATGAAATGTCAAAGCATACTGAGCATCTTTCTCTTTGACACCATGTCTGAAATCCCACGTGATCTGTCAAATACTAATGCATGAAAATCCTAACCTAAAAAAAATCACTCTTTACATATATGAATTTGAAATACATCTAAAAATTCCAATTTAAAAAATTTTGCAATAGTTCCCGTATTCCCGGGAAATTGAAAATTTTTTCCCGGGAATTCCCGGACCTCAGGACAGGGCACACACGCCGAATTTTAAAGACGTAAAAATACTTGCAGAAGAGAGAAACTATAAACGAAGATTTACTCTCCAAGTATTACACATTATTGATGTTCCCACGGATAAGAGAATAAATTACAAAACGGACACAGAAAACTTTGCGAAAGCTTATCGTCATATTGTACAAAAATACAGACGAAAACAAAACATAATTTTTTGGTTGACAATAACTTGTGCGCTACGCAAATAATAGTACCAATAATTAGTAAAATTGTTTCGTGTTTTTTATTATAGTTAATATTTGTTATAATTTAATTTCTCAGCGACTTTTCAACATCAAACCCGGCCTGTTTAAGTAAATGATTCTCACAAACGACTCACTTGCCGAATATCCGTTTTTATACCCTACACCATTTCGTGGTATTATAAGATAGTTTTCCGCGAAATGTTTGTAACACCAAGAAATAATTGAGCTAGACCCACCTTTAAGCATACGGATCGGCTTAGAATCACCAGCTGAATCGATTTAACGATGTCCGTCTGCTGTCCATCTAAGCTTGTTCGCACTCTACAGGTCGCAATTGTTGACAATTGTTGTCATGAAATTTGGCAGAAGCTACTTTTTTGGCCAAGGACGATTGGTATTGAATTTTGAGAAAATCGGTTCAGATATAGATATATAGCCTCCATACAAATATCCCTATAATTTACACTATTACTGCTCTAGAATACACATTTTACATGGGATCATGACCATGACGTGTCATATTCGAACTAGAAACAGCTCACGGGAAAGTGGAGCACATAGGTCTATGTTTTGGTATAGCTCCCATACAAATGTACCTCCGATTTACAATATTACTGCTCTAAAATGCGCATTTCACATGGGATCTTGATCAAATTTCCCACACAATGTTACATTTGTACTAGAAACACGTATTTTGACAGCCAGCTATATAGGTCAATGTTGTGGAATGTTTGGGGCCCATACAAATGGGCCCCCAGTTTACAATATTATCGCTCTAGAACGCACATCTTACATTGGATCTTGATAAATTTTTCCAGATCATGTTATACTTGAATAAAGAATATCTACTTTTAAAGCGATCTATCTATAAAGGCCCACTTTTTATTGTAGCGCCCTTACAAATGGGCCCCCATTTTAATTATTACCTCTCTAGGACCCACATTTTTCATGGGAAGTTTTTCAAACTTTGCAGATCATATTTTATTTCAACATACATAAGAATACATACTATGAAAGTCAATTAGATGGGTCCACATATTGGTATACCCCCATACAAATTGGGCCCCCATTCTACTCTAATACAACTCTAGATCTCATATCGTACATTGGATCTCGCTACAATTTTGAATATCATGTCATATTTCAACTAAGAATACCTACTTTGAAAGTGATCTATATGGAACCACTTTTTAATGTAGCGCCCTTACAAATGGCTCCATCTTAATTTTTACCCCTCAAGGACACAAATATTACATCGGATTTCTTTTTAAATTTTGCAGATTATATTATATTTCAACTAAGAATACATACAATGAAAGTCAAATATATGTGTCCATACTTTGGAATAACCCAAATGGGCCCCCATTCTACTCTATTACTCCATGTTATTGTAGGCTCCCTTTCAAATGTCGGTCCGATTCATCCTAGTACTACTGTACAGTTTGTATTTGTGTGCCGGAAAATTGGATCAATTTATTTACCATATTCGTTAAATATGACTAAAGATGAATTAGTATAAATTATATGAACTACATAAAATTGCTCCCAGGAAACATGTGGGTTTAGTAATAAAAGCGAGGTATATACGCCGGGAGTGGTGTAGGGTATTATATAGTCGACCCCGCCCGACTTTAGTCTTTTCTTACTTGTTAATTTTTAATTTGTATTTGTTAAGTAAATAGCAAATAGATGTTAAATAAATTTTGAGTAATTTATTTTTTCTCTATTTTTCTATGAGACACAAAAATACTTTTTTCTAATTTTTTAATTTCTATTTTTTTTTTGGTCTGTAATCAATGTTTGATTTGAACTGGGATATTGTCCTGGCTCAAGACCATTTTACATATGCAACTCAATGAAATGCTTGAAAGATGGCATGTGTACTTTATTAGTGGGATTTTTTAAACGCAAATGAGTTGTGCTTCTCGTTCGTTTGTGAGAATCATTTTCTTAAAGAAAAATCGCTGCGAAGCCACTTGAAAAGACCTTTGACATGGTCGAAATCATGATAGTGGTAGTCTGCAGCCAAGTAATAAATGTCACCATGCCAGTTGTAAATAAATTTGCATTCTATTAAATACAGATGCAAAATGGTCTTGTTCTGTTCAAATCAAAACAGAAAATTAAACAAAAAATTAAATTAAAACAATATATTATTTAACTTGTTCCTTATTTTACCAAAATATGCCTTCGAGTTTTGTTAAATAAATAGTGCCACGATGGTGTTCCTCCAGAGTCTCCGACTCTATAGCCGCCCTGGCCTACTGTAAACAATTGTACAGTACAATTGTTATGTTGGAAAATATGAAAATTTTTGTTCCACATGCCTGAATCTTCAACCTAGGGGGGTTATATGGGACAGACAAAAGGTGCAACGCATCAGCTTAACCGACTGAAACTTTCTTAGTTATGCTATCCTATATCGCTGTAAAATTCCAAGATGGTCTACCCACGTTCGTTCATCTGAGAATCTATCTTAATTCGATTACACTTCTATCAAAACATTGATAGGCATTGCCAAAAGATATATCCAGGGCTCTAGCCAACACCAGCCAATACTGTAGGGTGTACCACAAATAGAGAAGCGAACTTACACTCTGCAATAGAGCAACCAATTTTCATTTATTAACGACTTTCATTTTGTTTTGTTTCGCTTTTCTTCTTTGTTGTCGTTGTTCGTTGTGATGTTATTGCCCCACCTCCATTAGTGTCAAAGATATCAAAACCAAACACACACACACACTCACATCCCACATTCTCCGCATCGCATATCACATATCCCGCAACCAAAACCATAACCACAGCCATGACCATAACCATATTGCATGCAACAGAGGAGTTTCACACTCACACACAGAAAGCTCTAATAGCAACTGCCACAACAATATGAGGGCAGAAGCAGAAGAAGAATTGAATTCAGTGTTAGCCACCAGAGGCAAGACTCCTACTGACCTTCGGCTTAGAATATTCATGGTAGTCCAGAGAGTGTCACACACACACAAACACATTTGTATACAGGCCATAAGAATCTACGCTCCGATGAATATTTGCCAGATTGGAGCGTAAAGTGTTGAGCTTGTGTGTGTGTGTGTGTGGTAGTTGAAAGCCTAACAAAGAACGCGCATCTCCTGCGGTGCCTGGGCCATATGAATGGGAGAGTGTGAAGCGTATGAATAAACCCGGAGGGTAAATTTAATTGCATTGCGACCAAAAGCACAGTTGAAATAATTCTGACAACTTCACTGGGAAATTATTATCAGGCGGATCCCTGAAAACATTTCGAGGTGTGTGCGTGTGTGTCTATGCTTAAACTTCATCGCGCACAAGTCACTACTTCGGCACGCCTGGAAGATTATTAAAGGATTGTTTGTATTATACAAAAACAAAACAAGTCAATAGCTTAGTGAAAGAGTTCGCGAATGTTCTAGGTTCGAAACCCAGACATCACATTGTCGAAATACAACATCTAACAATATGGCTGTTTTTCTTTAAGACTTGATAACTAAGCTGCGATAACAAAAATCTAAATAAAATGTTAAAATTTCACTCAAAATAAAAAATTCTTTTTTAAAATTGTTGCCAAAAGCAATGTCAATGTGTGTGTGAAAACAAATTTTGAAAAAATAATTTTGTGTTAAAAATGTTTGACTTAGCCTGGATAATTATCCAGTCAAAAGTCAAAATGATGGATATCGAGGCTAAGACCAATAATTTTTTTTTTAAATTTCTTTTGATACATATATTTATATTGTAGTTGGCGACAATGTGAAAAAATATTTTTTATTTTGAGCACAAAATTAAATTTTTATTAACGTTTTTTTATCGCAGCTTGTTATCCCGGCCTAAAGAAAAACAGCCCTAATGTACATACATGTTGGATGGCATGCACACAATGGGCAAAACATTGTTTTAATGCCGAACACGTGACAGCTTGTAGAGTGCAGAGGAGGGTGAGTGTGCGACAAGCAAACGATAGGTTCATGGTTCGATTCCCCGACTAGTAAGTATCAAAACTTACTAGTCTTGGTGCGTGGAATTTAAATATATCGAAAAATATCACAAAGGAAAAGATACAAAATACAATTATCTTCCAGGCGTGCCGAAGTAGTGACTTGGAATTCAATAAACGCTTCCAAATATTTATCGGTTATGAATACATGGATATTAGGATAGGCAAATGTATCCTGAACTAGTAAAAATTGTGTTAAGTTCGGCCGGGCCGAATTTTATATACCCTCCACCATGGGTTGCACTCCACAGACGCTGTCGATTTTCATAGAAGTGCAGTAACATTACAGGTGAATGTTAATTTCTTAATATAGCTAAACTAAAACAAATACAAATATTGAAAAATCCCTATCCCTATTAATATTATAAAACCTTAGTGTAAGTCTGTCTGTGTTGTTGTAGATGGGTTCTCATCCGACGAGCATAGGTTAACCGCAGGAGTACCACAGGGCTCTGTCCTTTCCCCCTCCCTTTTTCTTATTTTCATCGACGACCTCTTGGATCGGACTGTGAATCCAATTTACTCATTCGCGGATGACATCAACCTCTGTCATTCATACTCATTCGATCATAGACCAAGTCGTCAATAAATTGAGGATAAAAGGCAATTGATGGATGAGTCACTTAGCCAGGATTTGATGGCCATTTCTGAATGGGGTCGTGAGAATAGAGTAGATTTTAATGCACGTAAAACCCAGTGCTCATTGTTGTCTCACAAGCGATTCACTGATCCAACGGTGTCGTCGATTTTAATGAACGGTGTAGATATTGAGCAATCAGATGCTCTCGTTGTTCTTGGCATAAAAATACAATGTGATGTTCGTTGGACAAAACATGTATTTGATGTGTCGAAAGAAGCATTCAAGTGTCTAGGCTTCTTAAACCGGTGTAAGAAATACTTCACTCCCTCTGATCTTCTCAATATCTACACTACTTACATCAGACCAAAGATGGAATATAACTCCCATATATGGTCGGGTGCTCCAGCTTCATCACTGGAGCTACTTGACCGTGTACAAAGGAGGGCGATGGTCTTGATAGGTGATGGTAGGATATCCAATTCTATTGTTTCTCTTGAACATCGTCGTAATGTTGGTTGTGTGTCTTTGTTCTATCGATACTTTCACGGTGTTTGTTCTTCTGATATTCGTGATCTTATACCGCCCGTGAGAACGTTCGGTAGAGATACGCGACTTTCCAGGAATTCTCACCCACTTGTTGTCGATTGGACAACCGACCGGACCACACATTACAGAATGAATTCGTTCTTCGCCCGCACTATCCGTATGTGGAATCGACTTCCGGCAGATATCTTCCCGGCCAATTATGATGTTCAGAAGTTTAAAACTAGAGTCAACAAACACTACTCCCTCTTTCCTCCTCCCAATACCGTATCTTCCTTCCGCCAACGCAATGCGCTGCATTTATAGGGGACATCCCCTTAGTGAAAAAAAAACGGCTGACCCGATGTTGGTGAAATTTTCAGTACTGATAGATGCAGGTCTGGAAGGAACTATAGGCTATAGAATTTTTGAAAATTTACTCTGTGGGCGGAGGGGGCGTGCCAATAGTGTTTTTGAGAGCTAGAAGGCTGAAAATTGGTACATATACATATATTACTGACCACGAGAATGATAAATATGATGCCGAAATTTGGATTTTCATTTTGTGGGCGAAGTGGGCGTGGCAAAAGTGTTTTTGAGAGGTAGTAGGCTGAAAATTGGTAAATATATATTAGTGACCACAATAATATCAATATGATAAGATCAATATGAAACCTAATTTTAAGTTTTACCAATTTTTTTTGCCTGGCGAAGCGGGCGGGGTTCAGCTAGTAATTTTATAAATAAATGTAAAATTTTAATTATTTTAAATCACATAAAAGTACATATAAGACAGGAATCTTCAAAACAGCTTAAATACCCTACATATAGGGGGATGGTGGGAACACTTTCAGCTACAGCCGTTTGGTTGGTTGTATTTCCATGATATTTTAATGACAAAGGTATGCATTTCGGAAATCCATTATTTCTCACGTACACAGTGCAAGACAAACCTAACCTCCTGAATATACCCATTTTTGCCGTAAAAGTAAAAAAATACGAATTTTGAAAAATCATTTTAATTTTGTGAGTTTATGCAGTTTACACCGAATTCCATGACTCTTGCTGCGGCCATTTGGTTGGTACCATTTGTACCCCCTTTTTCCCATTTACCCCGTTTCGAAAATATCTTTTTTTGCGTGTCTACACAATGAGAGGGTTGTACACACCAAATTTCAACATTCTAGCTGTAGCCGTTTAGCTGGTACCATTTTTATCCCTCTGCTCCCATTTTAACCATTGAAAATACAAATTTGGACAAATCTTTTTATTTTGCGTATCTATGCTGTCTGAGGAATGTATATACCGAATTTCATTATTCTAGGTACAGCCGTTTGTTTGGTACTATTTTTATCCCTCTATGTCTTTTTTACCCCTTAAAAGTACGAATTTGGAAAAAAATTCTTTTATAGTATGTATAAGGTGACCATCCATCGCGCTTATCGCGGGACTATCCCGCTTATAGATGCCCAGACCCGCTTAAATTTTCCATCCCACATAATCCCGCTATTTACAAAAAATCACGCTTTTTCGTTTTACATTATTTTTGGTACAACATCGATTACAAATTGTCACTTAAAAATAATTAATTACCCTCATCCTAAATTTTGGGTCTAGTTTTAGGGGAATATTACTAATGAGATTATTAATAGTAATTTAATCTATACTTTGATAAAATGTAATTCAATGCTGCGTTGTTCAATTGAATAATTTAAAACTTTTATTTATTAATAATACATGTCATAGAATGTCAAACAGTTTATAAAAAGAAACCATGCTATAGAAATCAATTTCAATAATATAGTCGTTTGTTTGACAGGTAAAGCGTCTTTTACTATTAAAACAAGTAAGGAAAGGCTATAGTCGGGCGGGGCCGACTATATGATACACTTCACTTTCTATCGGAATACAATTCAATTCAGTAAAAAAAGTGAAAATGGGAAATTTTTTTGTATGTTTCCTAATCACAGGCTAATATGACCTGGTCCAATTTGTCAAAAAAAAATAATATTTGTATCGGGGCTATATCCAAACATGGAATGAAGTGACTAACTTTCACAATAAGTTCTTCTTGTTGAAGTATAACGTGTTATGCTCAATTTTAAGAAATTCTCTGAAAATACGCGGTTTCTGGGGGAACGAAATTTGTATGGGAGCTATATATAAATCTGAATCGATCTAACACACTTTTACCACAGGTGTTTCCAATTGAAATATAAGGTCGTTTTTTTGCGAATTTAGAATAAAATCTG
Source organism: Polietes domitor (assembly GCA_947397865.1). NCBI lineage: Eukaryota > Metazoa > Arthropoda > Insecta > Diptera > Muscidae > Polietes > Polietes domitor. Next base: position 19,151,757 of record OX377618.1, on the reverse strand, counting down.
TTAAAATATGTGGATTCTAGATCGGAAATATTCAAATTGGGAGCGAAATTTGTATGGGAGCTATATATAAATCTGAACCGATCTAACACATTTTTACCACAGGTTTTTCCAGTTGAAATATAAGGTGTTTTGCGAATTTTGAAGAAAATCTTTTAAAATATGTGGATTCTAGAGCGGAAAAATTCAAATTGGGAGCAAATATTGTACGGGAGCTATCTATAAATCTGAACCGATCTTATACATTTTTACAACAGATGTTTCCAATTGAAATATAATGTGTTTTGCCAATTTTGAAGAGCGAAATTTGTACGGGAGCTATATATAAATCTGATCCGATCTAACACGTTTTTACCACAGGTGTTTCCAGTTGAAACGTGAAGTTGACGGACATTGCTAAATCGACTCAGAAAGTGATTCTAAGCCGATCGGTATAATTAACAATGGGTCTATTACATGGAGTATATTTCACTATATTACCGATTCTAGCCTGTCGACTTTTTACTGTTTTAAATAAAATTTTTTGCAATCTTCAAAAATGTTCTTAAATATCCTAAATATTTTTTATTTATTTAGTTATGTTTTTAGAGAAAAACTGAATGACTCTCCACCAATCTTAACTATTCGCAATCCAAACAATCCACTATTGTCCCAAATTTATATTTTTTGGCAGAAATTCGAAAAATTTAAATTGGAAATTGTTAAATGTGTATATATTTTCTTAATGGCAACACTCCAAGCTATCATGAATATGTATTGGAGAAAACTAGGCGGCAACACTGCAAGCCTGAGAAGCATTTAAAGTTTGCCGTTGAAACAAGTGGGATTAATTCCGATCTAAAACAATTATACAAAATACTTAAAATTAAGGCGTAAAAAGAAACTAATGAAGTGACTATATTATTGAAAATGTTGGCCGGCGTAAGTAGTTGAAAAATATATTTAACATTTTGTGATTACTGTTGTCTTGTTAGTTTTCTTAAGTGTTGTAATTTTGTGATTCGTAGTGAGCATAACCTATAAAAGTCGTGGACCAAAAGTTATATGTAGGACTCAACTTGACTCAAAGTGTAAATGTGAACGTGTTCGTTTATGGTAGAATTAATATCTCGACAGCATTTTTCGGCAAACTCCTACAATTGCCACTTTAGTTTAGCACAATTTCGATTAGCCATAGTACAAATATTTGATCATATCTCTGAATCAGATTTGTGTATGAGACCCATCAACATCTCATTTTAAAGGTATTGTAAGTACCTTTAAAATGGTATATAATGTCATCCACTTTTCTGTACACATGTAGACATTTTATATTATGTCCTGAAATAATTATTTAAATTGCAGTGTCAAGTAGAATATTTGTATGCTATATTTTGCTTTTGTAATAAGGTTCAGAAAAACATTGTTCGTCATAGCGAAATGAGTTTCATTATTTTAAGCTTTCTTACAATTTTGTTTTTGGTCATTCTGTACTAACACAGGGTGATAATTATGTTGGTTATATATTGAGTTTATATGGGAGGTTGTAGTGGGCGTGGTCCAATCGCCCTAATTTTATTTTTTAAGTATATTATGTCTAGCAAATGTGCAAAATTGCGAGATTGTATCTTTATTTTTCGACTTTATGCCAGAAAAAATGGATTTGGGACCAGTTTGCAATCAGAGTAGCTTGAAGTTTTCTACAAAATCCCGCTTTTTGAATTCATAAATCCCGCTTTTTGTCCAATAAGAGATGGTCACGTTAAGTATGTATCTACTCAATTAGTGGATGGCACACACCGAACTTCATATTTATCCCTTTTTTTAACTTCTAACTCTCTATTACATGCAGTTTTATAAGTTTCTTTTAATTTTTATAATAACAACGCCGTCATTTTCAAATTGGTCTTCCTCATCGACATCAGCTGAATGAAATATTTTCTCTCTAAGCAGACTAACTATTTTTCTTTATTTGTTAGCGACATATTTTTTTGTACAATTTTTCTCTTGTGGATAGGTGAATTCTCAAACAACAAGAGTGATTCATTAAATTTGGAATTTTTTAACGAGGCTTCTGATGAAATATTGCCATCGGATAAGTACGCGTTATTTACTTCAGGGATTGGCGTTAAATTTATCATTGAATCACTTTCACTATCTTGTATTGGCATTTTGTTCATTCTTATACGGCAACTATTACAAATTCTAATTTTTCAACGTATATAGCCAAGAACGTCGGCGAAAAGTACTTGTAATTACCTTTAAAATAAGCCATCATTCTTTGAATTGTGCCCACGCGTTTTCTCACTACACTATTTTCAATGTTCATACCTCGGCAAGTTTTTCTTGATTTTCGCAATTTTCAATTGGTCATATATTTTGAAAAAAAATTCGGTTTTTTTTCGTCTTCTACGAATCAAATATTTTATAAAGTTTAGTTATCGTACAAAGTTTCAACGAAATCGGAAATGGTGATGTAAAAAAGTGTTCGGTTTGACATGGAATGATCGATATAAGAAATGAATAAGAACTGAAATGCGCATTTCAAGTATCAAGTAAATATTCAAAAAGCATGCTTAAATGTTCCACATATTTTGAGTTTTATGGGGGGTATTTTTAGTCCTTGTGTGGGCAATTTTTTCCTATGGACCGATTTTGAACACTTTAGTCACATTTATGTCAAATTGGGACGTTCTAGCTCATTTCGTTTTGATGCTAGCGTGCTTTTCACAGACGGGCATGGCTAGGTCGTCTTATAATATATATATATATATTTTTTATAGGGTCCCAGGTTGATATTTCAAGTGGTTTCAAACGGAACGACAAAGTTAGTATACCCCCATTCTGAGGAAGTAGACAAATTTGTGAGATTTTTATTTAAAAATTATTTAAAATTACTAAACCAATCACAGAATTATATCGCACATCTACTGAAAGAGTGACATAACTCTGAACTCACATAAAAAATAAACTAAAATTTCATAAATTTAATTAATTATTTTTATTAATTATTTACTTCATTTTTTAATTATTAATTTAATAATTTCAGTCATTTCTTAGTGTGAATATTGTAATTTTTCACATGGCTAGATCGTCTTAGAATATATATATATTTTATTGGGTCCCAGGTTGATATTTCAAGTGGTTTCAAACGGAACGACAAAGTTAGTATACCCCCATCCTGAGGAAGTAGACAAATTTGCGAGATTTTTATTTAAAAATTATTTAAAATTACTAAACCAATCACAGAATTATATCGCACATTTACTGAAAGAGTGACATAACTCTGAACTCACATAAAAAATAAACTAAAATTTCATAAATTTAATTAATTACTTTTATTAATTATTTACTTCATTTTTTAATTATTAATTTAATAATTTCAGTCATTTCTTAGTGCGAATATTGTAATTTTTCAAATCATTGGAAAAGGAAAAATGCCTAAAAAATAAGAACATATAATATCTGCTGTCTTTTTGTGATGAAAGCTAATGTTTATAGAAATTTTTAGCCTCTTTATTTAAATTTTATTGATTGTATACTTTATTAAAAATTCTTTTCATCGCTGCTTTTGTCGATTAAATTGTTTCCTATTTTTTTTATTAAAATGTTTTTCTGACTTAAAGTCAGCAAGGCCTTCTGAAGATGGTCGCCATCACCCAAAATTATGATAATGGTATGTGTATTAGGCTGGGTTGCGGTCCGTACAAATGAAAAAACAATTTCCAGTCACCCCACGAAAATAAAGTTCGGATTGTTTAGTGATGATTTACAAAATATTTCGTTCCTAGATCAAGTCGTCATGTGAGCTAAACGCTCCTGAAAAAAACCCTAAAAATCATGATTTTTCCCGTGGAATTTGTGCGGGATTTTTGTCAGTTTTTTCTGAAATAATATAAATATATGAAATAATATAATATCAATATAATTTTTATTCTTGTCTTAAAGTAACTTATTGGTCGAATTATTGGACCTTTATAGTATTTCTTTGTGTTTTTTCATAGTGAAAATTTTTTCATATTTGGTGTTAGTATTTTATAAAAAATAATTAGCGAATGATGCCTAAATGATGAATATCGGAGCGAAATTGACACCGCAGCTCTCATTTTTGTAAAAATAGTTTGGAAATTTTGCCTCTGAAATTGCATCTCTTGTGTTAAATTATTTTACAAACATGCAGTCAGTGACGTAATTTTTCGTCCGTTAAAATATTATTAAAATATTTCGTCGTCAATATAAAGGTCCAATGATACGACCAACGAGTTACTCTAAGACAAGAATAAAAAATTTTATTTAAAGTGTTTCCAAGGGTCTATTCAGGGTCAGAAAAAAATTGACAAAAATGCAGCATTAAACAAACAAGTAAGGAAAAGCTAAAGTCGGGCGGGGCCGACTATATAATACCCTACACCACTCCCTGTGTATATACCTCGCTTTGATTACTAAACCCAGGTGTTTCATGTGAGCGATTTTATGTAGTTCATATAAATTATACAGTTACTATAAATTCAAAATAAATAATTGATCCAATTTTCCGGCAGACAAATACAAATTATTTCAGTAGTAATAGGATGAATCGGACCGACATTTGAAAGGAGGCCTATAACAACACTGGTTCAAAACATGGGCCTATATATTTCTCATTCACGGTAGGTATTCCTAGTTGAAATATATCATGATTCGATGTAAGACGTAGTTTCTGGAGCTGTATTAGCGTAGAATGGGGGCCCATTTGGGTTATTCCAAAGTGTGGTCACATATATTTGACTTTGTATTCTTAGTTGAAATATAATATAATCTGCAAAATTTGAAAAAAAAAAAATCCGATGCGAAATTTGCGTTCTTGAGGGGTAAAAATTAAAATGGCCCATTTGTAAGGGCTCTACATTAAAAAGTGGGCCCATATAGATCACTTTCAAAGTAGGTATTCTTAGCATGAAATATGAATAGAATATAATCTGCAAAATTTTAAAAACTTCCGAAGTAAAATGTGGGTCCTAGAGAGGTAATAATTCAAACGGGGTCCACTTTTAAGGGCGCTACATTAAAAAGTGGGCCTTTATTGATCGCTTTCAAAGTAGGTATTCTTAATTGAAATATAAGATGATCTGCAAAATGTTATCAAGATCCAATGTAAGATGAGGGTTCTAGAGCGATAATAGTATAAACTGGGGGCCCATTTGTATGGGGGCTATAGCAAAACATTGACCTATATAGTTAGCTTTCAAAATACGTGTTTCTAGTATAAATGTAACATTCTGTGGAAAATGTGATCAAAATTCGATTTAAAATGTGAATTTTAGAGCAGTAATATTGTAAATCGGAGGTACATTTGTATGGGGGCTATATCAAAACATTGACCCATGTGCTCCACGTTCCCGTGAGCTGTTTCTAGTTCAAATATAACACGATTCTGAAAATTTGGGCATGATCCCATGTAAAATGTGTATTCATTATAGAGCAGTAATAGTGTAAATTATAGGGATATTTGTATGGAGGCTATATCTAAATCTGAACCGATTTTCTCCAAATTCAATACCAATCGTCCTTGGCCAAAAAAGTAGCTTCTGCCAAATTTCTTGACAATCGGACAACAATTGCGACCTGTAGAGTACGAACAAGCTTAGATGGACAGCAGACGGATGGACAAACAGACGTCGGTAAATCGATTCAGCTGGTGATTTTAAACCGATTCGTATACTTAAAGGTGAGTCTAGCTCAATTATTTCTTGGTGTTGCAAACATTTGGCGCGATACTATCTTATAATACCCTAGTCCACGAAGTGGTGTAGGGTATAATTACACGGAAAAACATGATTTTTAGAAATCTCCAGAAAATCCCTTGTCCCCAATTCACATTTTTTGTCCTTTTGACCATCATAAAATCCCCATGATTGTGGACAAATCCCCACATCTGAGTGCAAACATTTAAGGATTGCCCGTAAAGTGAAGAATTTTGGCATCCACAATTCTCTGAATGCAATTAAGAAATTTCATCAAAATCGGCCACGCCCATTACATAGATTAATTTTAAATTAATTTTTCGTACAAAATGTTTTGTATCAGTCCGACTGCCTTGGAATTTTGCTCAGAGTTTGTTCAGGAGAACTGCAAACGTTTTTAAATACTTTTAATGTCAACAACAATCACATTTTCAATTGTTTTAGAGTAAATGCCAGGAACACTATTAATAAAAATTATTTTACAAAAATCGAAGGTATCATTTTTGGTTTATAAAATAAAATAACAAAAAGAATAAATAAAAATATATATTTTTTAAAGATAATATTTTTAAGAGATTTCTAGAGTCGAACGATCAGGCAGGACTGAATCTTCTTAGAGTTCTAGGATAGCCCAGAGTAATGGTTGTTTTGAAGAATTGACTCATGGGACTAACTATTCGGTTCGTTGGTCACAGACGAACTCGTCTTCTTGAAACCGTCCCTTAAGATACTTTACTGTAGATATGAATATCGTATGAATAAAATAAATTTCGTTTTTAAAAACTCTTCATTTCACCGCCTACTGTTGTCTGCTTTTATGTGAAATCACCAGACTGTGCAAGACCTTTTCTGGGGGGGGGGGGGGGGTGAAATTTTGTGTTTTCAGTTGAAAATTGTTTTATGAAACTTTAAACTTTAAAGGACATATCACAATGACCCAGGAGTACCTAGCGAAACCCTCGTTTTGTATATTAGAAGCTGCATGTGAAAGTCTCATGGAATTCACAAACAACAATGTTGTTGCGTCCCCCAACCATCGACACCGCAACTCCCAACATTTCAAAAGATTTTCTTTGTATTAATTTGTGTGCCTTTTGACCTATAATTTCAGTTGTGATTTGCGGCGAGGCATGTCTTAAACAGTTGTTTTAAAATAAAATCTGTTTTTTTTTTATTTTCCATTGTTTGGACAAGACCAGACCAACCGCCAACCAACAGTTACCAAAAACACAAACAATTCGAGAAACATATTCCGTCCCCAAAAAGGACTTCTGTACAAGGATATAGTAAGTATGGTGAGGCATGTGTGTGTTCGAATTTCTTCCTGCCGCTTTGAGCGGATAATAAATTAACAAAAGTTTCGAGGAATTCAAGATTTTCCATTAGTGGTTCCAGGGCATAGAGTTCTTCTATGAAAAGTTATTCGGGCGAGCAGCCGCCCGGTCGACAGAGTGAACAGGGGGAAGGAAGGCAAGGCATTTATCGCCACATCAAAAAGTTTATAATTGAATTAAGTGCGTGAATAAAAGAAACGAAACTAAGCTAACCAAATCATTATACATTATACATTGTAGTTTGTATTTTGACTTGCTGGTAGTAACATTAATTAATTTGTTGTGGCTGCAGCAGGTTGTTCCGTTTGGTTGGTTGCCCGCCTGTCATTTTCATGTTCAGCGGTGGCCTTGCACAGCATTCATGTGTAAAATGTCTGTTCATGTGATAATTTGTCCAAAAATATCCGACAAACGAGTGACGATGACGAGTGACACATAATTAATGACATTTGTCAGCTTATCTACAATAAAGTGGGTCACAAAAATGAGAAAATTTGTAACAATGAAAAAAAATCGGATGGATTTGAAATCCACGATTATTTTTAATTGCAGATTAAATTTTTATACAAAAATAAATTTTGTATAAAAAAAAAATAAAATGTTTAAAAAATACTTATATATTGAAAAACATAAAAATTATAATGATTATATAAAATAATATTTTTAAAAAGGACTTAAGACCTTTGCACATTTAAAAAGAATAAAATTTTTATAACAAAAATTTTTATAAAATAAATTTTTTATAAAAAAAATTTTTATAAAATAAATTTTTTATAAAAAAAAATAAAATCTGAAGAAAATGGTTTAAAAAATACTTATATATTGAAAAACAAAAAAATTATAATGATTATATAAAATAATTTTTGTAAAAAGGACTTAAGACCTTTGCACATTTAAAAAGAATAAAATTTTTATAACAAAAATTTTTATAAAATAAATTTTTTATAAAAAAATAATATCTGAAAAAAAAACTGGTTTAAAAAATACTTATATATTGAAAAACATAAAAATTACAATGATTATATAAAACAATATTCGTAAAAAGGACTTAAGACCTTTGCACATTTAAAAAGAATTTAGAATTAAAATTACTTAATTTTTAATTAAAATTACTTAATTTGAAAAATAATTATATAATTTTGTAATAATTATAATTTAATTATATATTATTAAAAATAAATTTAAAAGACATTATAAAAAATAAATATTATATTTTTATAAAAATATATATATAATTATATAAAAAATAAATTTCTGTTTTTTGGCACTAAAACGTTTAACTTTTTGAATAAGTATTTACAGACATATTTCATAAGAAAAGACAAAGCATTAAAAAATAATATATTTTCTTTAAATGAATGTCACAACAAAGAGTAAAAAATATTTTTTACATTTGAACTGGGACAATAGACCTGGCTCAAGACCATTTTGCATCTGTATTTAATAGAATGCAAATTTATTTACAACTGGCATGGTGACATTTATTACTTGGCTGCAGACTACCACGATCATGATTTCGACCATGTCAAAAGTCTTTTCAAGTGGCTTCGCAGCGACTTTTCAACATCAAACCCGGCCTCTATAAGGAGATGATTCTCACAAATAAATTGTGAGAATTTTGCATTCTATTAAATATAGATGCAAAATGGTCTTGAGCCAGGACAATATCCCAGTTCAAATCAAATATTGATTACAGACCAAAAATATACAAACGAAAACAAGTAAATACTCTAAAATATTAGGGGTTATTATGGGTTTTTTCAGACCTTGTAAGGGAAAAAATTTTCGCTTTGGGCCGATTTCATCCAGTTTCAATCCCAACCGATCTACGTATTTATTCAAAATATTCAAAACCTCCTAGCTCCTTTCGTTTAGATGCTAGCGTGCTTTCAACAGACGGACGGACATGGTTAGATCGTCTTAGAATTTTATGACGATCAAGAATATATATACTTTCGATATTTCAAGGTGTTACAAACGGAATGACAAAGTTAGTATACCCCCATCCTGGAGGTGGAGGGTCTAATAAATGACAATACTTTCCTAAATAATTTGTGTTTTATTCAAAATCAGCATCGTCCCTTAAAATTTAACCACCCTTTAGATCTGTGAGAAACTCAAGAGAATCGATACATACAAGAAACAGAAATTCCGTTTTATACTCTACACTACAGGAGGGGGGTTTTCTAAGTTTGTCATTCCGTTTGTGACACATTGAAATAGCGACCTGTGACCCTATAAAGTCGACGATCAAGCCATGTCGGTATGTTGAAAGCACGCTCGTTTCTAAACGAAAGGAGCGACGAAGTCCATCTTGTAATTAAGATCGGTTGGGATTGCAAATAGGCGAAATCTGTCTCTCCGATGAATATTTCAACGCGCTGCATAAGGAATGACAAACTGAACATACACTCCCCCATATCTACGTTTTATCCTAGAGCAAATTATGTACATTTCGAAGAGAAGGGCGTTATGTTTGTGGCAACAACATCTTTTTTTGTTGTCTCCTTTTCCTACTGTAAACTTTAGCGAGGCAGTTTCCTTGTAGGGGAAAGGGTGAAAGATCTCCCATTATGTTCGTTGGCATTGCAGTCAGCGATATGTGCGCATGGCACACATGAGACAGACATTTGTAAAGTCCAAGCATTCTGGTGATTTAATCTTTAATGGAGAACTGACATTTACCAGAGAATGGCTGGGAATAGTGACTTGATAACTGCGAATACAGCCATTAAATCCTACTCCATCTGGGCCATATGCTCAGCGCAGTGATTGTTAATAATGACACGACGTTATGACAACTATGGTTTTTGGCCCAATTATAAATCCTCTTAAACGGTGCCCAAGGCATAATTCAATAAATTCCTTCAAATTCAAAGAATTCCCATCATACTGTCCGCAATATCATGTGAAAGATGAAACATTAATAAGGATATGGAATGTTGTGGCATTGATTGTTATTTTATGTTTTTCGTTTCCTTTTTTGGTTAAGGGTTTTATTTCGTTTTTTCGGGATGATTTACAATAATGGGATTTTTCAACATTACCAATGATTGTGGAGGAATGCCCATGTGTATGTGTTTTTTTTTGGGGGGGGATGGGGGGAACATAAAGGATAAACTAACTTAAGCTAAATGCTATCGAAGGACTTTTCAAAACAGACAGAGAAATGTTTTAAATCTGATTTAAATTCGGTGATTATACATTGATATGTTGAGAGGAATTTTGTGAGGATATTTTTCATATAATCCCAAACATAATAGCGTACACACAAGACCTTTTCCATTGACGACAATGTTGAAAACCCATCAGATTACAACAAATGGGTGAATCATAGCACTCTCCCAAACGCTTAGTGACGAGGTTTTCGAGTGTTATATATAACGTTTACATGGTAACAACATGGTAACTCCAAGTACTCTATACAAATGCTCCACTCGTGATTAATACAAAATTATTTTATGGATAAATTAAAAAATATAAAAATATCAATATTTGTGCTGTCATTTCGGAATTGTTGAATTGTTCGGAACAGTCTCAAAAAAATTGTTTTTTTTTTGCTTTCACGAATAAATCATAACCAGTAAGGAAAGGCTAAAGTCGGGCGGGGCCGACTCTATGATACACTCCACTTTCAATCCGAATACAATTCAATTCGGTGAAAAAGTAAAAACGGAAGGTTTTATGTATCCTGTAAATGTATGTGTTTGACAAAAAATTTTATATCGGAAAGGACATTTGTATGAGGATATATTGAAACCTGGAACGAAATAGGTGAAATATAAAATGTATAGTTTGGCCAAAATCGGTTAAACTTATGGGAGCAACATTTAATTTGGGCAATATTTAAATCTGAACCGATCTTACCCACTTTCACCATAGTTTTGTTTAGTTAGATTATAAGATGTTGTGCGAAATTTAAAGAAAATCGAGCACAATATGTGGCTTTTAAAGCGGCAAAAGTCAAATCGGGAGCGACATTTGTATGGGGGCTATATCTAAATCTGAACCGATCTTACCCAATTTCTGCATAGTGTTTCTAGTTGTATTATAAGATGTTGTCCCAAATTTAAAGAAAATCGGGTACAATATATGGTTTTTAGAGCGCAAAATTCAAATCGGGACCGACATTTGTATGGGGCCTATATCTAAATCTGAACCGATCTAGCCCGCTTTAGCCACAGGTGTTTGTAGTTAGATTATAAGATGCTGTGCCACATTTAAAGAAAATCGATTAGAATATGTGGCATTTAAAGCGGAAAAAGTCAAATCGGGAGCGACATTTATATGGGGGCTATATATAAATCTGAACCGATCTTACCCAATTTCTGCATAGGTGTTTCTAGTAAGATTATAAGATGTTGTGCCAAATATAAAGAAAATCGAGTACAATACGTGGTTTCTACAGAGGAAAATGTCAAATCGGGAACGACATTTGTCTGGGGGCTATATCTAAATCTGAACCGATTTGACCTATTTTCACCATAGATGTTCTTAGTTTAAATATAAGATGTTTTGCCAAATCTGAAGACAATCTGATACCATATGTGGTTTCTAGAGCGGAAAAAGTCAAATCGGGAGCGAAATTTGTATGGGAGCTATATAAAATTCTGAACCGATCTGACCGATATTCACCACTGGTGTTTCTAGTGGAAATATAAGATGTTTTACCAAATCTGAAGACAATCTGATACATTATGTGGTTTCTAGAGCGGAAAAAGTCAAATCGGGAGCGAAATTTGTATGGGAGCTATATATAAATCTGAACCGATCTGTCCGATATTCACCATGGGAATTTCTAGTGGGAATATAAGATGTTTTACCAAATCTGAAGACAATCTGATACAATATGTGGTTTCTAGAGCGGAAAAAGTCAAATCGGGAGCAAAATTTGTATGGGAGCTATATATAAATCTGAACCGATCTGACCGATATTCACCATTGGTGTTTCTAGTGGAAATATAAGATATTTTACCAAATCTGAAGACAATCTGATACATTATGTGGTCTCTAGAGCGGAAAAAGTCAAATCGGGAGAGAAATTTGTATGGGAGCTATATATAAATCTGAACCGATCTAACACATTTTTACCACAGGTGTTTCTAGTTACAATATAAGATGTTTTGCCAAATTTAAAGAAAATCTGTTGTAATATGTGGTATCTAGAGTGAAAAGAGTCAAATCGGGAGTGAAATTCGTATGGGGGCTATATCTAAATCTGAACCGATTTTCTTCAAATTAAATAGCGTTCGTCCTTATCCCGAAAAACATCGTTGTGCAAAGTTTCATTTGGTTCTGTCTACAATTGCGACCTGTATCGTGATTACAAGAATAGATGGACGGACGGACAGACAGACAGACAGACAGACAGACGGACATTGCTAAATCGACTCAGAAAGTGATTCTAAGACGATCGGTATAATTAACAATGGGTCTATCTCGTTTCCTTTTGGGTGTTACAAACAAATGCACAAAGACATAATACTCTCGTGGAGTGTATAAAAACTGGTAAAAGATCGGAAATATATTTTGTTCTATTTTTGAATATGCAGAAAACGATTTTATACACTCCACGAGTATCTTTGTGCATTTGTTTGTAACACAAAAACGAAGCTAGATAGATCCATTGTTAATTATACCGATCGACTTAGAATTACTTCTTGAATCGATTTAGCAATGTCCGTCTGTCTGTCTGTCCATCTATTCTTGTAATCACGATACAGGTCGCAATTGTAGCCAGAACCAAATGAAACTTTGCACAGCAAAGTTTTTCGGGCTAAGGACGAACGCTATTTGATATGAAGAAAATCGGTTCAGATTTGGATATAGCCCCCATACGAATTTCACTCCCGATTTCACTCTTTTCACTCTAGATACCTCATATTTTAACAGATTTTCTTCAAAATTGACAAAACATCTTATATTTCAACTAGAAATGCCTGTGGCAAAAATGTTTTAGATCGGTTCAGATTTATATATAGCTCCCATACAAATTTTGCTAAAAATTCGACTTTTTCCGCATATTTTATCAAATTGTCAGCAAATTTGGCAAAACATCTTATATTTAAACTAGGAATACCTGTGGTGAAAATAGGGCAGATCGATTCAGATTTATATATAGCCCCCAATTCAAATTTCGCTCCCGATTTGGCTTTTTCCGCTATAGAAACCACATATTTTAACAGATCTTCTTAAAATTTGACAAAATATCTATTTTTTCCACTAGAAACACCTGTGGTTAAAATAAGTCATATCGGTTCAGATTTCTATATAGCTCCCACACAAATTTCATTCCCGATTTGACTTTTTCCACTCTATAAACCACATATTTTATCAGATTGTCTTCAAATTTGGCAAAACATCTTATATTTAAACTAGGAAGACATGTGTTTAAAATAAGTCATATCGGTTCAGATTTATATATATATATACCATACAAATTTCACTCCCGATTTGACTTTTTCCACTCTATAAACCACATATAGTACCCGATTTTCTTTTAATTTGACACAACAGCTTATAATCCAACTAGAAACACCTATGCACAATGTGGGTAAGATCGGTTCAGATTTAGATATAGCCCCCATACAAATGGCGCTCCCGATTTGACATTTTCCGCTCTAGGAACCACATATTGTACCCGATTTTCTTTAAAATTGGTACAACATTTTATAATTGAACTAGAAACACCTATGCTGAAAGCGGGTAAGATCGGTTCAGATTTAGATATAGCCCCCATACAAATGTCGCTCCCGATTTGACTTTTTCCACTCTAAAATCCACATATTGTACCCGATTGTCTTTAAAATTGGCACAACATCTTATAATCTAACTAAAAACACCTATGCTGAAAGTGGGTGAGATCTGTTCAGATTTAGATATAGTCCCCATACAAATGTCGCTCCCGATTTGACTTTTGCCGCTTTAGAAACCACATATTGTACTCGATTTTCTTTACATGTGGCATAACATCTTATAATCAAACTAAAAATATCTGTGCAGAAATTGGGTAAGATCGGTTCAGATTTAGTTATAGCCCCCATACAAATGTCGCTCCCGATTTGACTTTTGCCGCTTTAGAAACCACATATTGTACTCGATTTTCTTTACATGTGGCATAACATCTTATAATCAAACTAAAAACACCTATGCTGAAAGTGGGTGAGATCGGTTCAGATTTAGATATAGGCCTAATACAAATGTTGCTACCAAATGTTTAACCGATTTTGGCCAAACTATAAATATTATATTTCACCTATTTCGTTCCGAATTAACATTCTTTCTCTAACACATACATTTACAGAATTGTATTCGGATAGAAAGTGGAGTGTATCATATAGTCGGCCCGTCCGACTTTAGCCATTCCTTACTTGTTTATTTTTATTTTGTTTATTATTTATTTTATAATTTAACATTTTTTTATGATTTCTCTTTCAGGAGAATTGTTGGTTTTAAGCGCAAGAAATCTAATGGAAACTAAAAATATTTTTATCCAAAATAAATTTTTCAAATAAATTTAAAAAAATCCTTTTTATTTTTTTCGATTTTTTTTCAGCAACATCTGTGTTCTAATACTCCATTTCATTTCATACTGGGCATTTCAATACTTTCAAAAATGTAAAAGTATTTTTTTAAATTTTAAAAACTTCGACAAAAGCTGACAATTTTGCTAAACAAATTTTTCTTTTCAATAACTGTCAAAAAACAAAAGATATGAGAAGTGCTCCCTCAAAATGTGTTTAATTTCAATGTGATTGCATCAGTTTTCTGATTTTTAAAAATAATTTGCAAAACTAAATATTGGCAATACCAGACACAATCACCAATTTTCATCAAAATCGGAAGACCTGCGATAATTTATAGTTTAACGTGGAATTCCTCAATTGTGCCGATATCTCAGAAGCAACTTGCGATCCCACTCTGAAATTTACAGAGAGTGTGCAGCATTCATGTAAAATAGGATTTAAAACAAATAAATTTCAATATATTTCGTCATGAAAAGAAACTAATAAAAATAAAATAAAATAAAATCATAAGAGAGTCCAATCCGAGAATTTCAGAGTATTTGGCCCACAGGCTCAGAAAAAAAATAAAAATAATTTTCAATATTAATTTTGAGAAAAAATATTAAAAAATTATTTCATTAATACCATTTGTTTTTTTTTGCGCTCAAAACCATAATTTCTCCTGCAAAAAAGTCGCAATATCTTTTACAGAACAAAAATTATAACAGTTTAAGTTACCCCCTTTTTTATACCCTACACCACATGGTATAATGTCTTTGTGCATTTGTTTGTAACACCCAAAAGGAAACGTGTTAGACCCATCATTTATTATACCGATCGGCTTAGAAGCACTTTTTGAGTGGATTTAGCGATGTCCGTCTGTCCATCTATTCTTGTAATCAAAGTCCAGGTCGCAATTGTTGTTAGAACTAAATGAAACTTTGCACAAGTTTTATGGGATAAGGACGAACACTATTTAATTTGAAGCAAATCGGTTCAGATTTTGATATAGCCCCTATCTATCCGCTCTAGAAACCGAATATTTCAACATATTTTCCTCCAATTTGGCAAAACGCCGTATATTACAACTAGAAACAGCTCTGGTAAAAATACGATAGATCGGTTCAGATTTATATATAGCTCCCATACAAATGTCCCCTCCGATTTGATTCTTTCCTCTCTAGAAACCACATATTTAACACTCCATAAAATTTGGGAAAGCGTCTAATATTTCAACTAGAAAACCTTTGCTAAACATGGGTCACATCGGTTCAGATTTGTATATAGCTCCCATTCAAAGTTTTTGTTCAAATTTTCTTGCAAATACGGATAGAAGAATGGAATTTGTAGTACATTCTCCTCTTATAGCTGCATCTTATATCACCCGGTTCAAATGTAAAAACCTTTTTATATCCTACACCATAGGGTATAATGACTAAGTGTAGGGTATTATACAGTCGGCCCCGCCCGACTTTAGTCTTTCCTTACTTGTTTTAAATATGCACAACTTCAACGTATTAAAAATCATCTGACAAATATCTTGCAATACAACACACGTTCACCAAATTTCTCGTTGGTTTTGTATGTTAACTGATTACCCTTCAGTCCAAATATTACAATCTCGCTTATTGACGAAGGTGGTCATCATTCTTGACGATAACATTGTACCTGAGTGTTTTCACGATGTTATGTCGTACAACGCTTAATAAAAAATACCAAGACCGTTTGATCTGTCTTAAGCTTGGGAAAAGTAGGTACCTCATGAATGAATCATCCATCACAATTTTTGTTTAATAACTGAAAATGCTTTATTGATTATTCATCACCACCTTAAAAATATTCATGATAGTACTTTGAATTAAAATAATGGAAAAATTCATCACACAAACTCACCGTGTTTGAGTGATTAAAAATGCAATTAATGTTCACGATTATCTTAATGAATTTCGACAGATAACTAAAACCAAGGGCATGAGTGCAGTAGGGACATACAAAACGTGAATTCAGCTTGAAATATATATTTTAATTGTACCTTAAAGTGTTGTGGCGTTGTGGTGTACCTCACCCCCCTCTGCGGTTAGTCAGAAACCGCACAGGAATTTCTTATTTTTTTAACGCCATTTGACCGCAATTAGGCCAAAAACATTACCAAGAAAACGGAAGGAAATGCTGGCCTAGCCTGAGGCCATGCCACGGAACCCTTCACAAATACCCTTTTTGCAGCTGAAGCAGCAGCACAATTGTATTCCACATCGATTACATCGCCAGGAAGCTTGTGCTCTGCTCCTGAATGAACGTGACATTGTGTGACCTTTGAGCAATTGCCAAAAAATATATATATTTATTTATAGGGGACACTATGTATGAATGTGCGTAACTTCGAAGGCATTTCACAGGAAAAGTCATGAACGGGGCAACATGTAAGACTGAAAGGAAGCAAAAAAAAGAAAACATTCAGTCACACACACACTATGGCGAAAATTGAAAGTGAAATAAAATAAATTACACTCTAAACATTTATAAAATAGACATATTGTTGTTGGGGGAATTCGCACAAGACACAATACCCATTCGCCCCATAAGTTAGGCTACAACAATAAAAATATGTTTCAATGTTCAAATAAATATTGAACAGCAAACGATGTGGTGGCAGCCATACACACATACACATTTATATGTTGGTACATATGCGCATACACCTGTGCCACAGGAGGAGCTGAGAAAATCCAGAGGGAATTTGTAGCCTGAGGGGATACCCTACATTGTGTTGGCAAAATGTAATATTATGTTTGAAAATCTTTACTTTAATGTTATTCTCATCAACTTAACCAGCTTAAAAATTAATAATTTTAATTATTTATTTATTTTCATTATTTATAAATATATTATTTTATATTTATATTAAATATAGCTGAACCCCGCCCGATTCGACAGGCAAAAAAAAACAAATGGTAAAATTAAAATCAGGTGCATTTTGATCTTATCATATTGATATTATCGTAGTTAGTAATATATACGTTCCAATTTTCAGCCTTCTAGCTAAAAAACACTTTTGCCACGCCCCCACCACCCACGAAACGAAAATTCAAAATCCGGCATCATATTTCTCGTGGTCAGTAATATATGTGTACCAATTTTCAGTCTTCTATCTCTAAAAACTCTTTTGCCACGCCCCAACGCCCATGAAACGAAAATCCAAATTTCGGCATCAAATTGATCTTTATCGTGGTCAGTAATATATATGTACCAATTTTCAGCCTACTACCTCTCAAAAACACTTTTGCAACGCCCACTGCGCCCACAAAACGAAAATCCAAATTTCGGCATCACATTGATCTTTCTCGTGGTCAGTAATATATACATTCCATTTTTCAGTCTTCTAGCTCAAAGAACACTATTGCCACGCCCACTCCGTCCACAAAACAAAAATCCAAATTTCGGCATCAAATTGATCATTCTCGTGGTCAGTAATATATACGTTCCAATTTTCAGTCTTCTAGCTCTCAAAAACACTATTGCCACGCCCACTCCGCCCACAAAATGAAAATCCAAATTTCGGCATCATATTTATCATTCTCGTGGTCAGTAAAATTTATGTACCAATTTTCAGCCTTCTAGCTCTCAAAAACACTTCCTCCAAGCCCCCTCCGCCCACAGAGCTGATTTTTAAAAATTCTATAGCCTATAGTTCCTTCCAGACCTGCATCTATCTGTACTGAACATTTCACCAACATCGGTTCAGCCGTTTATACGTGATTGCGGAACAAACAAACAGACAGACAGACAGACAGACTTACACTAAGGTTTTATAATATTAATAGGGATTTTAAATTTCGACAGCAATCACGCTTTTTTAGAGTAAGTACCAGGTGCACCATCTTAAAACTTATGGAGTGTTTTACTGACACTATTTACTATTAATGAAAATTATTTTAAAAAAATCGAAGGTATTTTTTATAAAATAAATAAGCAACAATTAAAGAATTTTCTTTTTAATATTTGAAACTTTTCTGTAAAACTAGAAGAGATTTGGAAGAAACTAAAAAATATATTTTTTTACTCATACCTCAAACATGTTAAATCTTTTCTAAAATTATTAATATTATGGCAAAAATACTTTATTTTAATCTAAACTAGGTGAACAGAATTCTACCAGTTTGGTGGAACTGTGGGCTCCCCTAGACGGGGTCTAGAGGAGACAATTTATAAAAACACAACACAAACTATGTTTTTTAATAGTTTATTTTAGCACGGATTGCTGCATCGTACGATGTACACAAAGACAACTTTGACAATCGTACAAACAATAACGCCATCTACATGTGGATGTCACAGAATGGCAAAATGTACATCAGGTGATGTCGATCATATGGTCGATCCTCAACACTAGGTCTACATTTTTTTTTTTGAAAAGTACATACATATTTGGAAATTTTCATAAAAATCGGAGAGAAGAGACAACATTTGTGTGAGGCACGAAATCTGTTGGGTAGATCCCTAATATGGTACTAAGAAAGGAATTTTCGAAATTAGGTGGTAAACGGTGAATATATATGAAACCTTTGCCCTGACTATGCGTCCCATCGTTAAGTGTGTTCTTCTTCTCCTGTTTTGCCGCTAAGAATGTGTTTTTAATATCACAGAGATAATAATGTCCAACAAATTATGACTTTTAGCGACCCTATAATTCTGGTCTGAGTTTCTTTTTACAGCGGGTCAAAGTTTTCATTTTTTGGTCGCAGGGAGCATTACACTAAGCGAAAAAAGTGTTGTAATGTCTGAGAGAATTCTTATTGTCAAAACTATATTGTGGAATTTTATCAGGATCATTTTTGTGGAAGATCTTAACCCTCCAGCTCCTCCCTTTATAGGTCAATTTGACCCATTTTTCGAGAAAATCAGAAAAGTCCTCTCAAAAAAGACATTAAATGGCATGTTCCAATAATGCTGTTGGACAGTGTTATACAAATTATAAAAATAAATGTATTACAGATTAAAAAATGATGTTGAAAGTCAAGAGGAAAAATTAAAAATTTAATGGGAATAGAGAAGGAAAATGAGCTTTCATCAAGGTTTTGGCGAATCGAATCACATATGGGCATTTTCCAAAAAAGGTCCACCAAAAAATTAAATCAGACCACATTAATGCTTTTAGATTTATTTCTTATTTCGATTACTGTTACTATTATGAAACTTGAAGTAAGATTGTCCTCTTTTATTTGAATTACAAGTTGTAGTGTTATTACGAAAATTACTATTTTTTTAATACACGTGTAATTATATCGGGCCCTTAGCGCGGAATGATCGCAAGCGCCAAAACACACATTTTACAGGAGAAGGTTTTTATTGATTATTTTGAAATATTTGCATAAAATGAAATATGTTTTAATGCAAAATGATTTAATTCCGCCGCACCCAACGAATTATTATTAAAAATTGATCATTTGTTTACATCATACGGTACTTTTGGCGCTTGCGATACAAATATTGTACTTGCGACTACAAATACTGAAAAAACTATGGCGCTTACGATATAAGTTTTTTTGATTAAACCTCGAAATTTTAGTAAAAGCACACTTTTTATTATAAAAAAATATTAAAACAACATAATAAAATAGATAACTACTTTTATAAAGGGAAAATGAACAGAAAAGTAATTCAAATCGTTAAAAAAACTATTTTGGACACATTTGAATTCCTATGATTAAATTAATTTTCATGTAAAAGTTTTAGGTAATATTGATATTGAATTTTTCTTTTAACGAATAATTAAATTAATACTTAGTTCGTCCACCCTACTATCTGCAAAATATCCATATTTAAAGGGGCGCAAATTATTCTTCCCGGCATCCTTGCTAGTTATGTTAACGTGACTAACAAAAACTGATATACTAACTTTGTCACTTCGTTTGTAACACCTTGAAATATCGACCTGAGATCCTATAAAGTATATATGTTCTTGATCGTCAAAAAATTCTAAGACGATCTGGCCATGTCCGTCCATCCGTCCGTCTGTTGAAAGCACGCTTGCATCTAAACGAAAGGAGCTAGGACGTCCAAATTTAATATGGAGTATGCATATTCCACCTATAACAAGAAGTGCATCATAAAGTGATTCTTATTCGTAGGGGGTGAATTGGGACGAAAAGGGAGAAAAATGGTACCTATCAAACGAAGACAGATATAAACACGAAATTCGGTCATTTAATTGAGTAGATACATAATATAAAAGTTATTTTTCCAAATTCGTACTTTTAAGGGGTAAAATGGAAATAGAGGGATAAAAATGGTACCAACCAAATGGCCTATGCTAGAATCATGGAATTCGGTGTATACATTGCTGATAGACACGTAAAATAAAAAGATTTTTCAAAATTTGAACTTTTTACTTGTACGTCAAAAATTGGTTGAATCATGGAGTTAGGTTATTTTGCACTATGTACGTGAAATAATAAATTTTCATAGTTTGTACATTTGGAATTAAAATATAATGGATATACAAGCAACTGTAGCATCCACTATTAATATTTATGGTATGTAAGGTTTTTTGAAAATATAAAAATATTTATTTTTTAAATTGACTTGAAGTACTATTTCGTTATATATAGTGTAAACGTATTGGTAGCCTTGCCTTATAAGCGTGGTTTAAAATATAAATATATTTTTTTTTATTTATAAAATTATTTTTTCTATATTTTTTATTTGTTTTGGTTTGGCGATATTAAAAAAAAATATATTTTCCTGTAATATTACTCCATTTCTACGAAAATCGAAAGCCTCTGTGGAATGCATTCCATGGTGGAGCGTAAATCGAACCTCTTAGCTTAGTTCGTTCGTAACCTATCGTACTTTCAACCAACAGATGAGCACTTCATTCTATGGCCGAGGGTATAAAAATACACTTATTATTGCATCAATATATTGATAGACCTATCTAAAATATTTATAAATATCTCTTACATTATCTGACAGTTTTTGTCTAATCTCATAAACTGTCGCTTGCGATATAATTGATTTCTTTGAAAATGTTAGCAGCGACTTACGATAAAATCTTAGCCCCATTTTTTTATATAAACGTTAACAAATTTGACATTTTGACAATTTTTATTTATGTATCAGCCCATAAAATTTTAAATTCAACAATAAAAAATATTTTCAGAAAATGTCGCTTACGATAATTCTGCGCTAAGGGCTCGATATTTTGTCGCGTCCGTATTTCTGCTGTGTACCTTATTAAACAAATCTGATAGATAATTTTCATATCCCTATCCCTATTAATATTTATTATAAAACCTTAGTGTAAGTCTGTCTGTCTGTTTGTTTGTTCCGCAATCACGTGTAAACGGCTGAACCGATGTTGTTGAAATTTTCAGTACAGATAGATGCAGGTCTGGAAGGAACTATAGGCTATAGAATTTTTAAAAATTTGCTCTGTGGGCGGAGGGCAATAGTGTTTTTAAGAGCTAGAAGGCTGAAAATTGGTACATATATATTACTGACCATTAGAATGATAAATATGATACCGAAATTTGGATTTTCATTTTGTGGGCGGAGTGGGCGTGGCAATAGTGTCTTTGAGAGCTAGAAGGCTGAAAATTGGAAGGTATATATTACTGACCACGATAATGATAAATATGATGCCGAAATTAGGATTTTCATTTTGTGGGCGGAGTGGGCGTGGCAAAAGTGTTTTTGAGAGCTAGAAGGCTGAAAATTGGTACATATATATTACTGACCACGTGAATGATAAATATGGTGCAGAAATATGGATTTTCGTTTTGTGGGCGGAGTGGGCGTGGCAATAGTGTTCTTTGAGCTAGAAGACTGAAAAATGGAATGTATATATTACTGACCACGAGAAAGATCAATTTGATGCCGATATTTGGATTTGGGCGTGGCAAAATCGTTTTTGAGGTCTAGAAGACTGAAAATTGGTACATGTACATATATTACTGACCACGAGAATGATAAATATGATACCGAAATTTGGATTTTCGTTTAGTGGGCGTGGCAATAGTGTTTTTTAAGCTAGAAGGCTGAAAATTGGAACGTATATATTACTGACCACGAGAAAGATGAATATGATTCCGGATTTTTAATTTTCGTTTCGCGGGTGGTGGGGGCGTGGCAAAAGTGTTTTTAGCTAGAAGGCTGAAAATCGGAACGTATATTACTGACCACCATAATATCAATATGATAAGATCAGTATGATAAGATCAGTATGTTTTTTTGCCTGGCGAAGCGGGCGGGGTTCAGCTAGTTAATATTATAAAACCTTAGTGTAAGTCTGTCTGTCTGTTTGTTTGTTCCGCAATCACGTGTAAACGGCTGAACCGATGTTGTCGAAATTTTCAGTACAGATAGATGCAGGTCTGGAAGGAACTATATGCTATAGAATTTTTAAAAATTTGTTCTGTGGGCGGAGGGGCGTGGCAATAGTGTTTTTGCGAGCTAGAAGGCTGAAAATTGGTACATATATATTACTGACCACGTGAATGATAAATATGGTGCAGAAATTTGGATTTTCATTTTGTGGGCGGAGTGGGCGTGGCAAAAGTGTTTTTTGAAAGCTAGAAGGCTGAAAATTGGTACATATATATTACTGACCACGTGAATGATAAATATGGTGCAGAAATATGGATTTTCGTTTTGTGGACGGAGTGGTTGTGGCAAAAGTGTTTTTGAGAGGTAGTAGGCTGAAAATTGGTACATATATATTACTGACCGATAAATATCAATTTGATGCCGAAATTTGGATTTTCGTTTCGTGGGCGTTGGGGCGTGGAACGTATATATTACTGACCACGATAATATCAATATCAACCTGAGTTTAATTTTACCATTTGTTTTTTTTTTGCCTGGCGAAGCGGGCGGGGTTCAGCTAGTTTTAATATATCCTCTGGCCTTAACTTACATGTATAAGGGCATCTCCCAAAAAAGGTCCACCAAAAAATGAAATCAAACCACACTAATTTAAGCGTTTAACTTTATTCTTTCCTTATTTCGACAACATTTTTTTGTATGAAACTTGAAGTTAACTTGTTCTCTTTCATTTTCATTAAAAGTTGAAGTGATATAACGAACATTACTAAATTTGTTTACTACGAGTGGAAATATTAAGAGATTTAAGAGATGATTCTCATATTTCATAAATCTACGAACAAAATATATCCTCTGACCTTCATTTACATGTATATATGGAAAAACAAAGTTCTCAAAAAATCGTTGAATGTTGTATATTTCTTTAAGAGCTTCAAAAGTTCTTCTGTTTCAATGTATAGTGGTTTACATTTGGTACTAAATCCTGACAATATATTTCTATTCCCTCCACTTAAGCATGTAGGTAAAGGGTGATTTTTTAAGAGCTTGATAACTTTTTTTTAAAAAAAAACGCATAAAATTTGCAAAATCTCATCGGTTCTTTATTTGAAACGTTAGATTGGTCCATGACATTTACTTTTTGAAGATAATTTCATTTAAATGTTGACCGCGGCTGCGTCTTAGGTGGTCCATCCGCTTAGTCCAATTTTGGCATTTCCACGTTTTTGAGTAACAGAGACCCAATTGGTGCGAACGGCGACGAATCGAAAATTGGTGGTCATCATTAACACTGGCCGATACAGCTGCGATATTTTCTTCAGTTCGCACTCTACGTAAGCGTGTTGGTGGTTTAATGTCCAACAATGTAAATTTGGTGCGAAATTTAGTCACAATAGCCCGAATAGCCGCTTCAGTGGGTCGATTAAACTGACCATAAAATGGAAGCGCGCAATGAACTTTCTTAACAGAGCACGCATTTTGATAATAAAATTCAATAATTTGCAAGCGTTGTTCGTTTGTAAGACGATTCATGATGAAATGTCAAAGCATACTGAGCATCTTTCTCTTTGACACCATGTCTGAAATCCCACGTGATCTGTCAAATACTAATGCATGAAAATCCTAACCTCAAAAAAATCTCTCTTTATATTCACGTTAGCATTCCGTTTGTAACACTTTGAAATATTCATCGGAGACTGCATAAAGTATATATATATTCTGGGCCGTGATAAATTTCTCAGACGATGTAGCCATGTCCGTCTGTCTGTGGAAAGCACACTAGCTGACGAACGAAATGAGCAAGCAGCTTCAAATTTCCCTTAAATGTGCCTTATGGTTACAGATCAGTTGGGATAAAAAGTGAAAGCGAAATCGGCTCAGAGGGAAAAATTTGTCTCTATGAGGACAGAAAATACCCACTAATTTTTCGGCTATTTGAGAAATTTCGTTTAACTTCTACTTTATATGCACTTGAACAATTGGGATAAAAATGCCCAATTGGGATAAAAATGCCCAATTGGGATAAAAATGCTACCAATGACACGACAACAGACGAGAAACATGGAATTTGGAATGTACATCCCTTTAATTGCGTAGGTACGTCGAATATAGGAATTTTGGTACCGACCAAAACGCTGAAGTTGAAATCATGAAGTTCGGTGCACACATTCATCTGTCCGTGAAAATGCGAAACAAATGGGATTTTTTAGAAATTTGTACTTTTATGCGGAAAATAGAGCAAATAAAAATGGTACGAATGATTCGACAACAGCTAGAAACATGAGTGCGCATTCGTACTATTTACCTAACTTTATAACAAACGCCTTTCATTTTTCATTAAACAACAATCAGATTTAGCTAAATTTATGAAATTTAAAATACAAATTAAATTACATATATACTCATTTGATTGAAATCAAATTTCTTAAAGTGATTCTTCTTTGCTGTAATTCAATTATTTATTTGAATTTTACGTCTTCCAACAATGAAAAAAAAAACAATCGAGTAAAATAAGCGGCTATAAAGAGCTGTTTAGATTAAGCGGTTATCATCTGTAGTTGTTGCGAACATATCCCCTGTGTGTCCTGGCCTAAGACCTTTTTACATTCACCTGTGTTTACTTAAGTGCTTACCAACAACTATAAGCCAATTTAGTTGAGTAGCTATTGGAAGAGCATCTTTTATCAATGACGTGTTAACAATTGCTAACAAAAAGTACAAATTGTCCTTCCTGAAGGCCATAGTAAATTCATCGACCACAGCAACAACAAAAACCTAACTCTCACCCCCAAAAATACCGTCCCCTTCAGAGTGTCAATGGATGAGGGTATCTTACGGGAGAGAAAGGTGACACTTTGAAACTGCAGCCAATTTGCTATTGTTTGGCTTTACCCCAATGTAAACATACACAAACACATAATTGTTTAATAATAACAATATTTTTACGCTCCATGAGAATATGTGTGGGCAGAGTCTGTGTGACAGCTGTTCGGTTACTCGTTGTGTTGCTGACTACACCAGCCATACACATTGACACTTGTACGAATATGTTGTTGATACGAGTGTATGTGGGTGTGTGCACGTTTTATTGAATTTTCACTTAAATTACAAATTAATTAAGGTCACAATTATTATAATTCCTGGAGTCAACCTCTTGTAGTGACACTCGCAAACACACACACACAGTAACAACAATGATAATTAACCCAGCGGGAAAAAGAAGGCGTACGCAAGGCCTTCTCACAGGCCTTCTTAGGGAGGCGCAAGGCATGCTTGCTGCATTCTATACTCATTTAAAATTAACACAGGGTAAGATTGGAGAGCAAGGCCTTCCCCTCTCGCTTCTATTCGCAGGCCTTCTACAAGGGCTCTGTCAAAAGGCCATCTAGAAGGCATCCTACCAAAGACCTTCTGGAAGGCCTGCAACCAAAGCGCTTCCAGAAGGCCTTCTAGAAGGTAAAAAATATTAATAAAAAATTAAAAAAATACGACGAACCAATGGACCAGCATTTTTCAATATTTCTGGCCTAGTTATTGGCAGTATATTAATTTTCAATTTAAATCTTTCAACATTTTTTCAATTTAAATCTTTCAACATTTTTATTTGCCTCTGCTGGAATTTGAACCCATGATCTTCGCATTGTTAATCGGAAGTGCTACCTAATAAACTACAGAACTTTTTTGTCTGTTTGTGTCAAAAAGTTTATAGAAACACACGACCCTTAATCAAAGCGAACACCTTCGCTGCCGCCTTCTTTTGGCAGGCCTTTTGGCATGCCTGGCGAAAGAAGGGAAGTAGGAATGAGCCACAGAATATTGTTATGAGTTTACAACAAAAAGTGTGTAGAAAATACCGATCGATAAATCGAACACCTTCCGCGCTCGCAAGGCCTTCTAGCATGCCTATCCGAAGAAGGCAAGCAAGCATGAGTTATCGATCGTGTAACATCTAATGGGAAGGCCTTCTAAAATGCCTTTTCGTAGTTTGGTTACAGGAATAGATGCACAGACAGACATTGCTAAATCGACTCAGAAAGTGGATCTATGTCGATCTGTATTATATTTCCTTCTTTCAGTTGTTACAAACAAAGGCATAACGACAACAACAACAAATGTGTTTTAACACTAAATAAACAAAACATTTAAAAAATAATTTTAAATGTAATAATTTCCTATTATTTCTAAATCAGGATAATTGTAAAAATATCTTTCATAAAACTCGTAAAAATAATAAAATCGAATCCATCCGTACTGTCTTCATTCTTCCAGCATGCTAGCAGGCCTTCTAAAGGAAGGATGTAGGATGTCTATTGCATCTATCTAATAGTAAATGAGAAGGCCTTTCTAAATGCCTTCTCAAAGAAGGCAGTCAAGAATGAGTATAGGATTTCTAAATGCTGATGATTTGGCCTTCTGGTAGGCCTTCTTAGAGAAGCGAGGTGAGAATGTGTGCCAAATCTTTTTTCATGGGCGAAGAAGGCCTTCTGGAATGCCTATTTTCAGAAGGCATACAGGAATGTGTTTCGGATCCGAAGAGAAGGCATTTTAGAAGGCCTTCTATGGGGAGGCCTTCCAAATTTTCCCGCTGGGTAAAGATGTGCATAGCAGTGACAGAGGCTACTCTCCTCTTGCTCTCTCTCTCTCTCTCTCTCTCTCTGCGTGAGAATGTTGTTTATTCATTTTACTCGATGTGCATGCAGGCACACAGTGCACACAATTATACATACATGCCGTATGTATGTATGTATTTATGTGTGTGATACCTTCGTCATACATATATCGTTTGTAAGTAATAAGACTTGCAATTTGATGTTAGGTTTTGGCTTCTGCTTCCCAATGTTGTAGACAACCGACAATTGTACTCTCCCGTGGCATTGTTCGGCATGCCTTGGCATGACATGGTATGGCTTGGCTGATTTGTTGTATTCATAATTTAATTGAATTGCTCGCCGTGAGATTGTTAAAAGCACAATTTATGGTTGGTTCATTAAATTAGCCAGTGGGTAATTGTTCTCAAATGCACGCGGCACACAAGGGTAGTTCTTTTAATTGAAGCGATCATGTTCATGAAAACAATTTTTATTTTCCAAAATGTCATTATGTTTCGCTAATTTCATGTGGCTTCCTTGCACATACATACATACATATAAATCATATACATAACTCCATTTTATGCACAGATATCTTGTTGTCTGCCAAAGTATCCTTGCAAGTTATTTAAAAGTATTTGACAAAAAACTCAACAACAGATGAAAGCAGACAGACGAACAAACAAACAAAGTGATTCTAAGCCGATCTCTATAATATCTTGTTTACTTTTGGGTGTTACCAACAAATGCACAAAGACATAATACCCTTGTTGAGGGCATAAATATATATATTTATTAGATAAGGTATTAGGGTATTATGTCTTTGTGCATTTGTTGGTAACACCCAAAAGGAAATGAGTTAGACCCATCGTTTATTATACAGTTCGGCTTAGAATCACTTTCTGAGTCGATTTAGCAATGCCCGTCTGTCTGTCCATCTATTTTTGTAATCAAAGTACAGGTCGCAATTATTGTCCCTTCTTATCAAAAAATTGGCACAAATAAGTTTTGTGCATCAAGGATAAACCCTATTTAATTTGAAGCAAATCGGTTCAGATTTAGATAATACAAATATCGCTGCCGATTTAATTTTTTCTGCTCCAGAAACCACATATTTCACCCGATTTTCTTCAAATTTGGCACAACATCTTATAATCCAACTAGAAACACCTATAGTAAAGGCGAGTAAGATCGGTTCAGATTTAGATATATATTTATTATATATTTTCATATGTCAAAATATAATATGTAAAGTTTGAGCAAAATCGGTTAAACATTTTGTAAACATCATTTGTATATATATAAATATATTTTCATCTAAATCTGAACCGATCTTACCCACTTTCACCATAGGTGTTTATACACTCCACAAGAGTATTATGCATTTGTGCAGTTGTTTGTAACACCCAAAAGGAAAGGAGATAGACCCATTGTTAATTATACCGATCGGCTTAGAATCACTTTCTGAGTCGATTTAGCAATGTCCGTCCGTCCTTCTGTATGTCCGTCTGTCCATCTATTGTTGTAATCACGATACAGGTCGCAATTGTATCCAGAACCAAACGAAACTTTGCACAACGAAGTTTTTCGGGACAAGAAAGAACGCTATTTAATTTGAAGGAAATCTGTTGAGATTTAGATATAGCCCCCATACGAATTTCACTCTCGATTTGACCCTTTTCACTCTAGAAACCTCATATTTTACCAGATTTTCTTCAAAATTGGCAAAACATCTCCTAGTTCAACTAGAAACACCTGTGGTAAAAATGTGTTAGATCGGTTCAGATTTTTATATAGCTCCCATACAAATTTCGTTCCCAATTTGAATTTTTCCGCTCTAGAATCCACATATTTTAACAGATTTTCTTCTAAATTGGCAAAACACCTTATATTTAAACTGAAAAACACCTGTGGTAAAAATGTGTTAGATCGGTTCAGATTTATATATAGCTCCCATACAAATTTCGTTCCCAATTTGAATTTTTCCGCTCTAGAATCCACATATTTTAACAGATTTTCTTCTAAATTTGCAAAGAACCTTATATTCCAACTGGAAACACCTGTGGTAAAAATGTGTTAGATCGGTTCAGATTTTTATATAGCTCCCATACAAATTTCGTTCCCAATTTGAATTTTTCCGCTCTAGAATCCACATATTTCAACAGATTTTCCTCTGAATTCAAAAAACACCTTATATTCCAACTGAAAACACCTGTGGTAAAAATGTGTTAGATCGGTTCAGATTTATATATAGCTCCCATACAAATTTCGCTCCCAATTTGAATTTTTCCGCTCCAGAATCCACATATTTTAATAGATTTTCTTCAAAATTTGCAAAGCATCTTATATTTAAACTAGAAACACCCACGGTGAAAATGGTTCACATCGGTTCAGATTTACATATAGCTCTCATACAAATTTCGTTCCCCCAGAAAGCGCATATTTTCAGAGAATTTCCTAAAATTGAGCATAACACGTTATACTTCAACTGGAAGAACTTATTTTGAAAGTTAGTCACTTCATTCCATGTTTGGATATAGCCCCGATACAAATATTATTCTCGATTTGACAAAATGGACCAGGTCATATTAGCCTGTGATTAGGAAACATACAAAAATTTTTCCCGTTTTCACTTTTTTACTGAACTGAATTGTATTCCGATAGAAAGTGTATCATATAGTCGGCCCGCCCGACTTCAGCCTTTCCTTACTTGTTTTAGTTGGATTATAAGATGTTGTGCCAATATTAAAGAAAATCGGGTATAATATGTGGCTTCTAAAAAAGTCAAAGGTGTTAAGCCAAACTTGAAGAAAATCGGGTACTATATGTGATTTATAGAGCGTAAAAAGTCAAATCGATCTGTATTATAAACGATGGGTCTAACTCGTTTCCTTTTGGGCGTTACAAACAAATGCACAAAGACATTATACTCTCGTGGAGGGTATACAAATTGCCAATGTTTTTAATGTAATCTTTTTTAAATTATATGCTAGTCGAATTTAAGAAAATACCAAATTATTGCTACATATGACATCATAAGAGCTCATCATGTTACTTCAAATTCATAGATATTGTTATCTTCCCAGGACTATCTCCTTTAGTAACCTTCCCGGAGTTTGGTAAATAAAACACTCTCATATTTTTCGGTGTTTTCTTCAATTGTAAATTTATTACAAAAATTTTGCCAGACATGATACTTTTCACAAATTTGTTTTGTTGTTTTTTTTTCTTTTTTTGGTTTTTTATTTGTTTTGATATTATTAACTAAAATATATATGTAATTGTGCGATTTATTTTGTTTGCATTCAAATAAATGACATTTATACCACAAAATTTATAGAGGGCTCTGTTTTTTGTTTTTGGTTGTTTTCGCTAAGTTGTTCAGTTGTTGTCAAACTCAACATTCAACACACACATACAGGCTAACAAACAACATGTGTACATATCTGCATGTACATATGTATGTATGTGTATGCGTGTGCTTGCTCGTATGTATGTATACATTAAAAAAGGAACAAGTACAAACTAAGTACTTAAATGTAAATCGTTTATTTTTTTTACAATATGCTTTGTTTTGTTTTTTTTGGTTTAATAAAATTACATAGAATTTACACAGAAAATAACAAAAGAAAAAATTATTTTTTTTTTAAGTTAAAAAAGAATATGATGCGATAACGAGGGGTGGGGGGTAGATTTGCGGGAGATTTTATTTTGCAAACACAAAATTAGCACTTAGGCATGCTTTTGAGATGTAGATGGAGCGGAGCGTTCGTCGCACCCCCTGTGATGATCGGTGTGGTGGGACGATGGTGTTGAAAAAATGTTCTTCGTTTCGAATTCGCCAACATAAGAAGTTTAGAGAAAAAGAATCGTTGCTTTAAATAGCCTGCGTCGGTTGTGGTGGTTGTTGTTTGGTTTCGTTTTAGAATCGTATGATTGCTGTTGTTGCCAACACGCACACACCTTACATGCGGTGAGCTGGACGGAGGGGAAAAAAAGAAAACAAAAAAACGATTATTAATTTGATCAATGGCAGTAATGACATAAAAATAACTAATAAATACTCAAAACAAAACTACATTTTTGGAGCGTAAAAAATAAATAAAAAATCAAACGGCAGTTAAGAGAAACTTTTTCTAAAAATCGCAATACTCTTGCGAGGGAAATACGATAATTTTGAAAAAAAATCTGTAAATAAATACAACAATTATGTGAGAGTAGCAAAATTTAACTTTTGTATTTTTTTCTTCGCCCTCAGTGGCGTAGAACAATTGCCTATAATGCAGGGTAGCTTGATTATTATTGCATGTCCTGTTTAACGTATACGTAATATAAGCATATGTGCATATTATAGGTTATACGCCACCCAGGACACACATTTTGAATTTATAAAGAAAATACAAACACTTCTTCAAAACATCGGCTTGTATTCATAGATTTTATTAGCAATTGCTCCCGAAGAATACAATATCAGTTCCATAAAAAACTGTCAATAAATAGCCAAGATGAAAGTACCTAAAATTCAACTTTTTCCCACGGTGGCGTATAATAAATATTTAAGAATACCATGTGGCCTAAGCTATAAGAAATTAGTGAAGACAAAATTAAGCATTTTCTTATTACAGTCAAATGACCTTGGTGGCGTATACCAAACATACTCATATGTACGTCGTGTTTAGTATACGCCACCCAGGAAAAATGCAAAATGTGAAATTTAATACTTCAACATAATTAATCATAACTTCTGAGTGCATTTACCGTTTTTCTTCGTAATTATCCTGCTTTCTTCCAAAGAATCCTGGCAAAAAATAAAAATTGCCATATATACATACTATTTATTTTTCCATTCAACTTAAGGCATTAACAAATTTAGACTTTGATCGAATCGATTAGGAAAACATTTGAATATTGGTACTTCAAAATAATTGGTCATAACTTTGGCGTGTTTTCATGGATTTTACTAGTGAAAATCTTGTTCTCTTGCAAAGGCTGCTGGGAAAATATAAAAATATCTAATATGTTAAGAATAGTTATTTAAACTTCAAATATTTGCCAATATTACAAAAATATTTTAATTTTTGTAATATTGGCAAAGACTTAATTCTGTCTTGTCTTCTTTCAAAGAATCTTTGGAAAAAATCAAAATTGTTATACTTTCCAAGAGGCCATTTTTACGCAATATTGGCGGCCAATTTATATTTTCGTTGAAATTAGCACACATATGTGGTCAGAACTTTTGTTTGTATTCACAGATTTTATTCCGAGGTAACTTGATTTCATTCAAAGACTCCAAGCCAAAATTGCCAATATTTTAATACATTTAAATTTTGGTCGAAATTCAAAATTCAGAAAAAACTAAATTTTGATACTTTGACATAGGTGGCCATAATTTTGCTTTGTATACATAGATGTCGTTCTCAAGTACCCTGTTTTCTTTCAAAGGCTCCTCGGAAAAAATAAAAATTGCTACTTTTTCAAAATGTTAATTTCCCTCTAATATAGATGGCATTTTAATTATTTAAATTGTGCACGAAATTAAGAATAAATCAAAATTTTAGTACTTCAACATAATTGATCGACTGATATTCATAGATTTTAGTCTTAAATCTGTCGTTTTCTTTACAAGATTGCTCGAGAAAAATAAAAATTGCAATATTTGCATAATTTTTAGTATTTTTAAAATTAAAATTTTGCTCCAAATTACAATATTGGTACTATCAAATAATTGATCATAAATTCGTGTGGTTTCTATAGATTTTAGGCGCAAGTGTCTTCTTTTCTTCCCACGATTTCTCGAAAAAAATAAAAATTACAATATTTGCATAATTTGTTTTATGTTCTTGCATAAATTTCATAAATTTAGATTTTGGTCGAAAAAAATATTTTTCATTAGAATCAATTTCACATAGTCCTTGTAAATTCAATATATATTCATAACAGTCAAATTTATGCCAGGAAAGTTAAAATACTTTAACTTTTTTTGGGCTTTTTTATATATTATTATTAAAAATATCCTTTTAGTTCATTATTCTCCCAACGCGTTTCTCCTTAACTGCCGCTTAACAATATTTATTTTGGACGGTTTTTAAACTATCGAGGAAATAAATCCAACTACATTTTCTAATAACTACAGCACTACTTTCGGGTAGCTTTCTGTGCGTATAGGGTGGATTTTGTGGGACCAGGGTTGGAAGTGTAATTTAGTAATATTTCCAGATTTGTTTGTTATCGACTATAGCCAGTGTTTTTGCCGTGTTTGGTGATTAGGTGATTTGGCGTGGGGAGGTGTTTACATTTCTGGTTTGTCTGCCAGGCTTATGTACTCATGCAATTTACTACTACTTTCATTACTTCAGAGGAAAACAAATTCTTACCAATTTTCGTTTTGTTTGTTTGTTTTTTTTTTTTGAATGCAATGCATATATATGGTTAGTCTCATTTTTTTTTGAAATTCGTTTAATTATTTTGATTGATTGATTGATTCGCAGATGAATATTGAAAAAAATTACAGCTCGTTTAGGGTGCATTAATTGCTTATTTTCTTTTCTTAAAACTTATTCAAACAATTCCTCTTCTTCGGCAGCTGGTGTAAGTGAAATAATATAGAAATTATTAATGTTAATTATTTTGAGTAAGTCAGTAAGTAAAGATGAGAATGTATATATATAAATAAATATATATGATATGTATATATGTACAAGTTTAAATTAATGTAAATCTAGAATGAACTATTATAAGCTGCTAATATACAAGGCCTTCCAATAAATTCATAAATAACAAAAAGTTAAGTTTAAATTTGGAAATTTTCAGTTCCTGCTCTTGATATGGATTTTAAAATATTAAAATAAAAGAAGTTTAGCTTCATTTTTTAACAATAACAACTCCATCCAAAATCCTGATCTAAAGTCGACATACACCACAAAATTTCACCAATTACATCAGTCTAAAATATTGGCAAAGATGGTTGTTGCTTTCCTTGCCATGTTTTTCCCAGAAACTTAAAGAAATGATCAGCCTTAAATGGGAAACTCCTATGGGTAATATTTCTTCCATTGAAAACTATATTGGATATATTCCATTATCCTTTTTCAAAGGAAAATGACAGGGTACTCTTAGAAATAACCCTGGAGAAGTAGAAAATGTTTTTATTTTTATTTTAGTACTTTAACATAATTGGTCATAACTTCGGCTTGTATTTATCGACTTTATTTGGCGATATCTAGTTCTCATCCAAAAACTCCTAAGAAAAAATAAAAATTATAATATTTTCACTGTCCCCTCCTCGCAATATTTTATTAATAAGTAATTATTTTATATGAATTACGAAAAAAACAAATTTATTAGTATTTTAGTACTTCAACCTATTTTGTCATAACTTCGGCTTGCATTTATCGACCTTATTCGGAGATATCTAGTTTTCTTCCAAGAACACCTAGCAAAAAATAAAAATTGCAATATTTTCACGGTTCCCTCCTTGCAATAATTTATTAATAAGTATTTATTTTATTTGAAATACGAAAAAAAAAATTATTATAATTTTAGTACTTCAACCTATTTTGTCATAACTTTGGCTTGTATTTATCGACTTTATTCGGCGATATCTAGTTTTCTTCCTAAGACACATAGCAAAAAACAGAAATTACAATAATTTCACGGGTTGTTTCTAGCTTTATTCTATTAATAAGTATGTACTTTATTTGAATTACGAAAAAAATATTTATTATAATTTTAGTATTTCAACCTATTTTGTCATAACTTCGGTTTGTGTTTATAGATTTTATTTGAACATATCTGAGTTTCTTCTAAAGACTCCTAAGAAAAAATAAAAATTATAATTTTTCACGGGTTTTCGCTTGCTTTATTTTATTAATAAGTATGTACTTTATTTGAATTACGAAAAAACAAATTTATTATAATTTTAGTACTTCAACCTATTTTGTCATAACTTCGGTTTGTATTTATAGATTTTATTCGGCGATATCTAGTTTTCTTCCCAAGACATATAGCAAAAAATAGAAATTACAATAATTTAAGGGTTCTTTCTTGCTTTATTTTATTAATAAGTATGTACTTTATTTGAATTACGAAAAAAAAATATTTATTATAATTTTAGTACTTCAACCTATTTTGTCATAACTTCGGTTTGTGTTTATAGATTTTATTTGAACATATCTGATTTTCTTCCAAAGACTCCTAAGAAAAAATAAAAATTATAATGTTTTCACGGGTTTTCGCTTGCTTTATTTTATTAATAAGTATTTATTTTATTTGAATTGCGAAAAAATATTAGAATTTTAGTACTTCCACCTGTTTTGTCATAACTTCGGCTTGAGTTTATCGATTTTTTTATGGAGATAACTAGTTTTCTTCCAAGGACTCCTAACAAAAAATATAAATTACAATATTGTACAATGTTGTTTCCTTTTCGCAATATTTTATTAATAAGTATTTATTTTATTTGAATTACGAAAAAAAATGTTTTATTAAAACTTTAGTACCCCCACCTAATTTCTCAAAACTTCGCTTTGTGTTTATAGATTTTATGCGACTTTATTTCGAACATATCTAGTTTTCTTCCAAAGACTTCTTAGAAAAAAAAACAAGGTTTCTTTCTCGCAATATTTTGATTATTATGATTTTTTTTATTTTAATTAGGAAAAAATATATTTTTATAATTTTTGTACTTCGATCTTATTTGTCATAACTTCTGCTTGTATTCATAGATTCTCTTCGGAGATAACTAGTTTTCTGCCAAAAATAATATATTTACGGTTTCTTTAACTCAATATTTTATTAATACGTATTTAAGTTATTTTAATTAGGAAAAAAGTAGTTTTATTCGACCTAATTTGTGACAACATAGGCTAGTATTTATCGATTTTATTCGGACATATCTAGTTTTCTTTCAAAGACTCCTATTAAAATAAAATGTTCAGGATTTCTTTCTCGCAATATTTTATTAATATGTATTTTAATTGGGTGAAAAAGTGATTTATTCGATTATTTATTTTTAGCACTTCGACCTAATTTGTCATAACTTCTGCTTGTATTCATAGATTGTATTCGGGGGCATATTGTTTTCTTCCTAAGACTCCTTGCAATAAATAGAAATTCTCAAATGTTTTTAACTTTTAGCGCCTCACAATATTGCTGCTATTTATCACTTTCTTGTGTTTTTGGTAAAGAAACTTTTTTTTGGTGATAAATATTGGGTGTATGTCTAGCTAAATATTAATGAAATCTAGTTTTGTTTTTCTTAAATCATTCAAAAGTTTCTAAAATTCTATTTAAAAACTCTTTAAGATGTATGAAAATTATCAATGTTTTTTTGGAAATGATTTAAATTTTTTTAGTCACATCGGGACTCTCAATATACACAAGGACTTTGTGCTGGGATACAACATAGTTCTAAAAGGGTTTCGGGGGGAAATCTTAACGCAAAAGTATATAATAATAAAATGCATTTTTTTGCAATACTTACGAGTCAAAGGTCTAGCGGGGTGCTTGGACCACAAGTAACGATTCTTAATGGGCGACAAGAACGAATCCCTGGCGATGGGGCTGGAGCCACGGGGCACCGACAACGAACGGAAGGGTGAGCCGGCACGGAAAGGTGAGCCGGCGCGGAAAGGAGAGCCGGCGCGGAAGGGAGCCAAATCTTCAATGTCCCACCAGAAAGGATCACGAGTGAAGGACGAGATGGGGGCATTTGGGTTGGGTTCCAACATATCCCTGAAGCGGTTTCTGGGGTGGAAGATTGGAAGTCCTGCTTGTCGACGACGAACAAATAACACGTGATGCATTAGCGTTTATCCATTGTGAATGGTGATGGGCAATTGGCGTTGTGATAGGGAGTAGTAAGAAAAAAAGGGATGTGTGTAGTTTCTGTGTGATTTGATTTGATTGATTTACACTAGAAATAAATGCGAGTTAGAAAAAAGAACGGAAAACAGAAAAAAGAAGTTTCGTTTTAAATAAACACACACAACCATTTCATTGATATTAAGCATGCGTAGGTGCTGTTCTCACATGAAAGGAAGGTTGGCAGGCTGGATTGTCCTTCGGCGGCAAAGGAATAACAACATTTAGACTGAGGGAGGGCTGTGGCCTTCAGACAAGCAATATGATTTCAAATTAGAAGAATTAAATTAAAAGCCGAAACATATAGAAACCCACAGCATTAAGGGTGTAGCTGCTACACGCAGAAAATTAAAAAAACGATTTTGAAAAGTGTTATCCAAAAGCTAGGATAGGAGTGGTTCAATTTTACACTTTCCAATTTCGCAAATGTTTAACGATTCTTTTTTTTTTGCAATGAACGATTTAACGAAATGTATGAAAAATCGTAAAGCTAAAGGTGAAAAGATGAAAACATGACAAAATGCAATAGAAATAAAGAAAGGAGAGGAGCAATTCCTAAAATGTTCGATTAAAATGCGAAGATTTAAGAGCAAAATCCATGCTAAAGTTGCTACATGTCCATTGTTTACACAACGAATAGGCAAATTTTACGATTCAACGCTTGCACACATGACAATATCGAATATATTCTGTAAGAAGGGTTAAAAATGCAAACAATGTGTCTTTCAGTTTTTCTCTATCAATTCGTTTACGCTTTTAAAAAGCAAAACAAAATATCTATTTATTTAAAATGGGGTACACTAGGTGGTATGAGTGATTTAATTAAGCAATTTAAATTAAAATTACTCATACCACTCATTATATTTCAAATAAAAAGTGTGCATTTTAAATGAGTTAATGCATTGATCTAGAAAATCTGGAAAAAGGGGGTAGTTTCTTTTTAAACCCTCTGTCATAGGGTATTGACGTTGCTCATGTGTGCAAGTGACGAAGCTTGAAATGGGGCTCTGGCCATAGAAATGGGGAAATACGTAAGCATATACGAAAATACACGATCCTACATTTCTTTAGTTTTCTGCACAGAGTCCTATTTTACGTTTCTTCACATGCACACATGGAAAAATTGAACATTTTCTGAAAGATGGGTTAAAACTAAATCACCCCCATTTTTAAGTTTCTTCAGATCAATTTGTTTACTTTTTTTTAGAAAAGTAAATCAATGTTCTTGTTTATTGCTTTAAATACGGCAAACATTGGTTGGCAAAGTAATTTAACTGAAATTAATAACACGACCTATTATATTGAATTTTAAACGAGTAAACGAATTGATATGGATAAACCGAAACATACGGGTGGTTTCTTTTTAACCCCTCTTTCAGAAACTTTCCAATTAGTTCATGTGTGAAAGTGTTAAAGTATAAAATAAAGTTATAGTCGTAGAAATAACACATATTTTCCATGGGAAATTTGGCTCCAAAATCCATTGCAACATGAGTATTTTTCAATAAAAAATACTATTATTTGATACCATTAAAATCTGGAAATATAATTTTCAATATTTTTCTAATTTCTCAGAGTAACATTAGCATAGAATTGTCTTAAAGAAGTCAATTGTAGGCTAATAGCTGAAGCATAAAAAGCAGAATATATTATTATTGAAAGCTAAATTTATTCATTTTTTATTCAAATCCCCAGTGGCATACTTCCACCTACTTTATCGAACATTTTTGGATTTACCCTGCCGGCAACTACTTAATAAAGATATACGGGATAGTTATAGTTATATATATAGATGTATAGTTTGCGCTGATGCTTCTGGCCTCAAGAACTAGAGAACTTTAAACCAAATCCACAACAAATAGGAGAAAGGAACACGCTTCAAGCCCGTTGAACATTGAACAAATGGTCGGCAAAATTGCCTCCATCCGCAGGCAATTTCACCAACGTCATTTAGCTTTTAGCGCATCTTCAAACACATTAATCAGAAAAGTAAAAAAACATTTAGCATTCAAATTGTTGGCGATATTGCCAGACTTTTTTGTAAAGAAAATTTTGAAAAAATTTCGTTTTTACCATCAGCATCGTAGGAAACTTCATTGGGACGTGGTGCCCAGCGACCAGCCTTAACGGGAGTGGGACTAGGAGAGCCAGCACGCTCTAGCATATCGGGCTTATCAGACTTACTGGCAAAGAGTTCATCCAAGGGTTCCAAGGAGCTAGCGCGGAACAATGGCCGGGAGAAGGGGGCCAAGCTGGCGGCACGATCGAATACCGAGGGTGCGCGATCGAATAGAGATGGAGCACGAGCAGCAGCGGCAGGGGTACCGCTCCAGTATGCTGGTGGTGGAACATAGGGTTCGCTGCCAGCGCGCTTAAAGCGAGAAGGAGCAGAGGGAGATGGTGAGCGGCGAGCTGTAATAGAAACAAAACAAATACATAATTATTTTCTGTGGTTCATTATTATCACAATGTGCTTTCGGACATAAAACAATTGTTAAGCAAGTGCTAAACAAAGTACACAAATTCCATACAAACCGCTCCCCACCACTAAACAACACATGTTGGTTGTGTGATAACAACCGGAGCAGGACATGGATATGGACACGAACAAGTACACCAACTTTTACGAGTATATGCATAATTAATGTACAGACATGATAAATGCACACATGCATTTGAACTTATGCAAATTTATTTTGTTTTTCTTTTTTTTTATAGAAATTTGAAATTATATTCATATCATCATGACCACCATTTACGACACATGCATGGATGGACGGACGAATGGATACATAAGATTATAAAACCGAAATGAAATACATTCACATCACAATCAGGTTGTGTATGTGCCGCAGGACATACTATATGTAGGAACACATAAAGGGTTATAAAACTAAGATTCCACATGCTTGTCGTAGACATTCAGTAACCTGCAGTATTCTGTAAAAACTAATATCAAGTCAGTTTAAATTCCTTTGTTACCACTCAAATAATTACACATATATGGACATATTTGTTGGCGACACATTTGTTTGGAAATTATATCTAAATCTGCAATGATTTCTTTGATTGCGTTGATAGGATGGCCTACCACAAATTTGCAAATTATGTTTCTATATATATTTCGGTATTATGTCCCTCTCATTACCCTATGGGGATCGATCGATCAAAGTATATGTGCAGTAGGTTAAAAAAATAATGAGCAGCATCTCCCTTGTAGAGAAAAGAGGCCGGGGTGCGTATGACTAATATTAAATATTTTAATATTACTTATACGTTAGATTTTGTTTGTATCAAATGATTAATAACACAATTTTTAACGTTTCTAATTGATTTTCTAGCGATTAAATTTTCTAGCGGAAAAAATACTAAATTTTGCCGCTAGGTGGCAGCACTTCTGGCCTATCTGCATATTAGGAAAGTAGCCTAAGAGACACTTAATAACACAATTTTTAACGTTTCTAATTGATTTTCTAGCGATTAAAATTTGTTCGGAAAAAATACTAAATTTTGCCGCTAGGTGGCAGCACTTCTGGCCTATCTGCATATTAGGAAAGTAGCCTAAGAGACACTTAATAACACAATTTTTAACGTTTCTAATTGATTTTCTAGCGATTAAAATTTGTTCGGAAAAAATACTAAATTTTGCCGCTAGGTGGCAGCACTTCTGGTCTATCTGCATATTAGGAAAGTAGCCTAAGAGACACTTTAATTACAAATTTAGGTTATATTACATTTTAGAATACAAATCTATTGATTGATTTAATAAATATCCGAGAGATAGAGGAGAAATCTTCCGAATTTCATACTCATTTATCTCAGGTTGCCAATGATTTCGTCAATGATCTTTTTGGGAAATTTTCAAAATCGTGCTGACAAGACAAAATAATTGAAGGAATGAGCAGCACCTCCATTGTAGAGAAATAAGGCCGGCGTGCGTATGAGTAATATTAAATATATTAATATTAGAATATAATAGGGCTGCTTTTCTTTAAGCCGGGATAACAAGCTGCAATAACAAAAACGTTAATAAAAGTTTAATTTTTTGCTCAAAATAAAAAAATATTTTTTCACAATTTGATTTTTCGAAATTTGTACTTTTAAGGGAGGAAAGGGATAAAAATGGTACATCTTTAAGAATTGCTGCTAGAATCGTGAAATTTGGTATGTAAATTCCTCTGATGATGTAGAAGCACATTAAAATTGAATTTTTCAAAATTTGTACTTTTAAGGGGTTGCGAGGGACAAAAAGGGATGAAAATGAAACTAATTTAAGTATTGCAGCTATAATCGCGAAATTTGGTGTGTAAATTCCTCTCACCACATAGAAGCGGGGCAAAAAGAAATAAAAATGGTACCAACCAAAGTATTTCAGCTAGAATCTTGAAATTTGATGTGTAAGTTCTTCTGACCATGAAGCGTAGTAAAATTGGATTTTACGAAATTTGTACTTACACGAGGTGAGCGGGACAAAAAGGGATAAAAATTGGATTTTTCGAAATTTTTACTTATAAGATTTGAGCGGGACAAAAAGGTATGAAAATGGTACTAATTTAAGTATTGCAGCTATAGTCGCGAAATTTGGTGTGTAAATTCCTCTGACAAGGTAGAAGCGCAAATCCTAATGTTTTTTTTTTCAAAATTTATCCCTATAAGGTGTGAGCGGGACAGAAAAAGGATAAAAATATTACCAACGAAAATATTGCTGCTATAGTCGTGATATTTGGTGCGTAAATTCCTCTGACAACGTAGACTTGCAACATTAATGGATTTTTCGAAATTTGTACTTTTAAGGTGTACATTTTAAATGAGCGTACATTTTAAATGACGAAGCTTGAAATTAAGCTCTGGCCATAGAAATGGGGAAATACGTAAGCATATACGAAAATACACGATCCTACATTTCTTTAGTTTTCTGGATTCTTACACTGGATAATTATGCAGGCTAAGTCAAACATTTTTAACACAAAATTATTTTTTCAAAATTTGTTTTCACACACACACATTGATATTGCTTTTGGCGACGATTTTAAAAAAGAATTTTTTATTTTCAGTGAAATTTAAAAAAAAAAAAATTTTATTTTCACTGAAATTTTAATATTCGATTTAGATTTTTGTTATCGCAGCTTTGTTATCCAGTCTTAAAGAAAAACTGTCATAATGTTTACAAACATTTTTTTGCAAAATATAGGAATATTCTAATCAACCTTTTTGCTTCTTTTTATACAAAAACGATGACGACTTCAAATAACTGAGAGATAAGTTAAAAAAAACAGACATTTTGAAGCAAAATCTCAAATTTAGAAGATGGTAAACCACGTCACGAGGTACAGCTTTAAATAGATTTCATGCCTATTACATACACTTTTCAAAAAATATCTCTTTCGGCAACAAATAGACAACATTTTTCTCAACAGAGAAAAGCTTCTATATTTTTTATGGATATTCTTCAAAAATGTATTGTCTTTTTCGATATGGCACAGCATATAATTTTGTTAGAATCCAATTTTGGCTATTTTTTACTGAATTTTTCAACAACTCAATCTCTAACTGTCTGTACTAAATAGATTCAGACTTTTTATTCTATTAAACACGATACACGTATTTGACTCGAGAGTTGCAGTACCTCCCATATTGGTGTAACCTTGGGTTGATTTAATCGTACAATTTCCAAATTTCGTTGGGAATACTTGGATTTCAAATAAAATAATAATAAAGCATTTTATTTATAACCCTTTACACGTTTACGCACGTTTGAAATGTGTAAATATTAACATAGTTATAAATATATTTATTCATGTGCATTAATTATGCAATTTCATGGTTTATAATCATTCGCATTCGGTTTAATTTGTATTCATGCTCTGCACCGCAATACACTGTGAAGGAAAATGTATTTATAAATGAATAAAGGGCAACTGAACACATAGCAACAGATATTTCTGATCCCTTGAAATGTCATAAACGTTTTAGCCTTTTCCATGCCATCTATAGGTAATATTTTATTTGTTAAGTGCCACATGTAAGACTTACAAAAGGGTCCATTTTTTATTTATCGAAGTAAATAAGTGAAAATAAGGGAGAACGGCTATGGACCAAGTTGTGTATGGCAACTAGTTCATAAAACTTGAGGACGATCTCTAAGTTCTTCGGCCAGGTGTGATCATTTCAATCGTGTCGTTAAAAAGTCGCAAGCGAAGAGTCTTCCTGAGAGCGATACATTAAAACAACATAGATATGCTTGGATGGACTAATGGAAAATACTTGGAGAGTACATGATAATGCAGACTCTGTCAACGTAATGTGACTGTTTTGAAGATTAGCAAACGGAAGAACAATCTTAATATATTTTCATTATTCTATTATTAATTATCATGTCTTATATTGGTTTGGTATTGCCATCGGAACGTATGAGTATTATTAATAGAATTAATATTATGCATACGCCACATGGGAATGGATGGAAAAAATCGCTGTATCATGAATTTAGGAATCATTTGAAATAATTTGAATTGATTGGATTTACAACCGTCACGTATGAGTGTTATTAATAGAATCAATAAAAACCATAAGCCAACAAAGATTCGAAAGAATCCAATTTTTTCACAAATACCAATGGCCTTACAATCTTAATATTTTGCCATGTGGACGATAACCAAGGCCGAATGTAATCCCATTCTCAGCTGATA
This sequence comes from Polietes domitor, assembly GCA_947397865.1. NCBI lineage: Eukaryota > Metazoa > Arthropoda > Insecta > Diptera > Muscidae > Polietes > Polietes domitor. Next base: position 19,107,761 of record OX377618.1, on the reverse strand, counting down.
ACATTAGTTTTGCTATCTAGCCATATAAGCATTATTTGGGTCTTCCCAGAATATATATATATATATATATATATAAATACTAAAAAGGATATTTTGGAAGATTTGCAAAATTCTTAGTATATCTCCTACCTATGGTGGAACTCTATCTATCTCGATCTCCGCGTATCATAAATTCGACATGTACTTTAGTCATGACTATGTTTTTTGTTGGATTTGATTGTTGCTGATTTTATTCTAAATGTTATATGAACACTTCAGATGATTTTGTTTAAAAACAACTCTTTTGTCCTGATAGAGTAAATTATTTTTAAATATTAGACCTCGAAAGTTGAGTATTTACGCCACAAAAATGCTGGCTTATTTAAATAAGGAATAGACAAAGGCAAAGAAAAGGCAGGTTCTCGCACTTTGGGTCAGAAGAGAATAGGCCCATTAGTCATAAAAGAGAACTACAGAAAATGGCCTCAGGTGCGTATGATTAATAATAATAACAAATATGTTCACGTTACACATACATTAGCAGTACATGAATCGCGATTAAAAGGGGAATTTATCCACGTGAAATTTTCTATTCTTATTTAGAAGCAAGTTGGTTATACGAATACAACGCGAGAATAGCGTTCACATATTTGAATGGGACAGAAATAAGTTGATTAATTCGGCGTAAAAGGAAAGATGGTAGAATATTCTGGAAAAATTATCAGAAATCCCAATTTCAAGGGAACAATTCGTTCCCGGGGAAATTTTATTCGCGTTAGGGGTTAATGTGTCATTTATAACGAATGGCCTCAGAAAATGGCCTCAGGTGCGTATGATTAATAATAATAGCAAATATGTTCACGTTACACATACATTAGCAGTACATGAATCGCGATTAAAAGGGGAATTTATCCACGTGAAATTTTCTATTCTTATTTAGAAGCAAGTTGGTTATACGAATACAACGCGAGAATAGCGTTCACATATTTGAATGGGACAGAAATAAGGTGATTAATTCGGAGTAAAAGGAAAGATGGTAGAATATTGTGGAAAAATTATCAGAAATCCCAATTTCAAGGGAACAATTCGTTCCCGGGGAAATTTTATTCGCGTTAGGGGTGAATGTGTCATTTATGACACATTTATTTATGGTATTTACGAGACTCTTAGTATAATACGTGTAACTTATATATTTTAACAGAAATTTTGTTACTTTTTTACTGATCATAATTTTCCCCTCTCTATTTTCAGATCTTTCAGTTATCTGCCTGCTATATACATTTGTGGAAGAATACCACCTTGGGGACTTAAATAACTAAAGGTATGTCCCTGAAATGTTGTTGTTTGCTGTAGGTTCTGCATGGTCTCTGCGGCCCCTTTGAACCGATTAATATAAATTGGTCCTTTGAAGGGCCATAATATTAATTTGTATTGAATTTGTGCAATATATATTAGTACTTACCAACCATCGAACTTCAAAATACAATAATTTTTTAGTAGAAATAAATAAAATAAAAAAAAATAAAAAGTGTAGGTAGGTCTTGAGAGGGTTAACACTACATACAGACATTGTGGTATAACAACGTGTATAAACAATACAATACAAACATCAACTGAATTGAATAACTCATTGATGACACATGTACATGAATACATACATATGTATGTAAATATTTTAATTCCATTTCCATTTATGTTCGTGTGTAACGCAATTATTCAATTGAATTGTAATTTTAAATTGAATATTTCAACAGATATTGATTGACGGTTTATTGACCATAATGATTTTTAATTGAAAAGCACAGTTGGGACATTATGAAGAGGATGAAAAGAAATGAGGCCTTGTGTGGGATTTTGTCAACGTTATGATTGGCCTTCTACTGTACTCGAAGTCTGTTTGAGTCAGCTCAAATAAGATGAAATGAAGGGCACTCAATCTTCAGATAAATGATGTTTCAATTTTTGGTTGAAATCGAAAATTGTAAATAAGAAATACAAATTATTTAAGAATTCTGTAATCTATGAGATAATTCTAAATTTCTAAATAAGGAAAAGGTTAAGTTTCGTATAGAATCCGCAAATGATTTGTATTTTCATGTGGGCGAATTCAAAATTAAACAGTGAAACTGAAGTATGGATTGATGCTATTCGCCACAAGCTTTGAAAGTGTGAGGGTCGACTTAAATATGATGAAATGTCTAAAGTATGTTGAATTACTTGCAAATTCAAAAATGTATGTATGCTTGACATTGTATGCTGGCCACGAAGACCAGAAGAAATTCGTGAATTATTTGAATTTGGTTTGGACATTTTTTTCACTTCAACACTTTTAATAAAATCATACGCCTTCCAATATCAACTTTAATTGATATTGAAATAATCTAGACGAATCGAGAAAATCAGCCTCCAAATCCACATAGGCTTTGAAAATATTTTAGCAAAATTTGGCATGACTTTGGAATAGGTCTTCCACCAAAAGCGTTTTGGCATGAAAGCATCTGTATGTGGTAGCAGAACACCAGCTGGGTATTTCACCGAAATGTGGTTTATTTCCCTTTCCCGGCTAACAAATAGCCTAGTCTGTAACATTTAAAAGTTTCCTATTTGTTTGCCGTTCTCAATTTCATATTATAGTAATTATACTACTTGAATACTTTGATCGTTTCCCTTCACGGCGTATAAGTATTATAATTTAGTACTCAATCGAATACACATCAATCATACGCTTCGAACAACTGATAATTACCATCACGGCGTATAAGTGTTATTATTTAATATTCAAATATTCATACGCCACTGATCGAATTGTTCTTGAAATACTCATCATCAAACTGATACAGTATTTGTATTATGGATCCTCAGACGAAATGACTGTGATTTTAAAACGACAGGTAGAATTTTTGCCTGATAACGTCCTATAATCGCAAACGAATAAATTCATAAAAGTAAATTTCCACAGGTTTTCTTCAAAATAACTTTTGAAATTTCATCATTTTTCTATGGCCCTACAGAGAGACATGGCTACTTGAAATATTGAATATTGGAGAAAAGTTTGGTTCTCTTCCTTTCCAAAAAAAAATACTTCGTAAGAAGAAAAAATCTTGATCGACATAACTGAAATTTGAATGTTTTTTTAGCAAAAGCACTGATTAGAAAACGCAACTAAGATTTGAATAAATTTCGATTGAATTGAATGTCGTATTGAAAGTGAACTCTGGTGCCAGAGCATCTAAATGTAATTTAAGAAATTCTTTTATCAATCACATTATATCTTGGATTGTCATCTGATCGTATGAATTGTATAAAGAGAATCAATATTAATCATACGCTAGGATGGGAAATATCTGTTTTACAAATATCATAGACTTGGAATCTAAGTTTTAGCCTTGTGGGAGGTCGTTAGAGTTTTCATTTTTTTTAATTTCTGAGACTTTGATTCTATTTGACACCTGTCCGTATGAGTGTTATTAATAGAATTAATATTAACCATACGCCAAGAATGAATCAAAAGATGTCACCAACGATTTTAGAATAATAATATAGGGTCCGCAAGCTAACGTTTTTTTTTTTCAACTATTCAACCGTTGGACTATTATTTGTGGGGTGCCCTCAGCAGCCATTTGAATGAAATTATTTTCCATTATTAACCGGAAGGATTGTACTTTCAAATAAAAAAAGAAAGTTGAGAAAATATTCAGTAGTTTTTTTATAGCATTTTCAAAAAAAAAAATTATTTGGCGGACCCTATATTTTTTCAAGTAGACCTAAGAGTGAGTGTTCTACCATCCTGGATTGTTGTGGACGCATTTCCTCAACTTCTCGATTGATAATATTGGGTTTGCCACCTGACCGTATGATTATTATTAATAGAATCAATATTAAACATACGCTATGGAAGAATAGTACAGTTTACTGGTTTGTTGGTATTTTACTACTACTTTTGACGATTTTCATGCCGCATTGCTAAGGCTCGACCATTAAGCCATTTATCCTCCTGAACTTATGAGTATAATTAATCTAATCAATGGAATGGAAAGAAGTGTAATCTTAATTTCCCTTCCATATGGACGAAGACTTTCACCCAACACCGCTTTGGTCGTAGAACAAAAATGATGATCTATACGAAAATGGAATTAAAATATTTGATTTGAAATCGTAATACAATATAAGTTACATACATATACTGCCATAATATTGAAAATAAACTCAAACAGAAGGTGTACATTTAAAAGTGAATTTAAACAGTTTGACTTGAGTATTTTTAAAACACATGTGACAATTAGAATTAAACAATTTTTTCTATAACAATAAACAAAACAAGAAAAGGAAAGACAATAGATTTTTCTGTCGTTGCTAAACATATATATAGTTCGTTAAATATTTCATAATTTGTAATGAATTTGCTTTGAGTTTTAGAGAGAGAGAGAAATGAAAGGTTTTTAATAAATGAAAAAAAGGAAAAAACAATAATAACATTGAGTATAGGAATTAAATGGCAGTAGATACAATATTTACAGGCAGAAATATACACATTAGGACATACACACAAACACACACAGATAAATTGGTTAGAAAGAAGGAAAATAAAAATGAAAAAAAAAAATAATAATAATGAGGGTTAGTTTAAAAATCAAAAATCAAGAGGAATAAAACATCCTCAAAATACAAAAATTGTTTTCGTTTTTTCTAATTTTTTTTTTAAATGAAACAAAACGCTTGGTTGTTTTTGAGTTTTTTATTAATAAAATGAGTTTTTATTGAATTCTTTTGTTTTCAGTTACTTAAGTTAAGAGGAAGAGGAGGAGGTGTAGGAGGAGAATGAGGGTTTCAAAAAAATGTTGATGATAATGGTGGGGGAAGTTGGATTTTTAGAATTATATTTTTATTTTTTTTTTTGTTTTTGTATAAATTAGTAAATATCAGTTGATTGCGCCGAAATAGGTATAGAGTCACCAGAGATGAATAGAAAACGATTGACGTCTTTCGGTTTGAGTGATGTTGATGTTGTCGAGGTTGTAACGCATTTCTTTTGTACAGTGTAAAGTTGATTGATTATTATTTTTTTTTAATATTAAATATTTTATAATTAACAGAAATGTAACTGTAATCATCAAGAATTTTCCAAAGAAATTGCAATCTTTGGAAAATTCCATTAAATTTGTAAGGCCATATCAATGTTTGTTTGCACACATTAAAAACTTCAGCATGTGCTGAAAGAAGCATTCAAACTGAAATGAACCTGCTGAACAGTTTGCCGAGATCAATTCGTTTACGTGTTTTAAATGCATTTTAATTTATATTTTTAATTTAAATTACTCATACGACCCAATGCGTTACATTAGAGGTATGTATATGAAAATATTAATTTGCCTTTTAAAGAAGTTAACGAATTGATCTAGAAAATCTGAGTATCAGGTTAATTAGAGGGTTAAACCTTCTTTGAGAATTTAGTCGAAGTGGCCATGTGTGCAAAGCGGTTTGGCAAATTGATTTCGATTAATATAGCCTTCTGTTAATTTGTATGTTTGTAGTTTCTTATTTTTTTGTTTGCTTTTATACAGTGGTTAAATTTTTATTACACATGAGCGGTTGGTTAAACCAAATGGATTATGTCCAACTAGTTTACAAACAATGTCTATGTGACAATATATGTATGTAGTGAGAAAAGCTTAGCTTTACACTTGCAGCTTTTTATATTCAGCATTATCTTTAGCATTAGTTATGGTTGGTTTTGTTATTTAGACTTAATCTATTTAGCTTGTTAACCGCTCATGTACAATAAGGTTATTTCAAAAGAAGAAGAAGAAGAAACAACAAAAGATATTGTAGCTTAAAGTAAATATTAAAATGATATTTATGCTGCTTATACGAGTATATATATTTGATAAAGTTTATAAAACAAAAACATTTTTCATTAAAAAAAATTCAAAAATAATTAAATTTTTGGCATTTAAATTTCCCAAAGTTTACTTGTAATACAAGAGAGAGAGAGAGAAATAAATCATTAAAAGAGAGAAAATCTCAAATATCGTGAAACGTTAAACGATATGAAATGAGTGTAATCACTCTCAGAGAGACATTAAGATAAGCAAGAGAATTTTCTCTCGCACAGACAAGCATATAGAGAGATAAAATTCACGAAATCACTCTCAGAGACACACCAAAAAAAATAATCTCTCCCACAAGTGCAATCCAGCCTGGTTTTTATCTCTCTCATTATTGATTATTTTTGTGAATATATTTATACTCTTTCGTTTTGTTGATGAGAATTAATTTAAAAATTATTATTTTTAGTTTTTGTTTTATAAACTCTTGTGCGAATAATTATTGTCTCAATTCAGTTTGTTGTTCATGATATTTATGTTTTTAGTTATTTGTTTTTAAAAAATGCTATATAGTTAAACGTTTTCTTAGAAATCAATGAAACATTTAACGAATCGTTTAGTTTGTTTTTAAGTGATTTTTTTGTGTTTTTGTTTATTTTTTTATTAATTTTGGCTTTGTTTAAATTTAATTTACAGAGTACATATGTTTACATTTAAACTATATTTAAAACTTGGACTTAATTTATTTTAAAACCTTTACTTCTTTTAAGTTAAACATTTATTTAATTGTTTTTAAGTATTTGTAGTTTGCAGTTATATGTTGCCTGCGTGGATAATTAACCATAAACAAAATGATTGTTCTTGTTTATACTCCATTGTTATATATATGACGTTTGTCGATGTATGCATTTCCTAAGTTTGAGCTTCATTTTCTATAACTAACTAAAGCAAATTTTGTTTTATCTTGTTTTTAAATCAAACTTGCAACCTCAAGCTGTAATGATAGAAACAGAGGAAGCCAAACGAAAAGGAAGTGTCAGGAGGGGGGAGAGAGAGCGATAAAGGAAGTTAGGAAGTTGGGGGAGGGGTGGATTGGAGTGGAGTGGAGAGAAAAGTGAGAAGAGAGAGAGAAAAAAACAAAAAGAAAAAATTATAGAAATTTTTTTAAAAGTCCACATCTTTTGACAAAATAAAACTGTGTTTCAAAGACAAAAAAAGTTTCTTCGCCACAAGCACCGAGAGCGAGAGCAGGAGGGAGCAGAACAAAACCTAATTTATTTAAAGCCCCATTTTTCTTGTTTGTGATGTTAACCGGCCAATCTTGCAATTGAACCAAGAAAAATAAACAAATTAAGTTAGTGCTCTGCCTCCCTCCCTCTCTCTCTCTGTTAGACACGCTCTGGAGGCGAAAAAATTGCTTTATTTTTAAGTAGAAAAAAGATAACTTAAAAAAATTTCTTTGATTTTTCTTAATTGTCGTCGTTTTTCGGTTTTTGGTTGGTGTATAGTGTAATTTTTTTTATTTTTTTTTTGTGAATTTGAAAAAATTCTTTGGTTTTCTTGCTTTTGTAAGAAAAGTGTTGTTGTTGTTTTGTTCTTTTTTATAAAGAGGATAATGCTAAAATTGATCGTGATCTTAATGTATTCGTTTCATGGCGTTTACGATTAATTACGTTAATTATGGCAATTGCTTCGTTGTTATACATATACATATTTATAGAATGCGATATATATGCATATATATACATATATATCTGTTACTCTCTTTGTTTTATTGATTTTGCGGTTTTTATGTATTTTGGAGTTGTTGTTGGTTGATGGTTTGGTTTGTTTGAGTTTTTGGTTTTGTGGTTATTCTATTTAGAATTCCTTACCCTTGTTGAGTTGTTGGAGCAATTTGTCCTCTGGCTCAAATTCCAAGGGCACCAAGGCGTTTGGTGTGTAGGGCTTGTCCTTAAGATACAAACCATAACGGGATGGGTATCTAAAGAGAAAGAGAGTGAGAGAGACAAAATAATGGTGAATAGGTTAGAAAATGTGTGTTGACAAGTGTTAACGAATTGAGGTAAATTTTATGAAGATTTTGGGGGATCTTTTTTGTTATTTTAGTTTTTCTATTTTAAATAAATATTCTCCAGTTTGAAAAATATTATCTATTTATTTTTTGGAGAAAATATTTTTAAATAATATTATAAAATTTGTATTTTTTCTGTTTCAGCATCCTTTTTAATATTTAAATTCATCCAATTTATTTTTTGGTTGCTTGGATTTATTTTTCAAAATTTCATTCAAAAGTATCATGACCAAACTTTAGCTCAGGGAAGAATAACATTGAAAATTATACAAGGTTGGATCTTGTTCTTTGTGAATGTTTTGCTGATTTCTATAAAAGATTTTCTGTGTACGGATCTTGGCTCTGTCTGTTCGGCGAAATAACTGCTCAGTAGTCAGTTATTTAAAAAATATTTTTTTATATTTATTCTTCAAAAAGAGATGAGATGTTATTGAAAACATTTAGGAAAGTCTAAATTTATTTGTTTTTATGCTGCCAACAGTCGATAGATTGCATGGCAAACATTTTTGTCTTAATTATAATTATGCTTAAAAATCAACTAAAAAGAGAAAATATCTCAAAATATTAGTTGACGAGATTTGAGTGTCGTTGAGCTTTACACCAAAGCATAAAGAAGAGAGAGTTAAAATGAACCAAATTGCTCTGTGGGAGTATGTGATTTGAGAGGGAATCGCTCTCTTTTCTTCTCTCATTTTTGCGGATAAATTGTTACTCTTAAATTGTTAATTAAATTGTTACGATTAAAATAATAAAAAATATATATATTTTTTATAATATTTTTTAATGTATCTGGGCCTTCTAATGTCAAAAGGAAAATTAAAAAATATGTTTTTTTTTGGAACTTCCGGTCAAGATACATCCCATCTTAATTCAATATTTCTGAACATAGTTTTTAAATCGGTAGCATAAGTACAGTGGCTAAAAGCTTTGAAAAAATGAAAACGAAGATAAAAATATATAAAAATTGTGTTTGAAGCCTTTTTTGTGTAATTTGTTTAAGAAGAAATCTTCGGTCTCAACTGCAATAAATGTTCTGAACACAGTTTTAGTAGCTTAAGTATAGTGGGTAAAAGCTTCGAAAAAATAGGAACCGAGATAAAAATATATAAAAATTGCCTTTAAAGCCTTTTTCGTGTAATTTTTTGTTAAAGCGACAATGGCATGACGGTTGTTTTTATTATGGGTGAGTACACAGAGGAAAGCTTAGTCGCCACCCACTGTGATGTATTTCCACTCTCTCATATTGAAACTAAAGTGAGTTATCTCTAAAGCGTCTTATCCACTAGCAAACATGTTCGACGAACAAAGGCCAAGAACAACGAGATGATGAAAAACAATTGCGATCGCAATAGAGGAAGATTTGTATGGAGAGGGCTTTACATCAACGATATCTGTTGCTTACAGAGACTTTAAACTTTTACTGAGAGAATAAGATTTGTGTGGAGAGTGTTTTACATCAACGACTTCTGTTGCTTTCAGAGGCTTTAAACTTTTACTGAGAGAGTAAGATTTGTGTGGAGAGTGTTTTACATCAACGATATCTGTTGCTTACAGAGGCTTTAAACTTTTACTGAGAGAGTAAGATTTGTGTGGGAAGTGTTTTACATCAACGATATCTGTTGCTTACAGAGACTTTAAACTTTTACTGAGAGAGTGAGATTTGTGTGGGAAGTGCTTTACATCAACGATATCTGTTGCTTACAGAGGCTTTAAACTTTTACTGAGAGAGTTGGTGAATCACAAGCTAGTTGCAAATTCTCCTTTGTAACACTGTGATAAAACCGACGATTTTTGTGGTAATTTAATAAGAATCGATCGAAGAGTCGTGATTTAAATCGTGGCTAATCCCAAATGGCGTGGCCCTTTGTTCCACATAGGAACCATAGGACGTAATAATAATATATAATCTCAAATGGTGCCTCTCTGGCCAATCGTCGATGTTAAATTGTTAAATCATTCTTATGGCGCGCCTTAAGATTTTTATTTTCTTTTTCTCTTCTTCATTAAAATCCACATATTCTTACCTGTGTTCAATTTCTTGCATACGCTTCAAATGTTCATTCCAGGCGCGCTCTGCGTCGTAGTTAGCTGGAACTAGAAAATGGAAACAACAATTTTTCATTAGTTTCATGTTGTCTTTCGCAGAGAGCTGTAAACTTACATTTAGAGCAAAAATTAAGCAGCGTCAGTTTACTCGGACATGGCAGGCGTTTAAAGCATTTATAATTACCACAAAAGTATGTGTTTTTAGCGGCATAAATCATTAGTTTTAGTTTGTTTGTTTTTTTTATTTATTTTTTGTTTTGTTTCGTTTGCAGTAAGCAGTTAATTGGGCAAAGAAAAAAATCAAAGAAAATTAATAACAGAACGAAAAAGTAAAGCAAAAACAGCTGACATAATAGGGCATGAGAATAGAATAGACAACAAAAAAGACAAAAGAGGGCGGGGAGGGTTTTCAATGAAATAAATGCACAAATGAACGAAACGAAACGAGAAACGACATGAACGAATGTAACCCACAAAAACCAAAACTCCTTTGTGTTATATACCGTATTATATTATAAAAAAAAAACACAACAGGGATACTTAAAAAAGAAGACAAACATTTACCTAGAAATTCTTGCAAATTTTCATTATTTTTCTTCATTGACGCCCGCCCTCCCGCTAGTTTTTCAATTTTAAATAAATATTCTCGAGTTTGAAAAATATTATTTATTTATTTTTTGGAGAAAATATTTTTTAAATAATATTATAAAATTTTTATTTTTTCTGTTTCAGCATCCTTTTTAATTTTTAAGATAACCACAATGTTTAAAAATGAAACTAAAATTTTCAAAACATTGTCATTTTCCCCCTTTTTTATTAAACGCTCATTAAAAATAATATAAATATTTGTTTAAATTTTGAGATTTTTTGCTAGTTTCTTAGTTTCAAAGCAACATTGTGAAGATGTTGATGAAAGCCCACGTTTTTTGGATGTGGTTGGTAGCTGAGGTTTTTGGTTGGTAAAGATTTTAAAAGATTTGTTTTTTTTTTTAGATCAAATGATTAGGAATTTTGCCCTCTATATTATTGCTATTTTAGCAAAGAATCTAATATTCTGCAACAGTTTTTATTGTTGTTCGTTTGAAAAGAGAAAGAAACAAAATGAGAAAAAAATACAATTGGATTAATACTTTCGATGCCTTTTAATGAAAAATAGCAGATTTTCATTTTTGCGGTTATGGGGTGGGGTGTTCACCAGTTTCCATGGGTAATGTCAAAAAGCTAGGGAAGGCTGTTTGTTTGTATAGTGTGGCGGCTTGAGAGAAGCCGTCTGTTTGGGCAGGATGTTTTGAAATTTTAGTACATTTTTTTATGAAACTGCAATTTTAATTTTTTTATTCTTAATCCATCAAAGTCCTACATAATCATAGATATTTTGAAAATAATTATATTTTCCCTTCCGTTACAGCCAAATAAAATAAAATCAATATCATTATATGAATTCCTGGAAGAATTACATATTCCAATTTCTCTGAAGTATGAATATTTGCTCTGTTTAAATTTAAACTCCCTACAAAACAGTCTATCCACTAACGAACATGTTTGACATACAAACGCCAACAAGAGAATTCAATTGCGCGATGTTTTGAACACAACGCATGCTTCCCAGCTCGAATACAACATAAGAAGCTTTCGTGTATTTCAAGAAACAAAAGGCGAATGGGCGCGAGCATGTACGAATTGTCGCCAGGAACTAGGTCCTCGAACAGAGTTGTATTTTTGTAGATGAATTCCACACTGGATGGTGGTGTTAGATTGTCGAACGTGGTTGTGCGACAATCATACTACTTGTATGAAGTTGTGAGCAAGATAGCGTGGCAACAGGAATGTTCGCCGCAAACACTCTGCCGAAACTCTCCTTCTCACAAGAACAACATGTTGATCGAACACGACCTGGCTGAGTTCGAGCTCTTACTTACAACCTCCCGATTTTCATGTAGCCCTCTTAGGCAACACAACGACTAACAAACATGTTCGATAAACAATTGCCAAAAGTCAGCTTAATCCCCTCATTTTCTAAAACTCAAAGCAAATGCTTGCGTTATTTTCTGTAGATTTCACACAAAATAACCCAAAGCGACAAATCGCGTTTTAAAGAATGTGAACGTTACATTACATGATTTCGAGCATTGCTTTTGGATTTCACAATCGAATAACTATTTATGTAATCGTTATTTATAGGTCTAGTCAGACATGAAGTCAAGGATTGTAGGAAATCCTGGGCATAAAGTTTGATTTTTTTGAACAGGAGTTGGCTATAAGTGGTGATCCAAGTTAAAGTGGACTAGGAATTGTCAAATTTGTTCGGACGTTCTAAAATTCGAATCATTGTTGTAACTGTAAAGTAGTATAGCCTAATAGCATAACGCTGATCTGAATAGTATAAGTGAATTCATATGGGATTACGCCCCTGAAATATATATTTATTTAATTGCCACACTCATACATGTCTACACAACATTGAAAGCTTCGAACCTTGGGAAAAAGATCTGTTTATTTTCAAACAAATCATGTATATAAATACTTTATTCGAAAATCTATGGCTAAGTGGTGGATCTCTGTGTGTGTGTGCGTGTGAATATATTCGAAGGAAAAATTAATTTATTAATTTAAAAGTAACGCAAAACCTTGAAAAGCTCTATTTCAATGCGTCGCATAGCCCACCCACACAGTTTTCATGGCAAAGCAAATTTTGTATATAGACATCTATGTATATATAAGAAATATTTGCTTTATCACAATTTAAAGAAATAAACACCTTGTATGTGCGTGTGGACGGTACACACTCACACATCCGTGCTTTGAATTGAATGAAAATATATTTGAATATTTCAAAATTTGTATATTTTGAGTAACGTGAGAGGGGACCTCACAAAAGCTTTCTCTTCTGTTCTGTTCTGTTTCATTGTATTGTGTATATTTTTGCACAAAAAGCCCAACCAAAAATATACAAAGAAACGATACATATGTTTGTATGTATGTGTGAAGGAAGGAAGTCATCTGATCTTATCAAATGAAGACAAGGTAAATATAAAAATAACAAAAATGAAAAAAAAAAACAAAAACATATGGACTAAATATATAGACAACAATAACGATAGATGGCACAACAGAGAAACGAAAAAATATGAAATTTAAACCAATTGGGCAAAAGCTGTTTCTTTGCAACGAATAGAAAAAAATTGAAATTTAACATATTTTTCAGATTTTTCTTTATTTCTTCTGGTGGGTCATCCGATAGATATGAACATGTGTATGTACATGTCTTTGTATGTGTGTGAGTTGTATATGATATATTATTGAATAATATTTGCGAAAGGAATTTTGATGCTATGAAAAGAAATATTTCTTTCAAAGCCAGTGCATAATATTATCGGATATAATATAGGGACATTCCTGAGTGCATTTGAAAAGCTTTCGATTCATTTTATCGTTTAACAAATAATTGAAATTCTAAATAAACAGAAAACAACGGCATTTTCTGTAATTTTAACAAGTAATATGAAAGCTCTCCGAAGCACTCTGAGAATTCACGTCAGAGTTCCCATCTTTTTGGGAAAAATTTGCATAAACTTATGGGGTCTATATTAAACGCTCATCGGAATTTAACTCAAATAACTCTTTCTTTTAGTTTATGCAAATGTAAATTGCTCTAAAAGAACAATTTCAAACTAGAGAATATTTTGTGGAAATTAAATAAAACAAAAAGAATTTTGTCTTGCTCTTGAGCAATAATTATGAAATCAAGAGCGAGCGCCGTCCGTCATCGTATTTGATTGTGGTTTGTAAACTTAGACTTTTGTTTGACAAACATGTGCTCCGCTTTAGCATCAAACCACAATCAACATATAATGCAACGCGAAAGCTCGCGTTTTACAAAACATGTTCGGCCACAGCGAATATGTTGGACATACATGTACACTAGAGCGTACCAGGTTACAAGTAAAAAAAAAAGTTCGCCGTACACCTTCGAATATGAAGTATTATTGAAAGGTAGTTTCAAAATTTTTTTTTTTTATTTTTTTATGCCGAACGTAGGGGTCGCGCTTTTACATTTTTCTATATAACTTCTGTATTTATAAACGGTTTTTAAAGTGTGATACATCGATGTTTTTGTCTCGACGAGGCCGATTTTTTTGTCTTTGAAGTCATTGAGCTCAAGCATGATTCATGATTTTATGCGAGCTTTAATTTTCTGGTATTAGAGTGGTACATTAGGGTAGTATCAACTGAGATATGATGGGTAAGTACCAGAAGGGGGTGCTTGAGCTCAATGACTTCAAAGAGAAAAAAATCGGCCTCGTCGAGACAAAAACATCGATGTATCACACTTTAAAATCCGTTTATAAATGCAGAAGTTATATAGAAAAATGTAAAAGCGCGACCCCTACGTTCGGCATAAAAAAATAACAAAAAAATTTTTGAAACTACCTTTCAATAATACTTCATATTCGAAGGTGTACGCCGAACTTTTTTTTGAGGTACGCCCTAATGTACACTCCAGACCACACATTCGGCTTATGTGCGGCCAACATGTTCGCTGGTGGGTCAAACGGCTTAAGGCTCGCGCACACCGAAGCTGTGTAATGTCGACGCTGGGTTGTTTTTCTCAACAACAAAATGTAAGTTGAACAAAATGCATCGGTGCCATTAGGCATTCCGAGGCTTTGAAGCGAGAGTAAATATTTATAAGGACGTTTTTTGTGGCTGTTCTTGTTTTCATATGGACTAATGTGGATGTTGATGTGAAAATGTGATTTTGGAGGATGTTTTCTTTTTTCGTTGTTAAAAGCTTTTAGGCTAATTTAAAGGGCTTTTGTTTTAGCATTTTGTTAAACCATTAGTCGAAATATTATTATTATTATGTTGTTGTTGTTGTTGTGATAGCGAAACAATGTGAACCATTTAACTTACTTGTTCTGCTGTAGTGATGATCGTAGATGGCACGTGGAGAGTAGCCGTAGGTATCTCTGCTGACGGGCAAATATCTGTAGCCATGAGACTGGACACGCTCGTTGGCGGTGGCAGGCTCATCATAGATGCTCCTGTATGTGGAAGGAGAATCTAAGTATGAGCTGTATGGGCGGCCAGCCCTGGGAGTCTCATGGGCACGGATATCCTCAGATCCTAAAAGAAAAGAATTCAATTAATAACAATTGTAGGTAACGATGCGTTAAAAACTTTAGGATAATAATACCCCCACCGCCCCCATTCTCCTCCCCACCCCCATTTTCAAACCATTTATTTTCTGTATTTGCCCTGTTTTCTCAGCTGGTCATGTCTGTTCATTCATTTCACGTTCCTGTGTCTGTTCAACAAAATAAAGAAAGACGATCTTGTGTGCATTGTTTGTCATTTTCATTTAAATTTAGTTGCGTTTTTTATCTAAAACCAAGCACAGCCCATAAAAACGTGGCCGCATTTCTGCTACGAGTGTTTGAGTGTGTTTCCCCCCGGGAAACAAAAAAACTGTAAAATCTGTAAGTCTTGTATTTATGGCATTTTTTATACCCATTTTATCCCTTTCCTTTTTTGAATATTTAATGCTGCTTTATTTATTTGTTTTTTTGTATTTTGAATTTTTATTTAAAAATAAATAAATGCGATTTACGTCATGGCTGGCGTAAGAACTTTTTCTGCGATTTCAGTTTTTTTCTTTTCATTTGGGTTTTGGAATACGTCGTCGTTCTCGCCGTGTATTGAAATATGCAAGAACAACAACAAACGTTGTTTTTGTTTTTGTTTCGTTTGGTTTTCGTTTTGGATTTGTGCCAATTTTTTCCCTGATACTTGTTGTACATAAATAAAACGTTGCGCTCGCTCGCTCGCTCTCTCTTCCTCTAGCTGGCGGATTCTTGGAACAAACCAAAATATTTCCCACACAAATTTTCATATGTCTAGCTGTGTATGTATGTATGTGTGTATGCACGAAGAACATACATATTTTGTGCGTATCAGATAGCTAACCTAAAAGCGAAATTTGGATTTTTGGGGCTGAAAGTTGTTTTGTATTTTCAACATTTTTGTTTTTCAGAATTTAGTTCAGTGGGACAATCAGATCAGATTGGAGAATATCAAAATTGAAGTATCACTAATGGAAATGTGAATGTAGAACAATTTAAATTTTAAGAGATCATGAAAAGTTTCGAAAGATTAAACGGCAAAGATTGTCAAGGAGGCCCCGGCTTTGAGTTGTCCAGATTTAAAAAAGAATGACTTATTGTGTTCTGCTTAAAAGAAATACCTTCTGAACTATACCTTTGTTCTAAATGGTCTTAGATACTTTATTTATTTATTTATTATGAATTACAATACAATAATTTAAATTTATATTATTACTTTGGCTAGCTAGCTATAGCAGTGGCAGAGCAGGGTTTCTGGTGGCAAGCGACACCACAACCCCAACTCGATTTCCGGGACGCTCTAGACTTTTGATATTATTTCGATGAAAGAAGTAACATCTTGTGTAAACTACTCCCCTCATGCTGTTAAACGCTAACTTTATCGTTGCGTTATTTTCCCTGATTTTGTAAAACGCAACGCAAAAGCTTGCGTTATTTTCTGTCCTTTTGGTTGTTGTTACACAAACAATTTACAAATAAAATTACACAAAGCAAAAGCTTGAGTTTTACAAAGTAGGGGGAACAATTGTACAGAAAATAAGAAAGCTTTCGCGTTGCGTTTTACAAAATGTGGGCATATGTCTTTCTTTTTACCAGTCTGGCAACTCTGACAGTTTTGAAACGAGAATATATGGCGAACATGTTTGACGAACAAATGTCAGGAGCAGGGTTTTCGTGATGGCAAATGATCAAGTGTAAACATGCCTTTTAACAAATGTTCGTCAAACATGTTCGCTAGTGGAGTAAATGTTATAACAGACCCAGGTGGTGGTGGTGCAAACATGTTTGACGAACATCAACCAGTGGCCATTTAGCAAAAAGGAAATAGTTTGTTTACGTTTGATAACAAACATGTTGCTGGAATGACTACAATTGTCTGCTGCCATAGCAGAATTTAGCAGTTTGAGTTATTGCAAAGGAAAATCCGTTGAAAATTCCGAAACATAAACCCAGTAATTTTATTTTAATGTGAAATCTGAATTGAAAATTTCTACAGACTGTGTTGGTCTATTTTGAATAACGTCAATTGAAAAGTATATATAAAATAAATTAAATTAAATTTAAAATGATCTTTTGTTCCGATTACTAACGCATAGAAATTTTGTAAAAATCGTTTGGGAGAACAGCGACATTTTTTGGAACATCTGAAAATCCTTTTCTTTGAATATTTTATATTTAATCGAAACTAATCGAGGAGAAAAACTGAAATCGATGTTAAAAATTATTTTGTCTGACAAATCATCAACCTTTATGAACATCGGAAGGAGAATTATTATATTTTGTAAACTATTCGAACATCGGAAGAAGAATTACTCTATTCTTTTCTCAGATTCCTTTAAAAAAGTGCGCTTCATGGACCATTCCGTAAAGATCTGACAATTATTATCATTTATTTCTGGAAATTCTCGGAATCAATAACTAGGTTAATCACTTTTCAGAAAAATTTCTGCTAAGCGAGTCATTTAGTAAATATATTTAAAATGTTCTTATTACTTTCCATTTTAAAATTTTATAGGATTTTATGAATATTATTTACAGCATTTATTTATAATATTTACACGATATCAAGTCTACTACACTACTTTCCAAAAATATTTACATTAAGCTTACAGTCATTGTCGTCCTATTTACACATCCGTTTCCGTTAAGCTTGTCTTTGTCTACTACAACTATATATGCTTAAGTCAACTCTCAGTATATAGAGCAAATGGTTTGGTTTAAGTTATCACAATAGAACTTACCCTTCAAGGATCTGATATAAGATTGCCAGAACTTGGCCTTCTTGGTGGGGCTCTCGTTGCGGCCAATCATTTCCAAATGGTTCTTGAACATTTTGGATCGGTTTTTGTGTTAGCGTTAACAAGAAAAGTGAAAGATGTTCGTTAATAAAGGACTCGTTCGCTGGAAAAAGGTAAAAAAAGAAAAATGAATTTTTTGTTCAATGTTTATTCATTTAGAATTGAAAATTAATAAAAAATAAATTTAATATATATACATAAGCCAACGAAATGGAATTTCAATTAAATCATTATTGTTTGAACCAAGAATAACTCAATTACAATATGAAATCCAGAGAGATTAAAAGGATCGCAAAGAAATATAACAACAATTTATAGTATAATAATAATATTATATTATAAACATATCATATGGTTGTTTCTAACCAATTACGAATGTAGAATGTCATATTTGGAAGAGAATGAATATTTTCCGTATCGAAGCAATGAAGTCGTTCACCTGTAGACTTGCAATGGAAATTTCAACTTTCTATAAGTGAAAGTTTCCACAGCTGTTTCAGTATCTCAATCGATTTTTTGAGAATGCCCAAAAAGATGACAGAAACGGAGAATTGATTCATTATACTAATCATAATTTGTACTTTTCAGTAATGTCGACCATATCCTAATGGAGAAAATGCTTCAGACATTTTATCTGTTATTACAGCAAATAATCTGTCATAACAACAAACAAAATGTTTTACAGAGTTAGTATCAGCGCTGTTGTGGAGAAATTCCTTCAAATGTGTTTTTGTTATTACAACAGGCAACTTTTCCATTATTACAGCAGTTAATTTGCTGTATTTATTACTGTGAATGAGAAATTCATTCAGGCAATTTGCCTGTTATTACAGCAAATGTTCTGTCATAACCACAAAACATGTCTGGAATAGCTTAGGATGTTGTTGTCAGCGCTGTCATGCAGGAATACCTTCAGACAACTTCATATTAAAAATTATTTTTTTTTTGACAAATCATCAATTTTTATGAACCTCGGAAGGAGAATTATTATATTTTGTACTCTATTCGAACATCAGAAGAAGAATTACTCTATTTTTTCTCAGCTTCCTTTGAAAAAGCTTTATTGGAGGAATACCTTCAGACAACTTCTGTGTTATTACAACAGGCAACTTGTCCGTTAATACAGTAATACTTTTTATTATCACAACAAGCAACATGTTTGAAGAAAACTTGTCTGTTAGTATTGTCTTAACATCGAGCTGGGGAAATTCTTTGCACAATTTGTCTGTTATTGTAACAGAGAAATTCCTTACACACAATTTGTCTGTTAATACAGCAGGCAATTTGTCTGTTATTAGAGCAAATGCTGCCAGCAATGATAAGGGTATATTCATTCGGACAATTTGTGTTGGAGAATTTCCCGCAAACATTTATTTCTGTTATCGCAACGAGAAATGTATCGGTAATAACAGCAAATGTGCTGTCACAACAACGAACTGTTTGCAGTTTTGTTCAAAAATTCCATTCACGCTATCAGCTTTGGCTTTAACTTTCGATAATATTACTGAATTTAAAACCACTAATCTATATCTGCTTATTTATATATCTTTTTTGAGCTATATTCAAGTTCGTGTATAAATACCAAATGGTCTGCAGTCAGAACAATATCTCAGTTCAAATAAAATTTTCCATAAGATGAGGCAAACAAATATTTCGAATCTTGTTATTCAATTAATATTGTTTATCAATCATCCCTGCCATTTATTCCTATCTAACCATTATATTCGCCATTTTCAATTTCTGTTTTCTAAATATACCCTCAGATTATTATTTTATTTATACAAATATAGTCATAACAATTTATTTGAAGATTTTTATTTTATTTATAGGTCTTTATTAAAAATACTCAGTGAAGGGAATGATGCCAAGAAATTTTCAAATTGAAATTTCTATCAACTGTTCACCCATCCATTAACACCCACTATCTATTGCCTAAAACTTTTGGCATTTCTCAAAATTTGAATTTTTCGCAAAAAAAAACTTGAACTATTTTTTTTTTGTTTCTTTTCAAAACAAAAACCTATTGACTTTCTTTCGATATACTTGGCTCGTTCGTTGATCATTACAAATACTTTTTTGTTGATTTGTTTTTTTTTTAATTACAAAGTCCACTTTCTGTTCATTTATATTTGAGATTTAATTTTACAAATGTCAACACTTTCATTTGCTTCCATACACTTTTTAATTGTTTTTTTTTTTTCGATTTCGCTGCTCCAATTTCTTTACACGAAAATCAAAAGAGCCAAAAAAATATACGCAACGACAAGATCATGACACTAAAAATAAATTGAAATGTTGTCGTGCCTCTGTTGCTGTTGTTGTTGCTGTTGCTGTTTTCAGGGGGAGGAGATATTTAGCTGCTGGTCTAATTTTGTTGCAGAAGAAGAGGAGGAAAATTCGAAATTTGTACACCACTTTACTAGCCAGCAAATTCGTTCGTTAATCATAGGAAATTCACACGAGCCGAAAGCACAAATAGCAAAACCACCACCAACAACAACAACAGCAACAACAACGGCATGAGAATATTTTTATTTTATTTTTTGAAAATATTTTGAAAAATTTTTTTTTCAAAAAAAAAAAAAGAAAAAACACGCTACCAACCAAATAGACGTAGCCAAGCGATCAATCTATAACGATGACACAACGACAACTGACGCAATCTGCACAACTATGTGGGCTATCGTAAGATGCCTAAAATATATGTGTGTGCATATATACGTATATATATGAATATATACAGATATATATTTTCACACGATTCTCGAGATACCTACATATGTATGTATTTATATATATCCGTTTATATATACTTAAGGAGGTATACATACATATATATGTATGTATGTGCTTATGTACGAATAGATCTATTTTTTTTAGCACAAATATGAAAAGAGAGCAGCAAATTTGAGAATTGGTCAGCCGAAGCACTTGATGGCTGGCTGGCTGGCTGCTTGTTTTCAAATCGGAAAGAATTCCTATGTTGTTGTTGCTGTTGCTGTTTGGCTATAGCTTTAGCCAACGAATTGTAGGTATTTTTAAATGTCCTTGAGCAAGTTGGCGGCGGTGGCGTTGTTGTTGCTGCCTTAGGGGGAAATTCGAGGTGGTTTGAGGTGAGTTAAGGTGTGTTTACCACACATCTCGCGGGACGAGGCACAGCAAAAGATCAGTTTTCTTGCCGAAGTATTTCTATTTTGACTATATATTAAACGAGCCAGAATGTTGTTCGGGAAATATTGAAAATTATGACACTAACAAAGCTATTATTAATAATATGTTTTTGAAATATCTAGTATGTGAGAAAAAATTAAAAATATTTTTTCGAAATATCGCACAACTTTATAATGAAAAATAAAATAGACAAAAATATATTTCCAATTTTTTTCTTGGGGGAAACTTAAAATATGAAAAAAATTCGAAAGCATAAATGAAAAGTTTTTGAAAATTTAAAAACTTTAATTCCATCAGTGAAAGAAGTTTTGAAGTTTAATTAAGAAAGTTGATCGCTAGTAGCTTAATTGTGCAGCCACCTTATCAATTATCTTAATTATGATTATTAATTATTAACTTATTATGACAAAAAGAAAACGTTCGTCTCATACACGGAACACTTGGTGTTTCGATACAGAAAACTACATATATCTGTCTCTTTCTTTGCCATACGAATTGCGAAATGGCTCACGTTTATTGGAATGATTTGTTAAAGCAATTCAAACTTTGACTCATTTCAGATGAATTACATTTTTTTGAAGTTAAGAATCAAAATGTTCTAAATGTCATATTTCTTTGAACTATTTCTGCAAGATTTTCTATACATAGAAACTAAAATGATTAAAATTTCCTTGTCAATTCCTCGCAAATATCAAATTGTTTTTCCAAATTTTAAAATTAAAAAAAGAACCATTTTTGAAATTCAAAAATTCAAATTTATGATTCCTTTAATTTTTGTGATTTGTTTTTGTGAAATATTAGAAAATCAATTTTTGTGATTTTCCTTGGAGATTTTTTCATCTTCAAATATAATGTTATTTCAGAAATACTTTTCAAATGTGAATAAATGAAAAAAATTGAATTTTGCTTCAGAATTTAAAGTTTTTTTTTTTTTGAATATAAAAATTAAAAAATCCTTCAACTTTTCAAGTCTGAAAATGTTATGACTTTTCTTCTAAAATTTCCTGATTTTTTTTTTCAAATATGAGTTTTGCTTCAGAATTTAAAGTTTTTTTTTTCAAATATGAAAATTAAAAAATCCTTTTCATGTCTGAAAATGTTATGACTTTTCTTCTAAAATTTCCTGATTTTTTTCAAATATGAAAAATTAAAACACTTTTCAAATCGTGAGTTTTCTTTTGAAAACTTTTCTTCTCTCTTCTTGAATTTTTTCACAATTTCCAAATTTTTGGTTTAAACATCAAAAATCATTTAATAATTTTAATTGCAAAAATATTCACAATTTCTCGATCAATTTTTTGGTCAAACATGAAAAATTAAAAATTTATATTTTTCTTTTACAATTTCAAGATTTTTCTTCTTAAATGCGAAAAATATTCACAATTTTCTAGAGTTTGCTCAAAACAAGAAAAATTAATAATCATAATTTTTGTGACTCTTCGTTCAAAATTTCGAGACTTTTCTTCTCAAAAGCTGGAAGAATTTCAAAATTTACTGCTCAATTACTAAAAATGTATCTTTCAAAAATTTAAGTTTCCTTAGAATAGCACAGAAAATCCGAAAAAACATTTTTTTTAATTAATATAATTTTTTGCATCTATATTTTAGAGGAAGCAAATTATTTTGTTATAATCACTCAAATATTTTATCCAAAAAAACAAAAATAACACATTTGAGAATCTCAATATTCCTGCTAAAGATGTTCGAATTTTTTTTGACATTTCAAAAAATTACTTTACAACCACACACAATTGAAACAGCAAATCGCTTTGCTTTTCGTACAGTTTTTGCTTGGAACATATTTGCATTGTTCGTGTTTGCTCTTCAAGTCCTTTCACTTTTCTTTGATTTTATTAAAATAAAGAGATGCCAAAATATAGTTTCTTATTCATTTCATTCAGCTCCTTGCGGATTATATAATGCATTCATAATTTTTTCTTTCAATTTTCAGTGTTCGTTAAATTTTTTGAATTTTGAATTCATCGATTTCTTTTTTGTAAATTGTTTACAAACACTTTTCTCGAGGCGGTTGTTTTCGTTTTTGTTTGTTTGTTCTGTTATTTCATTGTTCTTTTACATTCTTGTCACTTTGCTGGCAATTACTTTTCAATAAGTATTTCAAATTGAAATTCCTTTTCGTTTGGCTTTTCTTTTTGTTGCTTGCTTGGTTGGTTATATCAAAGTTTTTTTTTATTTGTTTCGTTTCTTTGCTTACTTATTTATTCCCTAAATTATAGCGTTCTATCCTCAACGAAGAATTTTTTCAAACTGATTACCACTAGATTTTTACTTTACCAATTACACTCGCTTTTTGGCCAAAACGGAAGGCTTTTGCATGTATGTGTAGCAGCGCGCACATATACAGCACACACACACGCGCACACTCACACCTCGGTTTCCTTTGTAAAGTGAAAAGCTTTGGATGGTGTTGGTGTGATCACACGATCGCACTGCCCGCATACATATGTCAGTTGTTTATAACGGTGAAGCTCTCTCTCGCTCGCTTGCTCGCTCTCTCTCACTGGGTTGGCTGGGTGGCCATTGTCCCTGTAGTGGTTGCGGCGGTGGCGGTAGTGGTTTTCATTAACACCAACAACTGACAATAATTTATGAAATTAACAGCAGGAAAAACAATAACAAAAAAATCAACAATGTTTTTTCTCTTCGGTTTGGCGTCTGTTTATTTTGATCGTTCTCTGCTTAAACTGGCCTGTAGTTAATCAAAATTTCATTCGATCTGTAAGCGTTTTTTTGCCTCCCCATTAAAACGCTCCATTACTTGTCTCGTAGCGGGCTGTGTAAACGTGTCAGAATTGTTAAATACGCCACCCACCAAATATCCCAAAGGCCAAAACGTTCAGAATTAATTGCAATTTTCAAATTGAAATTCATAATATTTTTTTTATTACTTAAGCTACATATGTATTAAATCATATGTATATATTCATTTTGTTTGATCATCTTCTATATAATGCGAGTATTTTTTCCTAAATGATTGGCCAATTTTGTTTATTTATGGCCTTAATACAGGCATCGGTAGTTGTTCATTGTTGAAAGATTGTTTTTATTATTATTATTTTTAATGTTATTATTTATATATATTTCTTAATTCTTGTTCTTCTTATTGTTTTTAGTACACATAAAGACGTCATATTTGTTCTTGAACCCCAAAATCATCATTATCTATAACTTTTGTATTTTTTGTTTGGCTTTCACAGAAAAAAAAATACCACACATGAGTTGCTAGTAATTGCTCGAGAAATTGCTTAAGCAAATATACATTCAATTCTTCTTTTACAACATTTTTCTATATAAACAATTATTTCTTTTATTTTATTATTGTTAATATTGCAAACATTTTGTAGCTTCCTTAAAAATGTTCAAATTTCGCGGTCGTTGTAAACATCTGTGGGGGTTTATTTATGGTCATTTGGTTTTGCGGCTTTTAAAGAGGTTAATTGTTAATGTTAATTACATTTTTCACTTTCCTACATACATATCTGTATTTTCATTGTAAAAATCCAACGGCCATCATTAATTTGGACGTTTTAATTTAATGGAAAAGAAACCCGTGGAAGTATTTTTTTTTTTTTGAAAATTTTCAACAACAAGGTAGCCGAGTTTTTTTTTCAACCAACCTCAATTAAAAATTACAAGACTAGAATGCAACAGAAGCAAATAAAAAATCTGTCCGAGAAATATAATATATTTGTTGTGCATTGAGACATGCTGATTCAGAAAATCAACACAGCATTTTTATGGATTTTTTTTATTTTTTTACTGAAATTCCAATTTTAATTTTTATTTAATTTTTATACCCTCCACCTCCAGGATGGGGGTATACTAACTTTGTCATTCCGTTTGTAACACCTTGAAATATCGACCTGAGACCCTATAAAGTATATATATTCTTTATCGTCATAAAATTCTAAGACGATCTAGCCATGTCCGTCCGTCCGTCTGTCCGCCTGTTCGTCTGTTGAAAGCACGCTAGCATCTAAACGAAAGAAGCTAGAACGTTCAAATTTTCCATAAATACGCCTTATAGTCGTAGATCGGTTGGGATTGAAATGGGGCAAAATCGGCCCAAAGGGAAAACATTTTCCCCCACAAGAACTAAAAAGACCCATAATAATCCCTAATATTTAGCATATTTAAGCATGTTTTTTAATATGTCTGTTTATATTTGCTTGATATTTGGTATGCGCATTCTCCTTATAGCAAAAAACGTGCACCATAAAGTGATTCTTATTTGTAGGGGGTGAAATGAGGCAAAAAAGGGATAAAAATGGTACATATTAAACGACAACAGCTAGAAACACGAAATTTAGTGTGTAGTAATTGAGTAGATATATAATATAAAAGTATTTTTTCCAAATTCGTACTTTTAAGGGGTGAAATGGGAATAGAGGGATAAAAATGGTACCTAAAAAACGGCTGCCGATAGAATAATCAAATTCGGTGTATACATTCCTCTGACTGTGTAGACACGGAAAATAAACGGATTTTTCGACATTCGTACTCATTGGGGTCAAAATGGAAAAAGGGGATAAAAATAGTACCAACCAAATAACCGCAGCTAGAGTCATGAAATTCAGTGTATACATTCCTCTGACTGCACAGATTGGTTGAATCATGAAGTTAGGTTATTTTGCATTATGTGCATAAGATAAAGGATTTTCAAAATTTGTACTTTTGGAATTAAAACATAATGGAAATAAAACAAGTTGTAGCACCTAATATCTACCAATATTTATTGTATTTAAGCTTTTTTGAAAAAATATAAGAATATTTCTTTTTTTTGAATTGACGTATTGCTAGCCTAGCCTTATAAGCTTGGTTTGAAATAATTAAAATATTATATTTATTTATATATATATATATTTTCAATATTTGTATTTGTTTCGGTTTGGCTATAATACAAAAATTTAAAACCACGGCCTCTACGTAAAAGTGATATTTAGAACGCAGTTTACGCATTTTTTCAAGAGTTGCCAGAAAAACGTTATTTAAAATTAAATAAAAACATGATATTTTTAATTCTCTTAAAAGAGGGTCATATTTTTAAATTTAGTCATTGTTTTTTTTTTCAAATTGTTATTGTTTTCTTACTACTATTTTTCAGTTTTTTTCTACTTTTTAAGGATTTTTTCGTGCCAAGAAGAAACGATTTAAAAAATATGTTTCTCCAAATTTTTTGGTGACTGTTAGGTGAATCAGAAATTCAGACGATTTGTATCCCTTACACTTTAATTTCTGTTATAAGTGAACATGATCGGACTTACACTGGGGAAATTATGGTATAAATTTTAAACGAAAAATTAAATTTTAATAAAATTAAAACAAAAATGTTTAATATCGTGTCCGAGTTAAGAACACCAAAATACATCAGCACTATGTCATACATAGTCCTTCGACAAAATTGTTGTAAACTAGTGCAATTTGTTTGTTGTTTGATTTTGAGTCTGTGCAATTGTTGAACCAATATTTTAATTTATTTCAGTTCACTTAATATATTTTTAAAGGGAAGTAACATTATTTGTTCTGGGCTATCGAGAAGTGCCTTTGCGTGCCATAGAATATTAGGAAAATTATGATTTTTTGTTTATAACTATGATTGTGATGTTTCATTATTATAATTATGAAATGAAATAAATTATTTAATTAAAAGACGCCCATTTATAGGACGTGTCTCGATAGCCCTTGACCAGTTTGGTCTATTTTACGAATTTGGAAAAAGACATTTGTTTTGCGCCTCTCCGAAGTCAGAGAAATCTATAAATATAATTTCATGTTTGATTGATACCATTTCTACCCCCTTTTGCTCCGTTTTCCGGGAAAATACAATTTTCCGAAAAATTCTTTATTTTGCGCGTCTACACAAGCAGAGGAATATATTTAATAATAAACAGCAAGCTGCGATAACAGGGACGTGAATAAAGAGTTAAGAGTTTGTACTCAAAATAAAAGAAATCATTGGTGCAACCTACAGTATAGATATTTATGTTAAAACAAATTTCAAAAAAATACTTTTTTTTGATATTTTTGGACTTAGTCTCGATAGTCATAAAATCAACTTAAACTGACTAAACTGACTAAATCGAAAAATTAAAAAATATTTGTTATACCCTCCACCTCCAGGATGGGGGTATACTAACTTTGTCATTCCGTTTGTAACACCTTGAAATATCGACCTGAGACCCTATAAAGTATATATATTATTGATCGTCATAAAATTCTAAGACGATCTAGCCATGTCCGTCCGTCCGTCTGTTGAAAGCACGCTAGCATCTAAACGAAAGGAGCTAGAACGTTCAAATTTTCCATAAATGCGTCTTATAGTCGTAGATAGGTTGGGATTGAAATGGGGCGAAATCGGCCCAAAGAGAAAAATTTTTCCCTCACAAGGACTAAAAATACCCATAATAATCCCTAATATTTTAGCGTATTTAAGCATGTTTTTTGAATATGTCTGTTTATATTTGCTTGATATTTGGTCTGCACATTCCCCTTATAGCAAAAACGTGCACCATAAAGTGATTATTATTTGTAGGGGGTGAAATGGGGCAAAAACGGGATAAAAATGGTACATATTAAACGACAACAACTAGAAACACGAAATTCGGTCTGTACATTCCTCTAATTGAGTAGATACCTAATATAAAAGTATTTTTTTCCAAATTCGTACTTTTAAGGGGTAAAATAGGAATAGAGGGATAAAAATCGTACCAACCAAACGGCTGTACCTAGAATAATGAAATTCGGTGTATACATTCCTCTGATTGCATAGATAAGCAAAATACACCAATTTTTCAAAATTCGTACTTTTTGAGGTTAACATGAAAAAAGGGGATAAAAATAGTACCAATCTAATGACCGCAGCTAGAATAATGAAATTCGGAATATACATTCCTCTGAGTGTGTAGACACGGAAAATAAACTGATTTTTCGAAATGCGTACTTTTTGGGGTTAAAATGAAAAAAGGGGATAAAAATAGTACCAATCAAATGACCGCAGCTAGAGTCATGAAATTCGGAGTATACATTCCTCTGAGTGTGTAGACACGGAAATAGACGAATTTTTCGAAATTAGTAATTTCAAGGGATACAGTGGTACAGAGGGATAAAAATAGTACCAACTAAACGACCACAGCTAGAATGATAAAATTCTAATTGCGTAGAAACGTCAAGGGGGTAAAAATGGTACCAACCAAATGGGCGCAGCTGGAATCATGGAATTCGGTGTATACATTCCTCTGACTGCATAGACACGCAAAATAAAAAGTTTTTTTTTTCCAAATTCGTACTTTTTCTTTTACGCAAATTGGTTGAATCATGAAGTTAGGTTATTTTGCACTATGTACGTCTGATAATGGATTTTCAAAATTTGTACTTTTCGAATTCAAATAGAATGGAAATGCAACCAACTTTAGCACCCACTATCTACCAATATTTATGGCTTTGAAAATATAAATATAAGAATATTTATTTTTTGAATTGGCGTATTGGCGGCATTTCCTTATAAGCGTGGTTTGAAATAATTAAAATATTATATTTATTTATAAAATTATTTTTTCAATATTTGTATTTGTTTTGGTTTGGCTATATTAAAGAAATTATATTTTCCGGTAATATTACTGCACTTCTACGAAAACCGACAACCTCTGTGGAATGCAATCCATGGTGGAGGGTATATAAAGTTCGGCCCGGCCGAACTTAACGCCGTTTTTACTTGTTTTCACTTTTTTATGCATATTTTTTTGAGTGATAAAACCCAGTCTTAAAGAATAACAACTCTGACATTGCTAACAATTGTTAACGTATTATTAACAATTGATATGACAGTGCCTCAGTTTGGCAAGAATTTCATTTGAGTTGAATATAATTAATGTCTTTATTTTTAATAAAATAAATGACTTCTACAATTTGTAGGGATAACCTCAAAACAATGCTTTGCTTTTGAATTCGGCGTATATCCCTTTGTTCCCCCAGGAAATCATTTCTCCTTCGTAAGGTCAATGGCAATACTCAAAACAAACAAATCCTATGAGATTGTCTAATTTGGCCAACATCTGAGTGGTAGACATCTGATTATGCTGCTGCGACTATGCTGTTGCCTCTTCATCTTTGTCTGTGTCTTTGTGTGAAGAACACTTGGTGTTGTTTGTTGCGACGAAAGATTGAAATTGAGTTTTTTTCGTATTTTTTTTTTGATTGATTAATTTCGAGGGGTTCGATGCTCGAACAAAGAAGACCTTTTCTTTTGTAGTTTGTTAACCTCTCAAGAGCGAAGTCAGTCGTCTTACAAAGAAAGTAAAAGTCAACAAACAACATGACGTGAGTTTTATTTTTTTTGCTTTCTTCGCTTTCTTGGCAATTGCAACTATTTGGCAGGTAATTATCCCAAAAAATATATTCCGCCAACTACTGCTACGTACACCTATTTCCGATCGCAAATTAATTTGATAGTCCCAATGACAAATGACACAATGCAGAAACTATTAAAAAACGCAATAGAAACGTGCATTTGGCCAAACAAAGAAAAAATTTTAATCGAATAGTTAAAAATATGCAATTGCAAGTCAGCAGTTCTCGGTTGATTTTTATTTTTAAGATTTGTTTGTTCGTTTGTTTTTGTGAAAAATTAAAAACACTTCAATGTCATTTCGAATTGCAATTGAAATGATTTATATATTTCACGCACGTGATAAATGATTTGCTTGATTTGTATAACCCAACTTCTTTTAGAAATCATTTGTGTTTGTATGGTAACATTGACCAGATTAAACTCAAATAAATAAATTAACAAGTTTTGATCGTTGAAGGCATATCTACCCTAAAAAAACCGTTTCTTGGCAAATGTGAAATGCTAGTTAATTTTTCAGTGTAGATTGTGATTTGGCAATGAATTCTTCGTAAATCAAAATATCTCACAATTCCCAAAAAGTAAACAAAAATACCCTAAATGGGATTTATTCAAAAATTACAATATATTTCATAATTTTTGGATAGGTGGTCGTTAAACTCTGAAAATATAATAAAAACGTAGGCAGTTACAAACACATTCCCAAAAAGGAAACAAAAATCCCAATAATTGAATTGTTCGCTATTTTCCATATATTTATATGGCAGTGGCTAAAATATAAATTCAGCGATGAAAATTAGATAAATAAAAACAATCGCACAATTCCCGAAAAGAAAACAAAACTCCCCAATATTGGGATTGCTCATTATTTTCCATTTCTAAAATATTAATTTTTCGATGAAATCTACGTAAATAAAAATTCCCAAAAAGAAAACAAAAATCTCAATAAATGGATTTTTTACAAATAACGATATATTTAAAACATTAATGGGTAGCATACATATATATTTAGAACACAAGCAGATATAAATGTGCACAGCAAAAAAAGGAACCAAAAATTCGCAAAAAGTATAGTTCACAATTAACGATATATTTGCTAAAATTTGAATTCAGCGATGAAAACTAAATAAATATAAACAATCCCACAGTTCCCAAAATAGCAAATGTCCATTCCAAAAATGAATACAAAATTTCCCAAAATAAGATGTATTTGCATAGAAGTGGCTAAAATGTGAATTAAGCGATGAAAACTAAATAAATATAAACAATCCCACAATTCCCAAAAATAAAACAAAAATTCCCTAAAGTGGGGTATTTCAGAGATTACTATGTATTTGCAGCATTTATGGATTGGTGTTAGCAAAACTCTTCTAATATGTTTGGAACGTGTGCAGTTACAATTGTGCATTCCCAAAATTAATACAAAAATCCCCAAAAAGGGAAATCAAAAATCCGCAATAATGGTATTTTTCACATAATAGGGGCTAAAATTTTAATGCAGCAATGAAATCTATGTAAATCAAAACAATCCCACAATTCCCAAAAAGAAAACAAAAATTCCCCAAACGTGGGATTTATCAGAAATTTTTATATATTTGCACCATTTATGTACAAATGGTGGTTAAAATTACAAATATGTATGTTTAAAAGTAGAAATGAGCATTCCTAAAAGTGTAACAATAATCCCCAAAAATGGAATTGTTGACAATTTGCAGTATATTTTCATGAGAGTGGCTAAAATTTGAATTCAGCAATGAAATCTAGGTAAATCAAAACACTCTCTTTATTCCCAAAAATAAAACAAAAATCCCACAATTCCCAAAAAGAAAACAAAAATTCCCCAAATGTGGGATTTATCAGAAATTCTTATATATTTGCACCATTTATGTACAAATGGTGGCTAAAATTACAAATATGTATGTTTAAAAGTAGAAATGAGCATTCCTAAAAGTGAAACAATAATCCCCAAAAATGGAATTGTTGACAATTTGCAGTATATTTTCATGAGAGTGGCTAAAATTTGAATTCAGCAATGAAATCTAGGTAAAACAAAACAATCTCTTTATTCCCAAAAATAAAACAAAAATCACCAAAAGTAGGATTTTTCAGAGATTATTATATATTTGCATAATTTACATACGGATTGTTGGTAGCAAAACGTTAGAAATATGTTCGAAACATAAACCGTTACAAATGTGCTTTCCCAAAATGAATATAAAAATCCCCAAAACACGATATATTTGCATGATAGTGGCTAAAATTTCAATATAGCGATGAAATCTATGTAACTCATAACAATCCCAAAATTCCCGAAAATACAACAAAAATCCCCAAACAAATATATTCATAAAAATGAAACAAAAATCCCCAAAAATAGCATTGTTGGCAATTTACGATATATTCTCCTGGGGCTGGCTAAAATTTGAATTCAGCGCTGAAAACTATGTAAATCAAATCAATCCCTTAATTCCCAACAATAAAACAAAAATCGTAGGATTTTTTCACAGATTACTATATATTTGCATTATTTACATATGGATTGTTGATAGCAAAACCTTACAAATATGTTTGAGACAAAAACCGTTACAAATGTACATTCCCAAAATGAATACAAAAATCTGCAAAAATGGGAAAACAAAAATAAAAGCTGGAATTGTTTACAATTGCATGGGGTGCTAAAAATTAATAAATAAAAACTACATAAATAAAAAAAAAATAAATAAACTCCCCCCCCCCCCATCACTTCAAAACCCCCAAAAATAGCATTTTTCACAAATTAAGGTATATTTGCATCATGCATGGATAGGTGGTTACAAATTATGCATTACAAGTAACAAATATTCATTCTCAAAAATAAAATCAAAATCCCCAAAAGTGATATTTTATATTTAAATCAAATATTCTTTCCCAAAAATAAAACCAAAATCCCTGAAAGGCGATTGTCAGTCGCCATTAGAAAGAAGCATTTTAAGATACAGACAAAGTGATAAGAAAAGTATAAATTTTAAAGATATCCCCATTCGCCCCATTCTCCGCCCAAATGTACAAATTACGAAAAAACCCTTTTTCCCTTCATAGTCAGAATGTATACACCGAATTCCATGATTCTATCAGCGGCCATTTTGTTGGTACCATTTTTATCCCCTTTTCCTATTTTGCCCCCTCAAGAGTACGACATCTAAAAGTACGAATTTTGGAAAAAACATTTTATCTTTCGTGTCTACGCAGTCAGAGGAATGTATACTCCGAATTTCATGATTCTAGCTGCTGTCATTTAGTAGGTACTATTTTTATCCCCTTTTTCCATTTGAACCCCAAAAAGTACGAATTTTGGAAAGATCTTTCATTTTACGTGTCTACGCAATCAGAGGAATGTATATATCGAATTTCATTATTCTAGGTGCAGTCGTTAGGTTGGTACTATTTTTATCCCTCTATCCCCATTTAACCCCTTAATAGTACGAATTTAGAAAAAATACTTTTATATCATGTATCTACTCTATTAGAGGAATGTACACGTCAAATTTCGTGTTTCTATCTGTTGTCGTTTGATAGGTACCATTATTATCCCTTTTGCCAATTTTGCCCCCTACAAATAAAAATCACTCTATGGTGCCCTTTTATGCTATAGAAGGGAATGCGCATTGCAAATATCAAGTAAATACAAGCTAATATGTTCATAAAACATGCTGAAATACTCTAAATATTAGGGGTATTTTCAGTCCTTGTGAGGGAAAAAATTTTCCCTCTGGGCCGATTTCGTCCACTTTCAATCCCGACCGATCTACAACCATAAGACACATTTAGGAAAAATATGAACCTCCTAGCTCATTTGGTTCGGCCGCTATCGTGCTTTCAACAGACAGACAGACGGACATGGCTATATCGTCTTAGAATTTTACCACGACCCAGAATATATATACTTTATGGGGTCTCTGATGAATATTTCAAGGTGTTACAAACGGAATGACAAAGTGAATATACCCCCATCCTGGAGGTGGAGGGTATAAAAATACTTTAGGAAAAACATACATATGAAAAGTGTAGAAATAATTTTATATTTTAGGAAAACAATTGTGTTTTCATATTCATAACGGTTACTTATAGTACGGCCCTCGTAGCTTATGACGACGTCCTCTAAACTGGTGGGTGGCGACCATATTTAACTTAACCTTTTAACTTTTCTTTCTATAATTATGTTAAGACATAGTTTTGTATAACTAAAGAGTTCCGATTTGAAGTTCTCTGAAAAAATAATTTAAACGATTTATTTGAATATAATAATCCATAAACGTCACCTCTCCCCCCCCCCATAACACACAATAACTTTCTGAGAAAGACGTATTATATCGTTCCAAAGAAGTTCAAGTTGAATGTGCAGAGTGCTCCAGAGATGATCTGGCACGTTTCGTCTTTGTTTACATTTCAGTGCATCGATGCATCATGCGCACCACCAATGCACCAGCTCCTACATCATGGCTGATGGGGATGATTCATAGCTTTCACTTCTGCCGCCATGCATTATTGAAGGTGGCGATGGTGATTCTGAGGTTGTTCAATGCCATAATTGCTGCTGTTGATTGTGATTTTGAATGAGTTTTTGAATGTTTCATGTAAATTTTTGTGTGAAACATATTTAAAAATACACACAACCGCAGTGATGTGATTTTTGTATTGAAAACTAGATAAATGGGCGGGGGCTAAAAATAATTTCTTATTGAATGTTTTGTTTTGTTGATTGCATCACAAAAAAAAAAACATATTTAGCTGAATTATGCAGACAGGTTGATTATATGCAATTTGTGCTGTTTATTTCGTAGCGCAATCATGCCCACAGCATTCCTAAATATATCCCATGGATGCCTCATTTACAGGTGTTGATATTGCCAGGCAAGTGCGTAGATTTAGGTAGACCACGCATTCTTGTGGGTCGATAATTGGAATGGATTTCAGGTATTTTTGTGCCGCAAGTACAGCTACAAAATGATGTCCTAACACGTGGAAATAAATTGAACGATGGAAAGCAATTAAATTAAATTAAATTACATTAAATCGCCCACCGGCAGGCAGTCACATTCCATTTTAATGTTTACAAAATGCCACAGGCCCACAATATGTCTGAAGGTCACAAATGGCCATTGACTGTGGCCAGATCCAAAGGGAAGTGTTAGTACAAAGATTCAATCGAAGCACATTGCACACATGAAAACCACCCGATTGTTATGAAAGAATGTTTAAAGATAAAACCCCCGTGACTTTCAGTTTGTCCAGATCAATTCGTTTACACGTTTGAAATGCCAAATAATATCTAAGAATATGTATTTGCTAAACGAGTGCTATATAAATGTAATATAAGGAAACCGCTGAGTCGTATGAGCAATTGCAATCAAAAATGTATGTAACTCATACGTTCAGGGTTTTTGTTAATTACGGTCATTACGGTCTTAGCCACAGATCTTTTACAAATAGACATTAAAAATAAAAAAGTATTTTTTTCTGAAATTCTTGGCGATTCTACATCACAGTCGCAATGTGAAGGTGCATTTCCCAACATGTGTAGCCATTATAAATATCATTAATTGAACATATAACCGGATGTGATTGAACTTATATTTCGTACAAATATTAAAGATTCCCGCAACGATAATTAGAACTTTAGTACAACTTAAAAACAACATTTTTATATTTATTTTATAATTTTGTGTACCTTCATGAATACAAACAAGTAAAAACGGCCTCCTCCACGGATTACATTCCACAGAGGCTATCGATTTTCGTAGAAGTGCAGTAACTTTACAGGATAATGTTATTTGTTATTAATATAATCAAATCCAAACAAATAGAAATATTGAAAAATAATAAATATATATATATATATATTAATAATAATAATAAATAAAGTCTACGATGTCAGAGGAATTTACACATCAAATTTCTCTACTATAGCTGCAATATTTTAGTTGGTACTATTTTTATCCCGCTCAACCTTTATAAGAACAAATTTTGAAAAATCCAATTTTAATGCGCTTATACATGGTCAGAGGAATTTACATACCAAATTTCACGATTCTAGCTACAATACTTTAGTTGGTACCATTTTCATCCCTTTTTGTCTCGCTCACTTTTTATCAGTAAAAATTTCGAAAGATCTAATTTTACTGCGCTTCTACATGGTCAGAAGAACTTACATATCAAATTTCAAGATTCTAGCTGCAATACTTTAGTTGGTACCATTTTTATCCCTTTTTGTCCCGCGCAACCCTTAAAAGTACAAAATGCATTTATATTGCGCTTCTATGTGGTGAGAGGAATCTACATACCAAATTTCACGATTCTAGCTACAATACTTTAGTTGGTACCTTTTTTATCCCTTTTTGTCCCGCTCAGTTTTTATCAGTAAAAATTTCGAAAGATCCAATTTTACTGCGCTTCTACATGGTCAGAAGAACTTACCTATCAAATTTCAAGATTCTAGCTGCAATACTTTAGTTGGTACCATTTTTATCCCTTTTTGTCCCGCGCAACCATTAAAAGTACAAAATGCATTTATATTGCGCTTCTATGTGGTGAGAGGAATTTACACACCAAATTTCGCGACTATAGCTGCAATACTTAAATTAGTACCGTTTGCATCCCTTTTTGTCCCTTGCAACCCCCAAAAATACAAATTTTGAAAAATCCAACTTAAACGCGCTTCTACATGGTCAGAGGAATTTATATACCAAATTTCACGGTTCTAGCTACAATACTTTAGTTGGTACCATTTTTATGCCTTTTTGTCCCGCTCACCCCTTATAAGTACAATTTTCGAAAAATCAATTTATATTACAAGTCTACGTTGTCAGAGAAATGTAAATACCGATTTTCACGATTCTAGCTGCAATTCTTAAATTGCTACCATTTTTATCCCTTTTTGTGTATTTCCTCCCTTAAAAGTACAAATTTCGAAAAATCCCTATTTGTAGCTCGTCTGCATGGTCATTGCAAGGAACACGCCGAATTTCATACTTCTATTAGCTACTGCCGTTTAGTCAGGACGAAGGTTCGATGTTTATCCCTTTTTGTCCCATTTTACCCCCTAAAAGTCGATACCTCATATCATGAAATATACGAAAAATCAATCAAAATCAATGCTGAAAATAGTCCAAATTTCTGGGTGATTTTTCATATGAAAAAATGTCCACTTTTGTAGGGGATTTTGGCGATTTTTCTATTATGTTATCTATTTTGTAAACTTTTTTCGTTTTTATAAAAAAACTTAAAAAATCGTTTGTGTTTGGAAAGAGTGTCATAACTTCTACATTTACCAATAGATCCTTTACATATCGTTGCCAAAACATTTTTTTGCAAATCGATTTTTTTGTTTATTATGACAGAATTTGTTGTGTTTTTCTTAAAATAACCAAAAATCTCGATTTGCAAAAAAATGTTAGTTGAGTCTTTTTATACACTCCACGAGAGTATTATGTCTTTGTGCATTTGTTTGTAACACCCAAAAGGAAGCGAGATAGACCCATTGTTAATTATACCGATCGACTTAGAATCACTTTTTGAATCGATTTAACGATGTCCGTCCGTCCGTCCGTCCGTCCGTCCGTCTGTCCATCTATTCTTGTAATCAAAGTACAGGTCGCAATTGTAGCCAGAACCAAATGAAAGTTTGCACAACAAAGTTTTTCGGGATAAGGACGAACGCTATTTAATTTGAAGAAAATCGGTTCAGATTTGGATATAGCCCCCATACGAATTTCACTCCCGATTTGACTCTTTTCACGCTAGATACCACATATTAAAACAGATTTTCCTCAAACTTGGCAAAACATCTTACATTTCAACTAGAAACACCTATGGTGAAAATTGGTCAGATCGGTTCAGATTTAGATATAGCCCCCATACGAATTTCACTCCCGATTTGACTTTTTCTGCTGTAGAAACCACATATTTTAACAGATGTTCTTTAAAATTGGCAAAACATCTTATATTTCAACTAGAAACACCCACGGTGAAAATTAGCAAGATCGGTTCAGATTTAGATATAGCCCCCATACGAATTTCACTCCCGATTTGACTTTTTCTGCTGTAGAAACCACATATTTTAACAGATCTTCTTCAAAATTGGCAAAACATCTTCTATTTAAACTAGAAACACCCATGAAACAGACCAAATGAGCCAGATCGGTTCAGATTTAGATATAGCCAACATACGAATTTCACTCCCGATTTGAGTTTTCCGCTCCAGAAACCACATATTTAACAGATTTTCTTCAAATTTGGCAAAATATCTTATATTTGCATGAGAAACACCCAGGATGAAAATGAGTCAGATCGGTTCAGATTTATATATAGCTCCTATACAAATTTCGCTCCCGACTTGATTTTTCCGCCCCAGAAACCACGTATTTTCATCGAATTACTTAAAATTGAGAACTGGAAGAACCTATTGTGAAATGGGTCACATCATTACATGTTTGGATATAGCCGTGATACAAATATTCTTTTCGATTTGACAAATTGAACCAGGACATATTAGCCTATGATTTGGAAACATACAAAAATTCTTCCCGTTTTCACTTTTTTCCGAATTGAATTGTATTCTGATAGAAAGTGGAGTGTATCATATAGTCGGCCCCGCCCGACTTTAGCCTTTCCTTACTGGTTTATATTTTGGCAACGATATATTCATTTTTTGAGTTAGAATATTAACTTTAATAAAATCGAACAAAATAGTTTTTCCTATATGTTTTTATATTTTTTTTCTTTTACTTTAGAAAAAAATGTTTTTTTGAGCCTGTTTCTATGTGAAAGTGATATACGCAACAGTCGCCCTCAGAAGTGCCTATAATTGATCATTAAAGCCTATATTTCCAAACTGACAGTAAAAATACCCAGCAAAAAGAGAGCACCCAATGAATGAAGTGAAAAAGATGTTCATCTTGTGATTCGGAAGTAGTGAAAATTAGGATCTTCACCAATGGATTTAACATGGAGTTGTCATAGGAGGGGTGTCCTTTATTTTGAAAGACGTAAAAGTTATTTTAAAGTGTTGCAAAGGAACCACTTATTCACTAGTTTCCATTTCCGTTTTAAAAAATCCGCCGCTACCGGGGGTAGAACAGCGGACCTTCTGATTGCTACTACGGCACTCTAACCATCTCAGCTATCCTGAGAAGGATTTTTGAATCCTGTAAATGTAAGTGTTTGACAAAAAAATGTTAAATCGGAAAGGACATTTGTATGGGGGTATATTGAAACCTGGAACGATGTGACCCGCTTTCACCATGTATGTTTATTGGTGAAATATAATATGTAAAGGGAGCAACATTTGTATTGGGGAGTGTTTTTAGTTGGATTATAAGATGTTGTGCCAATTTTAATGAAAATCGGGTACAATATGTGGTTTCTAGAGCGGAAAAAGTGAAATCGGGAGCGACATTTGTATGGGGACTATTTCTAAATCTGAACCGATTTCCTACAAATTCAATACCGATGGTCCTTGGCCAGAAAAAATAACTTATGCCAAGATTCATGAAAATCGGACAACAATTGCGACCTGTAGAGTGCGAACAAGCTTAGATGGACAGCAGACGGACGGACGGACGGACAGACAGACATCGTTAAATCCATTCAGCTGGTGATTCTAAGCCGATCCGTATACTTAAAGGCTCGATTATTTCTTGGTGTTACAAGCATTTGGCACGAAACTAACTTATAATACCCTAGTCCACGAAGTGGTGTAGGGTATAACAAGTAGAGAAAGGCTAAAGTCGGGCGGGGCCGACTATATAATACCCTACACCACTCCCTGCGTATGTACCTCGCTTTGATTACTAAACCCAGGTATTTCATGGGAGCAATTTTATGTAGGAAGGGGAAGGATTTTTGCATCCTGTAAATGTATGTGTTTGACAAAAAATGTTAAATCGGAAAGGACATTTGTATGGGGGTATATTGAAACCAGGCACGATGTG
This sequence comes from Polietes domitor, assembly GCA_947397865.1. NCBI lineage: Eukaryota > Metazoa > Arthropoda > Insecta > Diptera > Muscidae > Polietes > Polietes domitor. The sequence continues at coordinate 19,068,412 of OX377618.1, read as the reverse complement.
ACCCGCTTTCTCTGTTTATTGGTGAAATATAATATGTAAAATTTGGCCAAAATCGGTTAAACATTCTGGAGCAACATTTGTATGAGGGATATATCTAAATCTGAACCGATCTTACCCACTTTCACCATTGGTTTTTTAGTTCGATTATAAAATGTTGTGCCAATTTTAAAGAAAATCGGGTACAATATGTGGTTTCTAAAGCGGAAAAGTGAATTCGGGAGCGACATTTGTATGGAGGCTATATCTAAATCTGAACCTATCTTACCCTACTTTTTGCATACGTGTTTCTAGTTGGATTATAAGATGTTCTGCAAAATTTAAAGAAAATCGGCTATAATATGTCGTTTCTAGAGCAGAAAATGTCAAATCGGGAGCGACATTTGTATGGAGGCTATATCTAAATCTTAACCGATCTTACCCAATTTTTGCATAGTTGTTTCTAGTTGGATTATAAGATGTTGTGCCAATTTTAAAGAAAATCGGATACAATATGTGGTTTCTAAAGCGGAAAAAGTGAAATAGGGAGCGACATTTGTATGGGGGCTATATCTAAATCTGAACCGATCTTACCCAATTTCGGCATAGGTGTTTCTAGTTGGATTATAAGATGTTGTACCAAATTTAAAGAAAATCGGGTACATTATGTGGTTTCTAGAGCGGAAAATGTCAAATCGGGAGCGACATTTGTATGGGGGCTATATCTAAATCTGAACCGATTTCCTCCAAATTCAATACCAATGGTCCTTGGCCAGAAAAAATAACTTCTGCCAAGTTTCATGACAATCGGACAACAATTGCGACCTGTAGAGTGCGAACAAGCTTAGATGGACAGCAGACGGACAGACGGACGGACGGACGGACAGACAGACATCGTTAAATCGACTCAGCTGGCGATTCTAAGCCGATCCGTATACTTAAAGGTGGGTCTAGCTCAATTATTTCTTGGTGTTACAAACATTTGGCGGAAAACTAACCTAGACCACGAAGTGGTGTAGGGTATAAAAATATTAGAGAGAGAGATAGTTGAAAACGGCGGTGAGAAGTTTGAAAGAAGATCAGCTAAAATTACAAAACATTAAATAAATAAATAAAACAAAAGTTTGTTGTTTGCTGTTATTATGTGAGAATAAATATATTGAATACTTCTGTTGCTTTAAGAAATATAAAATAAAATACATATTACCCATAATTTCGTATAAAATACAACAGAAACAACATAAATACCATGATGAAAAAAATCTCAAAAGTATTAAAAAATTTTGGATAAAATTAAAACCATTTTTAAAAGACATCAGCACAAACAACTTCGCGAAAACAACTTATGTTTTGGTCACGTGCGAATGCCTTGGTTTTTTTAAATTATCTAGAAACGATTATCAAAATCGACATTAGCACCAATTATACAGTTAATTAAGCTATAAGTTAAGCATTGGGTCAAAATAAAAATCCGTTTTATTTGCAACTTTTTGTCACTTTAAAAGTGTACGACGGTCATGTTCGACATCATGGAGATGCCCATATATAGGTTTCTTTCTAAAAAGTTATGAACAATTAAAGACTGTTTAGGAGAGATAGGTATATCGATTTTAGACTTTTCTATCGTGTGCTTATTAAACTAATGATGAAATGATGATGATTCTGTTGACTTTTCCGAGACATTTTGTTTCTGTTTTCCCAAAAAGGGGGAAAAAACAGAATCCCTTCTTTATTCACTTCCAAGCTCGGACAATCGTTAAAAGATGCATCTAAGACAAGACTTGGAATTTTCAAAAAAAAATATCAATTAATGCAATCATTTAGAAAATCAATTAATAAAAGAAAATCTTGCCAAGAATGATATAATATTTATAGAGGGCCAATTTGGAAAATATACAAAAAAAAACGGAATCACGACATGGCATTGAAAGACTCATATGCAAGTTGTTCTTATTTTCCTACACACCTTAATATACATTATTTCCACACAAATATTTATTAACAATGAGGGAGTTTCCTGTGAAAAACTGAGAATTTGTTTTGGTTGTTTACGCGCCACGCCAATGGCTTAGACTGCATAAACTCAAAACCCACTCTCACGGCCGCCCTCAGATCATAACAACGGAATAACAATTCCGAATAAATACAAAATTCATAAGAAAAGTACAACCCAAACGGAAATTGTAGGTGATATGAAAATATTTTCCATTCGCAAAGCAAACAAATAAAACAACCGAGAAAAATGCATTCATAATAAAATAAATAAATAAATAAGACAAAGAGAATATTAGCATGAAGACAATTTGTGGAAATAGTCACAACACAACGGAAAAAACTATGCAAATGATAGTTGAAACGAAAAGAAAAAATAGAAAAACAATTTATAAATTGCAGGAAACGAGTCGTGAGACGACCACCCAACGACCTTCAAGTGAAACATGAGAAACACGGCAGCGCTCGCCAGTCATTCACACTGCGAGTGCCCTTCAACCCAGTCCCAGCACCCCACCACTCAGCAGTGCCGAGTCCATTAAACGTTCAATGTTCGAGTGACCTTCCACCAGACGCAGATACTTAGCGTCCCAGTCGCCCGTCAAACTTATATTCCAAATTCGAGGTCGCCCCTGCGAAAACGCCGATAAATAAACACTCGTCCAGCTGTTGGGGAATGTGATGCTGTTTAGCCCAAAAATATAAACATTTCATTAATTATGTTATTCGTTCATCGCTTCTATTTTTTATGTTTTTTTTGAAACCCCACCACCGTCACCCTCAAAAGTACCAGATTTTCTTTGTAATTTCTCTCCCCCCAAAAAAACATCATCATCAAAATGCCCTTCGTCGCTATGGACTTACCCACCCCACGGTTGCGGATACGGAAGTAATGGATTTATAAATAAAAAAAAAAACAACCAAAGCGAACATTCAACAAGCTCTCAAATTACATTACTCGTACGTACGTATGTATGTATGTACATACGTTCATATGTATGTATGTATGTTGTGTGAGTTTTCTTCATTTTTCCATTTGAATTTGTTTAAAGGTGCTGCTGCTGTTGCTGATCAAACTATGCATTAAAATTGATCTTTTTACTCGCCTGCAAATATCTAAACAACACAGCAAAGCAACTGGCTAAAACAAGAAGATGATGAGCCAAAGAAACAACAGCAACAACAAAACGACCACATAAAATCCAATTTGTTTATAAACAATCTGCCCACCGCATTAACTATAGGAAAATATTTATTATTTTTAATAGATTTTGGCAGTTTCCAAACGAAACGAAGCCGCCAACAACGCCATCGGCATCAGCATCATCACCCCCATCCAGTGTCAATAACTGAAAATACATACTTAACACACACACATATACATATGTATCATACATATGTTTTAAAAAATTGATTATTTTTGAAATTGGCAATTTCCAATAATTATCTCTAATTTATTTAATACAAATTTACTTTAAGGGCCATTAGCAACATAAACTGTATCCAGCAGTTGAGCGTTGAAAGAGTTAAAAGTTAAAGCTAAGAAAAAAACAAATTTATTTACGTTTCTACGCAATTATAACGATATTTTAAGATGTTACCCTATGATGTTTATATAAGTTCCTGCGGAAAATTATGTTTCAATAATTTTAGTGCCTTGATCATGAGTCGAATAAATTTGGAAATTTTTATTCTTTTCTTTTGTACGGCTATAGTTCATACAATTAAAAAACTTATTTTTATACCCTACACCACTTCGTGGACTAGGGTATTATAAGTTAGTTTCGCGCAAAATGTTTGTAACACCAAGAAATAATCGAGCTAGACCCACCTTTAAGTATACGGATCGGCTTAGAATCACCAGCTGAGTGGATTTAACGATGTCTGTCTGTCCGTCCGTCCGTCTGCTGTCCATCTAAGCTTGTTCGCACTCTACAGGTCGCAATTGTGGTCCGATTGTCATGAAATTTGGCAGAGGTTACTTTTTTTGCCAAGGACGATTGGAATTGGATTTGAAGAAAATCGGTTCAGATTTAGATATAGCCCCCATACAAATTTCGCTCCCGAATTGGCTTTTTCCGCTCTAGAAACCGCATATTGTTCCCGATTTTCTTTAAAATTGGCCCATCATTTTATAATTGAACTACAAACACCTATGCTGAAAGTGGGTAAGATCGGTTCAGATTTAGATATAGTCCCCATACAAATGTCGCTCCCGATTTCACTTTTTCCGCTGTAGAAACCGCATATTGTTCCCGATTTTCTTTAAAATTGGCCCATCATTTTATAATTGAACTAGAAACACCTATGCTGAAAGTGGGTAAGATCGGTTCCGATTTAGTTCCCCATAAAAATGTCGCTCCCGATTTCACTTTTTCCGCTGTAGAAACCGCATATTGTTCCCGATTTTCTTTAAAATTGGCCCATCATTTTTTAATTGAACTAGAAACACCTATGCTGAAAGTGGGTAAGATCGGTTCAGATTTAGATATAGTCCCCATAAAAATGTCGCTCCCGATTTCAATTTTTCCGCTGTAGAAACCGCATATTGTTCCCGATTTTCTTTAAAATTGGCCCATCATTTTTTTAATTGAACTAGAAACACCTATGCTGAAAGTGGGTAAGATCGGTTCAGATTTAGATATAGTCCCCATACAAATGTCGCTCCCGATTTCACTTTTTCCGCTTTTGAAAACGCATATTGTTCCCGATTTTCTTTAAAATTGGCACAGCATCTTATAATCTAACTAAAAACACTCATGGTGAACGTGGGTAAGATCGGTTCAGATTTAGATATAGCCCCAATACAAATGTTGCTCCCTTTACATATTATATTTCACCAATAAACATACATGGTGAAAGCGGGTCACATCATTCCAGGTTTCAATATACCCCCATACAAATGTCCTTTCCGATTAAACATTTTTTGTCAAACACTTACATTTACAGGATTCAAAAATACCTCACGATTTCACTTTTTTACCGAATTGAATTGTAGTGAGATAGAAAGTGGGGTGTATCATATAGTCGGCCCCTCCGTCTTTAGCCTTTCCATACTTGTTTGGGAGATGTCCATAAGTCCATACTTTGGTATAACCCAAATGGGGCCCCATTCTTCTCTATTACAGCTCTAGAAACTACATCTTACATCGGATCTTCATCAAATTTTGCAGATCATTATATGTTTCAACTAGGAATACCTACCGTGAATGAGAAATATATAGGTGCATGTTTTGGCACAGGCCTCCATTGTTGTTATAGTCCCCCTTCAAATGTCCGTCCGATTCATGCTATTTGTTATATTTACTTTACATGTTATATTTACTTTATTCGGAATATCTGCAGGAAAACTGGATCAGTTTGGAAGTGGTGAAATGATGGGTTCTATTTTTAGGACACAATTAACCAGAATTTCAGTGATCAGAATGATAATTTTTCAAATAATTCATAAACTCAAGGTATAAAAACACTTAAAATCTAAGAAAAAATAGGTAATGGAAGAAAAATATATTTTTTTCTGATGCTGACACTACAAATGGAAACAAATTAATTTTCCATTTTTTCAGAAAATATTAGTTGGGTTTTCAAAAAAAATATCGTTAAAATAGAACCCATCATTTCACCACTTCCAAACTCACACAGCCGCTTAAAAAGGGACCAAAGTACTCTTCTTTAAAATTTAAAAAAACGGATTAATGTACTAATTTTGATTTTCGAAATGATTTCATTAATCATTAATTAGAAAAGAAGAATTAAAATTGTAAAAACTTTAAAAAATCTAACCCTGTTGTAACATACCACTTCAATATTTTAAAAGTAATTGAAATTGCCTTAAAAACAAGCCATATCACATTAAAATCGTTCACGTATGTCATGAGTTACAGCCGATTGAATCAGCACACCTTTTTAAAAAAATAGTAATTTGTTCACTCTTAAATTGGTCATAACTCGTGATTTTTCAAAACAATCGTAGCTATCGAGATCGAAAATCGTATCGCTTGACATGGAATAACTCATATTCACATTATTTATCAAATATTATATATGTAAGTATTTAAAATGTTTTTTTTTTTTGAAAAATTGTAGCCTTTGGAAAATTTTATGAATGCGCAACAGGATGAGGAAATGAAAAACTAAAAATGCCACTTAACTCCATTTCGCCTATAGTTTCTTATTTATATCATCCGGTTCAAGTGTAACGACTTTTTTAAATCTATCGTATGATGTTTCTTAACTTTTGTGAAATTAAGAGTTCAGGCGCTTTTAACTCCTGAAATACTAAATAAATGTTTTCGGCCCATAATTTGAAACAGTTTTCTTTTGATTACATAAATTCATTTTATGGAAAATTTAAAGTCGCCTTTTCTTTGCAACTATGTTAGCAACTAAGTTAGGAGTTGTTGAAATAATGAACCCTTTTGCGAAAGCAAACCAAATTTTTTGTTGATGTACTTAGTAAAGTCGATAGATTGATAATTTCTTCATTTCCTCTTCAAATCATCATAACTCTTAAAAACATTTTAACTTTTTTTCTCGGAACACGTATTTAAATATAAGATAAGAATACTCCTCCACTTGACATGGAATGACTTTGTTTTTAACAAACTCCCACAGGATACGAAAAAAAAATCAGCTGCCACCATGGAAACCCCACAAAAATTGCTATAAATGTCCAATAAATCGACCAATAAGTTATTAGAAAACAGAAGTAAAATTTTATATTTAAAGTGATTTCAAAAATCCCACAATCCCAACTGCATTTCCATGTAGTGACTGGAAACTAGCTTTATTATTTGTATGGAATCGCGTTCGCCTAACGTCAAATAAACAAATATTTTAACTTAATTTCCGATAGTTGAAATTGATGCATTGGATTTGATCAGAGGAGAATATGTTTAATCTTGACCGAAGACCAGCAACGCATAAAACCTTTAGTCTGTATGTTTAATCTATGCAAGCGATTTTGATGAAATTTCTCATAGACACCGTTAAAGTATTGACGAGGCTTAGTTGTGCGTTAGTACCCTCCAGGTGTAATAGGGTCTGCACAGTGGGAGTTATAAAACTCGGGTACCATGGAAAATTTAATTATTCAATTGATTTTGTGAAAGAAAATCTCCAGTACGTCGTTGAAGAATGTGAAAGCAGACAATTTATTGAAACTGTTCGAATTTCGTTGAAGAATGTAAAAATTGATGGTAAATCTATTAAAGTTACCAGTTTTTATCGTTCACAAAAGTGTGATTTGAATACATTCATGGTTTTTATTGAGAATGAGCTGCAGAATATTTCTGGATCTCCAAATATTTTTGTTGGCGATTCGAATATAGATTTTTTTAAACCCAGCATCATCGGAATCGGAAGCAAAAATTGTCATTATTTGGTAACGAGACCAGGAAGTGGCACGTCAATAGATACTGTTTTCAGCCATTTCAGATTGGCCATTGATTCAATTGAGTGTGGATTAACTGATCACAATATAATATCGTGCAAAGTTATTCTACGTTCCGAAACATCAAAGTACACGAAAAAAATGTTCCGTCAATGTAAGTACGATGCATTAGGATCTCACATTCAAATACGTTTGAATTCTTTGCTGTTAACTGGAAATCCATCTGTGGTTGTGTCTGGCTTTATGAGCGAGTTTTCTAATTGTATCAGAGAAGCTACTGTTGTAAGAGAAGAAAATACACTGACAAAAACATTAATTACTCCGTGGGTTAATGATAATTTACAATCGCTCATTCAATTGAAGAAGGCCTTGTTGGCGAAGCGGAGGAAGAAAGGCTCTAGCTCCAGTCTAGAAAAAATATTGAAGCAAATTAGTAAAATCATAAAAAAATCTAATAAATTATGTATGAATGCATTTTACCAAGATCAACTTGAAGCTCTTAAACACATTCCAAAAAAACTGGAAATTTTTAAATGAACATCTCGGTAGATCATTGAGACCGGAGATAAAAATTAAAGGTAATGATGATGAACTTGTGCATAATAGAGGAAAATGTGATGCCTTTCATGAATTCTTTTTTCTTTTACAAATATTGCAGATGAAGAAATTTTGAAGCATATTTCAAATCTCCAGTTTAATAAAAGTCCTGGCCATGACGGCATTTCCAGCAAAGCTCTATCAAAATGTAGCGAGATAACACAATCCAGATGTTCTTAAAATATCTAAAATAATTCCTATTCCTAAGGAACCTCATGCGTGTACCGTTGATAAGTATAATCCAATCGCGTTGTTGCCGATAATGGATAAAGTGTTTGAGAAAATTTTACATAGCCAGTAAATTACTTTCCTAGAGCAAACTAAACAGATTTATCGATACCAATTTGGGTTTAGAAAAGGCAGTGGTACACAAGATGCAGTTGTGAATGTGATCAATATGATATGTGATGGTCTGGATACTGGTAACGGTGGTGTAGCGGGAATATTTTATGATTTTTCACAGGTATTCGATTTGGTGGATCATGAAATTCTTATGCAGAAACTTCCATTCTACGGCACTACTGGGAATTCACTACAATTAATGGAAAATTATCTACAAGGGAGAAAGCAGTATGTCGAAATTAATGATTGCACAAGCAATGTAGGACTTGTGAAACATGGCGTGCCGCAGGATAGTGTATTAGGCCCGTTGCTGTTTACCATATATGTCAATGACATTGCTAACCTCAAATTGCACGGCAAATTAATAATGTATGCCGATGATATAAGTCTATTTTATCCGTACAATCACGGCGTAATATTGAAGTGTCAAATTGAACATGAACATGAACAAATTGAATATGCAAGAATCAATAAACTGATGTTGAATGCTGGAAAGACGAAGCTGATTAGATTTCGACCATGTTCTACTGGAGGCGGCAATATGTTTAATGTTTTAATTGGTGGAAAAGAAGTCTATGAGTGTAATTCGTTGAAATATTTGGGTATCCATTTTCAGGCCAACTTATCATGGATTTGGACACATATTCAATACATAAAACAGAAAGTTGCTCCAGCGATTGGAATTTTGTATAAATTCAAATACAAATTTGATGAAAAAACAAAATTATTAATTTACAATAGCCTTATCCACAGCCATTTGAATTATCTGCCCATAGTTTATGGTTACAAAAAGTGTTCAGAATTTCGAAGTCTTCAAAGGTCCCAAAACAGAGCTTTCAAAATTGTCTACAATCTCCCTCTTGACGCATCCATCACATTCGCTATATAGTAACATATGTAAAACGGTCTTACCTTTATATGGTTTACACAAAATGAAGTTACTTATGTTCATGTACAAATCTATACATAACATTGGTCATCATACCATAGATTTTTCTAGAAACCAATTGGTTTTTAATACTAGAAACAATTTGAATTTGCAAACTCAAACTCAAACTCAAAAGTATATCGAGAATTTCTGAATTTAAATCTAATTTAAAATCACATCTACTCCAACGTATAGAAATGCTTCTATTGTAATTTTTCTTTTATAAAGGGTGATTTTTTAAGAGCTTGATAACTTTTTTTTTAAAAAAAACGCATAAAATTTGCAAAATCTCATCGGTTCTTTATTTGAAACGTTAGATTGGTCCATGACATTTACTTTTTGAAGATAATTTCATTTAAATGTTGACCGCGGCTGCGTCTTATGTGGTCCATCCGCTTAGTCCAATTTTGGCATTTCCACGTTTTTGAGTAACAGAGACCCAATTGGTGCGAACGGCGACGAATCGAAAATTGGTGGTCATCATTAACACTGGCCGATACAGCTGCGATATTTTCTTCAGTTCGCACTCTACGTAAGCGTGTTGGTGGTTTAATGTCCAACAATGTAAATTTGGTGCGAAATTTAGTCACAATAGCCCGAATAGCCGCTTCAGTGGGTCGATTAAACTGACCATAAAATGGAAGCGCGCAATGAACTTTCTTAACAGAGCACGCATTTTGATAATAAAATTCAATAATTTGCAAGCGTTGTTCGTTTGTAAGACGATTCATGATGAAATGTCAAAGCATACTGAGCATCTTTCTCTTTGACACCATGTCTGAAATCCCACGTGATCTGTCAAATACTAATGCATGAAAATCCTAACCTCAAAAAAATCACTCTTTATCTATCACAATTGTATACTAAAAATTCAAATTTGATGAATTATTGCTTACTTTTTTAATGAAGTCATAAACATATGCCAACTCGCCCCAATAATGTCCAAGTGGCGCTGGGGCACTTATTAAATTGTAATTTATTATCATTGAAAATAAATGGATTTATAAAAAAACGCGAGCGGATTCCTTTATAGCCGTTTTTGTTTTTATACAACGCAAAAGTGGGCCGATTTAGTGCAAGCCATAAATTTTGCATGTCAATAATCCAATATAGATGATCTAGAAACTCTTCTCTAAAACATATTTGTTTGATAATATCAACATTTTTCTGGCTTTTGTTGAAAATTGTATTCAGGAGCACATTTATAACTGCCTGTTGGCAGTTTGAGTTCGAACAGCACCCATGTTCATTAACGACGAAAACACAGTGAGACAATTTTTAATTACATTTGGATATAGATGTTTTAATAATTTATTTGCGGCCTTTTGCAAGCCATACAAACGTTATACGGATATCAAATGGAAGAAACGAATATTTATTAAAAATACTTCAAATGTTTAGCATTAACAACCATTCCAAGATTCCCCCCTAGTTTATTTAGTTTATTCGTTTTTTTTATTTTTTAAGAGGGAAAATTTGAAATGGTTGTTAACACGAATCACACTGACACATTTCGCCAATTTTTTACTATTTTTCCGAGAGGATAATTTGATGATCTCCTAACTCATGGACGTGCCACTCAGATTTAATAAGTGATCACTTGTTGGAAAGCTGCAATTCACACGTGATAAAAGAAACACTGTAGAATTGCGTTGCCTGCCATATGACAACGTTAGAGTGATTCGGGTTAGAGATGTGCGCGACTCACGTGAATTGCGTGAATCACGCGCGATCGTGAGCAAAATTTATTTTACTCACGTGAATGTGCGTGAACGTGAGGAATGAAAAAATGTTCGTGCGTGAATGTGCGTGATTCAATAGTTTTCCTTCGTGAGCGTGCGTGAACATGAGCCAATAATCACTCACGCGCCCATCTCTAATTCGGGTTAAGACATGTGGAACAGTGAAATTTTGGGTATTTTTAACAGATATTCTTCTCTTCGATTTGATATGGCTCGCAAAAGAAAATAAATTATTAAAACGTCTATATCCTTTGGAAATTAAAAGTTTCTAGGGTCTTGTTAAGGTCCAAAAAGTAATGTCGCACGGTGAATTTTATGAACAAATCCTTTTTTGAAGAATTTTCTGTTCTTTTGTGGGAAATTTGTATCGCTGAATCCAAATCTATCCTTAGGAAGTGTTCAATTTAGTGTCACATTTACGAGAACCCGGGATTTTATATTTCCTTGCTGTGTATTGTGGGCTTGTTGTTATAGGTCGGAATTTTTGGGTTTATCAAGTTATCATCACAAAATCCAAATCTATTCTCAAAAAGTGTCCAGTATATTACATTCGTGAGACTTTTTGCGGACAGATATGAAAGCTTAAAAATCCATTCCACAAAGAATAATTTCCTCCTTGTAGTTTGTTCCCAAAATCCTTTTGGTTTAGGCTGTAGCAACAATCCTTGAATGAAAATGTGGCATTTGAAACCATTGACTGTTCATAATTCTGAATTCCACATTATGAACTTTAATGTTTATCCTTTTCGGTTGGGTTCTCGTAATTTATTAAACAGGAAACGCCACAAAATTCGAAACAATTTCCTTAAACAATGGCTGGTGTGTGTATGTGAACGTCAGCGTAGGGATACAGCAAAATCCAAACAAAGGCCAAACATTAATATTATGTTTAGTTAATGAAGTATTTAGTTTGCACTAAACAGTGTATAATGAATGTATGTATGCCTGTGTGATCAGGCCTAATTCTAAACACAAGCACACACTAATACATTTGTTCTAATGCTCGAACGCGCATTGTGTGTGTGTAAGTATTTCTTGCCTTCATGTCACGCCGAGTAAAAGCAATTAATTTTCAAGTTCATTTACGAACAACACACATCCATCCATACATCCACACCTCCACACATCCTACAGACAGTGCAGAGAACACCTTTACGTTGCGTTGCGTTGCGTTCGAGGCGGCCTGTGTACGAGTTAAGCTAGTGTTTGTGAGTTTATAACACTCGCACACTAAATACATGTTATTAGTCTGATAACACTTCATACACGCCGCAACAACATACTCACCGAATATGTGCAGGCAAGCGTGCGTGAATGCTTGAGTGTGTGCTGAGTGTGTGTGTGTGTGTGTACATTCCACTAATACCAGTAAATCTAAAACAACATCACCATCAACCAACCGACCACCACCACTCTCGCAACGAAGGTGAGCAAAAACGAACGACCACTAATACCCGATGCCATTATCCATAATGACACTGAATGTATTGACGACGAAGACGACGACGATGTCGATGTCGACGTCAACCACGAAGATAAAGATGTTCGTTCCAAAATGTTTTGTACATTTTTTTTGTTTTTTTTTTAAAGAATTTTTAGCAGCAGAAGAAGAAAATTAAATGTGGATTTTTTGTTGCAATTCTAGTCATGAGGAAAGCAATGAAAAAAAGCTTTCTTCTGAAAGTTATTTTCAGATTTACATAACGAGAAGAAACACAACAACAGCAACAACCACAACCAGCCACAATGCGACAAGAACAGGAATGTTGTTGTTGAAAAGCTTATGAGTACAAACATACACACACACGCGAACAACTGCTAGCTGTGGTTGGGGATGTAGATGATATTAGGTATACGTACGTTGTAGCACTGTGTAGTAGTAGTTATAAGATACGTTTATGAATTTCTACTCATACAAGTGTAGTGTGTGTGTGCGTGTGTGTGCAAGAGTATTTCTTTTTCATTATCTGCATGTCTACAAATTTATGTTTATCTTTTTTCTATGGTTGGCTGGTGACGAAGGTGAGTTGGCTGTTTCTTCTTCGTCTTCTTCCTCCTCATCTTTTGGACTTTTTCATATGTACAGACATTCAGACATATACACTCACTCATGTGTAGCCACATTTATGTATACATACATATGTATGAATGTATGTATATATGCAAGTATTTCCTTCATTTCTGTGTGTGTGTGTGTGTGTTTGCAAATATTCAAAATATTTTATATAAAACCTTATATTCGACACTGTGCTCGCTTGGAGTGCGGCATAGTGTATGGCGGCTGGCTGTTGGTTGTTGTCTTCCTCTGAAAAGAAAAGTTTTAAAAACAAGCAGATGAAAAAAACAGAAACTTTTCAATGAAATTAATTGTTTTGTTTTTTCCTCGGCATCATCGCCATCATCATTATGATCATCCTGGGTGCTGATCATCATCATCAACATCATCATGAGTGTATGAGTCAATTTTTCTGTTTTTAGTCGCTTCAATCCACATATTTTTGCGCACAGAAATAATGTCTAGCCAAAAACACAAACAATTACATATTTGAGTACTTCCATGGGAAACTGATCAATAATTTCATGTTAGGTCAGCGATTTCGAAAACTGTCAATGCATTTTTTTTAAAGATCTCATATCTTTGGTTGTAGTTAAGATAATCGGAAATTTCCTTTGCCATAGTATTCAAGAGTGAAAAGGCATCCTAAAAATTTTTTTTATTTTTCCGGATAGTCTGGCTTGAGGTCATGAACAAATCAAGAAACTGATGTTTAGTTATTTCTTTATTCATTTCCGATATTTCGATCGTCATCGACGATCATCCTCAGGGATATTCACTTAAAATACAAACAAAACTAATTATACAAAAAGACAAAAAAATTATCTCAATAATTACATTTTAGCAAAACCAATGAACTCTTTCGTTTCGAAGTACTTTCTCAACTAAAGCTATTGTTTTCGTCCATATTTGTAAACAATGTTTCGATATATATGTGCACAGTGGTCAGTGTCAGTCTTGTAGTTCATTCTCTGGTCAATAGGGACATTTATAATACGTAACATTTCAAGCGTATATCTTCTGCGTAATTATTTTCTTGCGTCAAAATGTCCACGTCGTTGAAGTTTAGCTTGTGCCACGTCAAGGTACAATGGGCTGCCAGCGCTGTCTTTTGTTCCAGTGGTTTGTCAATCGCTTTTTGATCAGATTTGTGTGCAGAAAGTGGAGTTTTTAGTTTCATCTTTGTAGTACCAACGTATACCTTCTGGCATACGTTGTACTTGTCACCATTACATTTTATCTTATAAACTACGTTCGATTTTTCTTCTTTTTTTTTGATTTTGTCCCGCTAAAAAGGTCATTAATTGTGTTGTTGCTCTTTAACGCTAATTGTATATTGTCCTTATTATAATTTTGGAGTTTTTGAATCTTTCCGAGAAACCAGGAACATACGTCATGAGTTTGTATATTTTTGAAATTGGTTCATTCGATTCTCCAGGTTGTTTCTTCTTCATATGTCTTATTAATTCCGTAATGGTTTTATTGGAAAAGTCATTTAATTTTCAAATATGTCTTATCTTCTTTTCGTTATTTTTATGAAATTCTGCGTCACTAATGCTGAAAACTCTGTTAATAAAGTTAGTCGCGGTGTTGATTTTTATACGTCGAGGATGTTGGGAGTAAAAATTTATTAATCTTCCAGATGCTGTCTCTTTTTGGTACCAATCCGTTTTGATAACATTGTCTCGTCTATACACTATCGCGTCAAGATATGGTAGTTTATTGTCCTGTTCACATTCCATGGTGAATTGTATTTGATTATTGAAAGAATTTAATACATTTAATGTGTTTTGTACTTCTGTTTTCTTCACAATACCAAATAAATCGTCTACGTATTTCGTTAAGTGTCTGCATTGAGGTGTCTAGTAATTCTTCCATTATAATGTCTGTATAATAATAGGTGAAGCTGGTGATCCCATTGGCATTCCTTTTCTCTGCTCGTACACCTTGTCATCATATTTAAAATATCTGTATCTTTAATACAAAACGTTAATATTTCTAAGAATAATACCCATGAAATATCCTCTATTAAAAACACATGGACACGTTTCACAAATGTTCACTCTTCTCTGCTTTTAATTTCGTATTTTTGTGGTAGGGTGATGTGTGTACTATTTGATTTGTAACTCAGAAAGTTGATTCGTGGCCATCCTGAAACTTATAGTGTATATAGAGAAAACAAGTAAAAACGGCGTTAAGTTCGGCCGGGCCGAACTTTACATACCCTCCACCATGGATTGCATTCCACAGAGGTTGTCGGTTTTCGTAGAAGTGCAGTAATATTACAGGAAAATATAAATTGTTTAATATAGCCAAACCAAAACAAATACAAATATTGAAAAAATAATTTTATAAATAAATATAATATTTTAATTATTTCAAACCATTAGTTATTTCAAATCAAAAAATAAATATTCCTATATTTATATTTCAATATGCTTAAATGCCATAAATATTGGTAGATAGTGGGTGCTACAGTTGGTTGTATTTCCATTCTATTTTAATTCCAAAAGTACAAATTTTGAAAATCCATTATCAGACGTACATAGTGCAAAATAACCTAACTTCATGATTCAACCAATTTTTGCCGTAAAAGAAAAATTACGAATTTGGGAAAAAACTTTTTATTTTGCGTGTATACGCAGTCCATGATTCCAGCTGCGCCCATTTGGTTGGTACCATTTTTACCACCTTGACATTTCTACGCAATTAGAATTTCATCATTATAGCTGTAGTCGTTAAGTTGGTACTATTTTTATCCCTCTGTACCATTGTATCCATTGAAAGTACTAATTTCAAAAATTCTATCTATTATATTCAGTCTATTTTCCGTGTCTACGCAGTCAGAGGAATGTATACTCCGAATTGCATGACTCTAGCTGCGGTCATTTGGTTGGTACTATTTGTATCCCCCTTTTCCATTTTAACCCCAAAAAGTACGAATTTCGAAAAATTCGTCTATTTTCCGTGTCTACGCAGTCAGAGGAATGTATACTCCGAATTTCATGACTCTAGCTGCGGTCATTTGATTGGTACTATTTTTATCCCATTTTTTCTATTTAACCCCAAAAAGTACGAATTTAGAAAAATCAGTTTATTTTAAGTGTCTACGCAATCAAAGGAATGTATACACCGAATTTCATTATTCCAGGTGTAGCCGTTTGGTTGGTACCATTTTTATCCCTCCGTACCCATTGTATCCCTTGAAAGTACGAATTTGGAAAAAACCTTTTATTTTTCATGTCTACGTAGTCAAAGGAATGTATAGACCGAATTTCATGACTCTAGCTGCGGTCATTTGGTTGGTACTATTTTTATCCCATTTTTCTATTTTGACCCCAAAAAGTACGAATTTCGAAAAAACAATTTATTTTCCGTGTCTACGCAGGCAGAGGAATGAATACTCCGAATTTCATGACTCTAGCTGCGGTCATTTGATTGGTACTATTTTTATCCCCTTTTTTCATTTTAAGCCCAAAAAGTACGAATTTTGAAAAATCCGTGTATTTTACTTGTCTATGCAATCAGAGGAATGTATACACCGAATTTCATTATTCTAGGTACAGCCGTTTGGTTGGTACCATTTTTATCCCTCTATTCCCATTTTACCCCTTAAATGTACGAATTTGGAAAAAATACTTTTACATTATGTATCTACTTAATTAGAGGAATGTACACACCGAATTTCCTGATTCTAGCTGTTGTCGTTTAATATGTACCATTTTTATCACTTTTTTGACCCATTTTATCCCCTACGAATAAGAATCACTTTATGGTGCACGTTTTTGCTGTAGGGGGAATGCTCATACCAAATATCAAGCAAATATAAACAGACATATTCAAAAAACATGCTTAAATACGGTAAAATATTAGGGATTATTATGGGTATTTTTAGTCCTTGTGAGGGAAAAATGTTTCCCTTTGAGCCGATTTCGCCCCATTTCAATCCCAACCGATGTACGACTATAAGACGCATTTATGGAAGATTTGAACGTTCTAGCTCCTTTCGTTAAGATGCTAGCGTGCTTTCAACAGACGGACGGACGGACATGGCTAGATCGTCTTAGAATTTTATGACGATCAAAAATATATATACTTTATTGGGTCTCAGGTCGATATTTCAAGGTGTTACAAACGGAATGACAAAGTTAGTATACCCCCATCCTGGAGGTGGGGGTATAAAAATAACCTATCATAAAAAAATATTAAATCGGAGATATATTTTTCTTAAAAAAATATATTTTTTGTTTTTAAATTAAATAAATAAATTAAAAAAAATTAGGAAGCCTTTTCAGTTTTGAATACTATGACAAAGGAAATTTCTGATTATCCTAACTGCAACCAAAGATATGAGATCTTTAAAAAAATGCATTGACATTTTTAAAAATGACATAACTTTCACGATTTTGAATTTAAAACAAATATTTTTTTTAAATCTTGCTTATAACCTCAAACTGAACCTACGTACACATTTTCATCGAAATCGCAGACCTAACATGAAATTATTGATCGGTTTCCCATGGAAGTACACATTTCCCTTTTGGTTATTTTCAAAACAAAAATCTTTTAAATCATTTCTAAAAAAATCTAATAATTCTGAAAAGTTTGTGAAAAAAGTATATACAAAGATTCTGTACAAAGATCAATGTAAGATTTTAAAATTAAAAAAACACGGCCTATATTGATTTATTTCGCTTCATTTTTTTTGCTAAAAAATCTACAGAAGCATTGATCTATTTTTTAATTTAAAGAAAGAATCTCAATGACGCTTTTAAAGAATCTATAGCAAATAATATTCATGCCGACATCCTGAAATCCTAAAAATCTTACAGCAAAATTGCTGCTAATAAAACAAATGATTGATTCTACAAATTTGCACTATACAGGAGTCACGTTAAAAAAGCTCAAATTAAATATTTTTATAATAAAACAACGTCCTCTGATACGCTCATTATTCCAATATGCTTAACGTCTATATTCTAAACTATAGATATGGTATGTTGTACCTTTTTTGTATTAAAATTCCAATTTTCATCGAAGGCGACTTTAATATGTTTGGTGTATTATTCCGCTAAATTAAAGGTAGTTACAAAACACTCGTCGAAAAATTGAGAAAAAACATTTTTTTGTTGAAATCGTATTTTTCTGGTAGCAAAAGAAAAAAAAATAAAAAATACTGTGTTTTATTCTCGGCGAATGAGTGATATTATTTGCATTGAATATAACTCATACGGCACCGGCATGGCAAGAAGAAAATCCCAACTAGCACAACCAAGCTTCTGTAAGGGAAAATGTTATAAAAAAGGTAAAAAATGCAGCAAAATAAACTAGATTAGATTTTCTTTTTTGTCGTACGGTAATTTAACTTTATTGTGGTATAAGATAAAAATATTATTTTCTAATTTCAAGCAAAGTTATAAGAAAAAATTGAAAAAAATATTTTGATTATATTCTTATTTATTTTTTACTTATGTTATAACCAAAAAAATAAACCTTCGATTTTTGTAAAATATATTTTATTATTAAGGCATGAAATCGTTTCCATAAATATTGGCATTGGATTATTCGAAAGAGTGAAGAAAAATACCTGGGAAGTGAAACATTTTTTCTTGCAGATTTTTGTCGAGTAAAATACGAATATATGTGGAATTTTCCAAACACCACAAAAAATCTTGATTTAGGGGCAAAAACACGGTTTTGCGTACCTTTGTACACTAATAAAGCTGTAATGTTAGGGTGAGCCCATTTGGTCCCATTAGAAGCAAATATAGGATTTGTTCACAATTGTTTAAATAGAGTTCCCTAGTTTTGAAAATTATAAACACACATGGTTATTTCCACGTTTTTGTTGATAACTAGGAATATACTCTGAAATTTTCCGAGTATTTATAGCACAAAAATAAAATAAAATATTTGTTTAAACAAATAATCTATTTTTTTCATTTCAGTTATATTTGTTGTCCTAAAAACCAAGAATTCTCCAGCAAAAAAGTTGCCTCAATATATTTTACAGAACACCGTAATGACTGCTGGTTGAGTAAAAAATTTGAATTTGTAAGGTTGCCACAGTTTTAAAACCTAAAATCGATAAAATACCAAAGTCGTTCATCAAAATCAGAACACATGCGAATAATTCTCATTGGTTTAACATTCAATTCCTCGTTAGCGTCAACGCCTCCAGGTGACCAGACAATTTTCAAAGCTCGGTAGCATTTTTTCAACATTAATGTACAAAATTAAAAAAAAAATCCCATATTTGTTTCCCACGAGCTTAATAAAATTCCACGTATGCCCACATGACCTGGAATGGCCAAAACTTTTAGTGAAAATTTCAATAACTCAATCAATTTCTTAGACATCGTTCGAAAGGTCTAAGTTTGTTCTTTTTCAAATCCGGTAAGCAACTGAAAATCTGTTCAACGATCGAGATTTTAGGATATTCCCAATTATGTTGGACCGTCGCACAGTGTAATAATATTCTATAATATATTATTACACTGTGCTATATCTTTTTTTAATGTTTGTATACCTCTATACACCTCTAGGATGGGGGTATATTCACTTTGTCATTCCGTTTGTAACACCTTAAAATATTCATCGGAGACCCCATAAAGTATATATATTCTGGGTCG
The DNA here is from genome assembly GCA_947397865.1 of Polietes domitor. Classification (NCBI taxonomy): domain Eukaryota; kingdom Metazoa; phylum Arthropoda; class Insecta; order Diptera; family Muscidae; genus Polietes; species Polietes domitor. The sequence goes on along the minus strand of OX377618.1, from coordinate 19,048,755 downwards.
TGGTAAAATTCTAAGACGATATAGCCTGTCGCCTGTCATGTGTTCAAAGCACGCTAGCTTTCAAACGAAATGAGCTAGGAGGTTCATATTTTCCCTAAATGTGTCTTATGGTTGCAGATCGGTTGTGATTGAAAATGGGGCGAAATCGGCCCAAATTGAAAAAATTTTCCCTCACAAGGACTAAAAATACCCTAATATATTTAGAGTATTTCAGCATGCTTATTGAATATGTCTGCTTTAAATTACTTGATATATGGAATGTACATTCCCCTTATAGCATAAAAGCGCACCATAAAGTGATTCTTATTCGTAGGGGGTGAAATGGGGCAAATAGGGATAAAAATGGTACCTATCAAACGACGACAGCTAGAAACACGAAATTCGCTGTGTACATTCCTCTAATTGAGTAGATACATGATAAGAAATTATTTGTTTTCAACATCGTACTTTTAAGAGATAAAATGGGAATAGAGGGATAAAAATAGTACCAACCAAACGGCTGCGTGTAGAATAATGAAATTCGGTGTATACATTCGTCTGATTGCGTAGACATGTAAAATAAACAGATTTTTCGAAATTCGTACTTTTTGGGGTTCAAATGAAAAAAGGGGATAAAAATAGTACCAAGCAAATGACTGCAGCTGGAGTCATGACATATATACTATACTTTTCTCAGACTGTGTAGACACGAATAATAAAAGTTTTTTTCCAAATTTATACATTCAGGGATATAATGGGTACAGAGGGATAAAAATAGTACCAACTAAACTGCTACAGCTAGAACGATGAAATTCGGTTTATACATCCCTCTAATTGCGTAGACACGTAAAATAAAGATATTTTAGAAAGACGTACTCTTAAAGGGGTAAAAAAGGAAAAGAGGGATAAAAATGGCCGCAGCTAGAATCATGGAATTTGCATGGACACATAAAATAAAATAAATTTTCAAAATTTGTACTTTTTACTTTTAAGGCAAAAATTGGTTGAATTATGCACTATGTACGTCAGATAATGGATTTTCAAAATTTGAACTTTTGGAATTAAAATAGAATGGAAATACAAGCAACTGTGGCACCCACTATCAATATTTGTGGTTTTTAAGCTTTTTTGAAAATATAAATATAAGAATATTTATTTTTTAAATTGACTTGAATTATTATTTTGATATATATATAGTGTAGTCATGCCTTATAAGCGTGATTTGAAAAAATAAAAATATTATATTTATTTATGAAATTATTTTTTCAATATTTTTTATTGGTTTGGATGGGCTATATTAAAAAAATATATATTTTCCTGTAATATTACTGCACTTCTACGAAAATCAACAGCCTCTATGGAATGCAATCCATGATGGAGGTTATATAAAGTTAGGCCCGGCCGAACTTAACGCCATTTTTTACTTGTTTTAAATAAACTTGAATTTGGAGTCTTTATAACCATAATAATAAAGCACAAAAAGAAGTGATGTCACCACTTGAGTCCGGGTATTCGAATTAAATTCCTAATTGTATTGTTATTTTGTTGTTAAATATTGAAATAAAACAAAAAATAGAAAAGTATATAAAAAAAGTTTCATGTTTTCATTTAATATAAAAACATTAAAACATCTATTAATAAAAATAAATAAAATAATCACTCTAAAAATATGTGCAGGTCTAGACGATACCATTTTCTTTAAATTTTCGTTGCACAGTGTAATTGATTCAGGCTGAATTTGTCCTTGACATATTCCACTTCTTATTAATAAGATCTCCGCAGCCAGCGAACTTTCGCCTGTCCAGGCCTGTCCGGTTTATCTTTTTGTTTGCATCTCCCCTAATTAACTTACCACACACACACACACTTATGGCCTAAAGCATAAATCTCTCATAAATTAATTAGTTAATTCAACGCGTTCCAGTGAACACAACAAATTGAACGTATTTCCTGGTGAAAATGAGAAAATAATTACATTTAATTTTATTTATTGTTCAATTTCCTGGAATAATTCAAAACCTTAAACTGTTGGTTGCAAAACGTTCCTATAAAAACCCGCCCTCGCAGTTCCTGGTGAAAATTAACAAATAATTACATTTAATTTTATTTATTGTTTATTTTCCCCGAATAAAGCGTTGATAGGGCTTCCATTGAGAGCACACACACACACACTTCCCTTATTGGTTCAACAGCCAGTAGTACATCCCAGTTAAATCTTTCGATTCCTTGCAAAATCTAGACTAAATTCTTGATACTAACATATTCTTGTGCACCATCAACTGATGTTATTTCGAATCCACAACAACAGCAATCTTGTATCTTTTTCTTTTGTTTATTTTTACATTTTTTGTTGTTGTTGTTCTTATCGAAGGCATAAATAAATGAACAAATTTAAAATGTTGATAAATACATTTCGGTACATAGCACACGTCAATAAGCATCTACATATCTATCTATCTACATATGATAATATTTGATATAGTATTAGTGGGTATGTGTGCTATCTAAATATATGTACATATACATTGGGATTGTATGTATGTATGTAGGCATGGATGTATGTATCATTTTATATAATTTCTAATATTCATGACATTGTCCGCTTATTTTAGCTTTTAGTTTCGTTGACATTCATTCAAAAACATGTTCGTGTTCATGTTGTTGTACCCTACTCTATCCACAAAGTGGGGAACAATTTTGATCGAAGCGAAAACAGATTTACATGCCACAACAAGCATATGCTCAGAACTCGGAATACATTCGGAAAAAGTCGCATATGTTATATTTTATTAGGTTGAAGAAACAATGCGATAAATATAAAAATTAACACCCGCTTTGTAAGAGAATTTAAACAAGTAAAAACCGAGTTAAGTTCGGCCGGGTCGAACTTTATATACCCTCCACCATGGTTTGTATTCCACAGAGGCTTTCGATTTTCGTAGAAGTGCAGTAATGTTACAGGAATATATAATTTTTGTTTAATATAGCCAAACCAAAACAAATAAAAATATTGAAAAATCATTTTATAAATAAATATAATATTTTTATTATTTCAAATCACGCTTATAAGGCATGACTACCAATACGTTTACATATCGAAATAATAGTCAATTCAAATAATAAATATTCGTATATTTTCAATAAACCTAAATACCATAAATATTGGTAGGTAGTGGGTGCTACAGTTGCTTGTATTTCCATTCTATTTTAATTCCAAAGGTACACATTTTGATAATCCATTATCTGACGTACATAGGGCAAAATATCCCAACTTCATAATTCAACCAATTTTTGCCTTAAAACGTAAAAAGTACAAATTTTGAAAAAAAAACTTTTTATTTATTTTGCGTGTCCATGCAAATTCCATGATTCTAGCTGCGGCCATTTGGTTGGTACCATTTTTATCCCTCTTTTCCTATTTTACCCCCTTAAGGGTATGACTTTCTAAAATATCTTTATTTTACTTGCCTAAGCAATTAGAGGGATGTACGCACCGAATTTCATCATTCTAGCAGTAGCCGTTTGGTTGGTACCATTTTTATCCCTCTGTACCCATTATATCCCTTGAAAGTATGAATTTGGAAAAAACCTTTTATTATTCGTGTCTACACAGTCTGAGGAATGTATACTCCAAATTTCATGACTCCAGCTGCAGTCATTTGGTTGGTACTATTTTTAGTCCCTCTTTCCATTTCAACCCCAAAAAGTACGAATTTCGAAAAATCCGTTTATTTTACGCAATCAGAGGAATGTATACACCGAATTTCATCATTCTAGACGCTGCCGTTTGGTTGATACCATTTTTAGCCCTCTATTCCCATGTTACCCCTTTAAAGTACGAATTTGGAAAAATAATTTTATATAATGTATCTACTCAATTAGAGGAATGTACACAGCGAATTTCATGTTGTTTGATATGTACAATTTTTATCCCTATTTGCCCCATTTCACCCCCTACGAATAAGAATCACTTTATGGTGCGCTTTTATGCTATAAGGGGAATGTGCATTCCATATATCACGTAAATACAAGCATACATATTCAAAAAGCATGCTGAAATACTCTAAATATTAGGGGTCTTTTTAGTCCTTGTGAGGGAAAAAATTTTCAATTTCGGCCGATTTCGCCACTTTCAATCCCAACCGATCTGCAACCATAAGACACATTTAGGGAAAATATGAACCTCTTAGCTCATTTCGTTCGAAAGCTAGCGTGCTTTCAACAGACAGACAGACAGACGGACATGGCTATATCGTCTTTGAATTTTACCACGACCCAGAATATATATACTTTATGGGGTCTCCGATGAATATTTTAAGGTGTTACAAACGGAATGACAAAGTGAATATACCCACATCCTGGATGTGGAGGTTATAAAAAAATTATGTTTTTCTGGCACAATAAACCAAAAAATTAAAATATATTATTTAATTTTCTCATAACTGTCATCCTAACGAAGAAAATGAAGTCCATTTACCAGATATTCTCCTTATATCGGTATCGTAGGCTGCCAATAAGTATTTAAAACAATGTTATTCTTTGCAAATTTGTAGTCCTTTTAAAGTACAACCGGATGAAGGAATGCAAAACTGAAAACACCAATTAACTCAATTTTTTTAAACAGGCCTATATTATACGGTTCAAGTATACTACGGACTGTCACACGGTGTAACACTTGGTGGATGTATTTTGAATTACTTTTTTATTTAAGTTTTTTTTATTGGCACGAAACAGCCTATAAAAAATAGAATAACTAATTTGTTTTTGTTTACATTCTACCGAAGAAACTCCTGTCTATTTGAAAAGCCTACGAATAAATGTATACATAAGTTATAATCCTTTTTTGTAGAAGTAAGATAATTTCAATAATCGAGTTTTTTATTTTTTAAATGGAGTTTTTTTTTTTGGCACCAAAACATACAAAATAATAAATTAAAAATAAATTTATTAAAAATAATAAATTACGTATATTATAATGCCTAACAAAATTAAGAAGTTGTGAACCTTTATGTATTAGGATGGGTCACGAAAATAAATTACAGCGGTCACTCCCCAGAAATGAAGATTGGATTGTTTAATGATGACCTGCAACATATTTCGACGCTGGGTCAAGCAATTTGTGAGCTAAACGCTCCTGAAAACACGTCTAAAAATTATGTTTTTCCCGTGTATTTTTTTACGATGGATTTTTTTTTGTTCAATTTTTTTTTCTGAATTAATAGACCCTTGGAAGCACTTTAAATAAAAATTGTTATTCTTGTCATAGAATAACTCATTGGTCGTATTATTGGACGTTTATATTGATTTTTTTGTGGATTTTCACGGTGACAGCTAAAAACTCATAGTTCTTGGAAACATTTTGTAAGAGAAGTTATGAAAAATAAATAGAAGGACTCAATACGCTTCGAATGACGCCTAAATGCCAACTATGTTTGTAAAATAATTTAATACAGGAGATGGATTGTCAGAGCCAAAATGTTCGAGCTCGTTTAAAAAAAAAGAGCGCTGCGTCGTCAATTTCCTGCCGATGTTCATCATGTAGGCATCAATCGAAAGGCATTGACTACCGCTATTTATTTTTTATAAAATAGTAACACCAATTACGAAAATTTGTTCAGTTGTCACTGTGAAAAAACTCAAAAAATTACTATAAAGGACCAATAAATCGTCCAACATCTTACTCTAAGGTAATAATCAAAATTTATATTTAAATTGCTTCCAAGGGTCTATTAATTCAGGAAAAAAAAATTGGACAAAAATGCAACACAAAAAATGTACAAGGGAAAAACATGATTTTTAGAGGTGTTTTCAGGAGCGTTTAGCTCACAGACGCCTTGATCTATGAACGAAATATTTGCAAATCATCATTAAACCGTCCAGACTTTATTTTCGTGGGGTGACTGGAAATTGTTTTTCCAGCCTAGTATCTATGTGTCGTCTTTAAACAAAAATTAATAATCGTGATTTTTGATATTTCTATAACTACTGCATTAGTTAGATTTTCGGTTCACTTACTACCTTAGCAAAAAGAGAGCACCCAAAGAAGTGAAAAAGATGTTCATATTGTGATTCGGAAGTACTGAAAATTGAGATCTTCACCAACGAACTTAACATGGTGTTGTCATAGGAGGGATGCCCTTTATTTTGAAAGACTTAAAAGTTATTTTAAAGTGTAGCAAAGGAACCACTTTTTCACTAGTTTCCATTTCCGCTGCTACGGGGGGTAAAACAGCGGACCTACTGGTTGCCCATGTGGCACTCTAACCATCTATACTATGTTGTGAGTGGTGAATAACTAAGACAAACCATTTCGATCGTTAGAACTGACAATACGAAACAATACTAGCAGTACCCGCTGCTTCGCACGCGAAAAAGCCAGTTATTTGTTATTAGTTTTATCCGTCTCTGTTTTTGATAGTATTTGTTTGATTTTCTTTTGGTGGATATAGATACATCTAAAATATCAATTTGGAAACCAGCTATTAGATAGCACTCATACACAGTCAGAGGAATGTGCTTCTCGAATTGCACTATTTTATCTGAACTCCCTTCGTATGAATAATTTTTATTATTTTCAACCCAGTTTCGAACAAAAAATTACAATTACAAAATTCTCGAATTCTCTTATGTTTCTAGATGCAGCCGACATATTTATAACTTTTTCACTTCTTTCCCAAAAAATACACATTTTGAAAAATCACTATAGGTAACATGTGTTTTTGCTTCCCCTACAAACATGTACTTCATTTGGTACTACGTTTAACACTTGTCGTCCCGCCTCCTCCTTATAAGTACAAATTTTGTAATATCCATTAATGTTCCGCCTTTACGCTATTAAAGGGTTGTACATCATTTCGACAAATCTAATTTGACTGCGCTTGTACATGGCCAGAGGAATTTACATTACACGATTCTAGTTGCAATATTTTAGTTGGTACCCTTTTTATCCCTTTTTGTGCCGTTCAACCCTTAAAAGTACAGAAATGCATTTATATTGCGCTTCTAAAGGGTGATTTTTTAAGAGCTTGATAACTTTTTTTTTTAAAAAACGCATAAAATTTGCAAAATCTCATCGGTTCTTTATTTGAAACGTTAGATTGGTCCATGACATTTACTTTTTGAAGATAATTTCATTTAAATGTTGACCGCGGCTGCGTCTTAGGTGGTCCATCCGCTTAGTCCAATTTTGGCATTTCCACGTTTTTGAGTAACAGAGACCCAATTGGTGCGAACGGCGACGAATCGAAAATTGGTGGTCATCATTAACACTGGCCGATACAGCTGCGATATTTTCTTCAGTTCGCACTCTACGTAAGCGTGTTGGTGGTTTAATGTCCAACAATGTAAATTTGGTGCGAAATTTAGTCACAATAGCCCGAATAGCCGCTTCAGTGGGTCGATTAAACTGACCATAAAATGGAAGCGCGCAATGAACTTTCTTAACAGAGCACGCATTTTGATAATAAAATTCAATAATTTGCAAGCGTTGTTCGTTTGTAAGACGATTCATGATGAAATGTCAAAGCATACTGAGCATCTTTCTCTTTGACACCATGTCTGAAATCCCACGTGATCTGTCAAATACTAATGCATGAAAATCCTAACCTCAAAAAAATCACTCTTTATATAGTGAGAGGAATTTACATACCAATTTTCACGATTCTAGCTTTAATACTTAAATTGGGACCATTTTTATTCCTTTTTGTTCCTCTCACACCTTATAAGAAAAAATTTAAAAAAAATCCATTTTTTTGGCGCTTCTACATGGCCAGAGGAATTTACATATCAAATTTCACGATTCCAGCTGCAATACTTTAGTTGGTACGATTTTTATCCCTTTTTGTGCCAGTCTACGTTGTCAGAGGAATTTAGACACCAAATTTCACGACTATAGCTGCAATACTTTTGTTTTTTTTTTATCCCTTTTTGTTCCGTTCGCATCTTAAAAGTAAAAATTTCGAAAAATCCATTTATGTAGCTTAAGTCTATGTTGTCAGAGAAATTTAAACAACAAATTTCATGACTATAGCTACAATACTTGCGTTGGTACAATTTTTATCCCGCTCACACCTTATAAATTCAAATTTCGAAACAATCCATTTAGATTGCGCTTCTACGTTGTCAAACGAATTTACTCACCAAAATCGCGAAAATAGCTGCACTACTTAAATTGGTACTATTTTTATCCCTGTTTTCCCTCGTAACCCTTAGAAAGTAAAAATTTTGAAAAATCCAATTTTAATGCGCTAATACATGGTCAGAAGAATTTGCATATCAAATTTCACGATGCTAGCTGTAATACTTTAGTTGGTACCATTTTTATCCCGCTTACCCCTTATAAGTACAAATTTCGAAAAATGCTATTCGTAAAATGCTACGGAATATTAATATATTATCGACTTCTTTGGAAGTTGTTTAAAAGAACTTGCTCAAAAGCGGGAAATGCACAATTGGATTTTGAGATGCGATTAAAATGTGCCTTCTACGGAAGTACTTCCAATTTCTGTTTGCTGGGACCTTATAGCCATTGATGTTACCTTCATAAAAACATATTTGAGCCTAATTTGACGAAAAAAATTTCACTGGAAAATGAATTTACTACGAATATTTCATTTCATCTTTACTTGCTCACAAACTTGCTTTTTGGACGAACGTAGATATATGTCAACAAGCTACAAACGTATGGTACATAGATTGATAGCCCGACACTGGTTCTGTGAGTTTTCTAAAAATAGCCTGACCTTTTGTCTTAGAGCATGACATAGCCAAAGGTTCGCTTTATAATTCGGATTAAAAATGCACTTTCCGCAGAAATGGAGAATTTGTCAACAAGCACACCTCACTTTTTGGGAGAGAGTACTCACCAGGTCAACCTTAGTAGTTAATGCCAAGCATATAAGTATTAAGGACTTCTACAGGATATTCCAGGTGGAACGTACATTAGGATGGGTCATGAACAAAATTGCAGTGGTCACCAGCCCACGATGAAGAATGGATTGTTTCAATAAAGTCTGTGAGCTAAAGGTTCCTGAAACAGCTCGTTTCTGAAACATGACGTTTCAGTCGTGTTATTGTGTATTATTTTCAACTTATTTAGTTATTTAGTTATTTAGTTATTTAGTTATTTAGTTATTTAGTTATTTAGTTATTTAGTTATTTAGTTATTTAGTTATTTAGTTATTTAGTTATTTAGTTATTTAGTTATTTAGTTATTTAGTTATTTAGTTATTTAGTTATTTAGTTATTTAGTTATTTAGTTATTTAGTTATTTAGTTATTTAGTTATTTAGTTATTTAGTTATTTAGTTATTTAGTTATTTAGTTATTTAGTTATTTAGTTATTTAGTTATTTAGTTATTTAGTTATTTAGTTATTTAGTTATTTAGTTATTTAGTTATTTAGTTATTTAGTTATTTAGTTATTTAGTTATTTAGTTATTTAGTTATTTAGTTATTTAGTTATTTAGTTATTTAGTTATTTAGTTATTTAGTTATTTAGTTATTTAGTTATTTAGTTATTTAGTTATTTAGTTATTTAGTTATTTAGTTATTTAGTTATTTAGTTATTTAGTTATTTAGTTATTTAGTTATTTAGTTATTTAGTTATTTAGTTATTTAGTTATTTAGTTATTTAGTTATTTAGTTATTTAGTTATTTAGTTATTTAGTTATTTAGTTATTTAGTTATTTAGTTATTTAGTTATTTAGTTATTTAGTTATTTAGTTATTTAGTTATTTAGTTATTTAGTTATTTAGTTATTTAGTTATTTAGTTATTTAGTTATTTAGTTATTTAGTTATTTAGTTATTTAGTTATTTAGTTATTTAGTTATTTAGTTATTTAGTTATTTAGTTATTTAGTTATTTAGTTATTTAGTTATTTAGTTATTTAGTTATTTAGTTATTTAGTTATTTAGTTATTTAGTTATTTAGTTATTTAGTTATTTAGTTATTTAGTTATTTAGTTATTTAGTTATTTAGTTATTTAGTTATTTAGTTATTTAGTTATTTAGTTATTTAGTTATTTAGTTATTTAGTTATTTAGTTATTTAGTTATTTAGTTATTTAGTTATTTAGTTATTTAGTTATTTAGTTATTTAGTTATTTAGTTATTTAGTTATTTAGTTATTTAGTTATTTAGTTATTTAGTTATTTAGTTATTTAGTTATTTAGTTATTTAGTTATTTAGTTATTTAGTTATTTAGTTATTTAGTTATTTAGTTATTTAGTTATTTAGTTATTTAGTTATTTAGTTATTTAGTTATTTAGTTATTTAGTTATTTAGTTATTTAGTTATTTAGTTATTTAGTTATTTAGTTATTTAGTTATTTAGTTATTTAGTTATTTAGTTATTTAGTTATTTAGTTATTTAGTTATTTAGTTATTTAGTTATTTAGTTATTTAGTTATTTAGTTATTTAGTTATTTAGTTATTTAGTTATTTAGTTATTTAGTTATTTAGTTATTTAGTTATTTAGTTATTTAGTTATTTAGTTATTTAGTTATTTAGTTATTTAGTTATTTAGTTATTTAGTTATTTAGTTATTTAGTTATTTAGTTATTTAGTTATTTAGTTATTTAGTTATTTAGTTATTTAGTTATTTAGTTATTTAGTTATTTAGTTATTTAGTTATTTAGTTATTTAGTTATTTAGTTATTTAGTTATTTAGTTATTTAGTTATTTAGTTATTTAGTTATTTAGTTATTTAGTTATTTAGTTATTTAGTTATTTAGTTATTTAGTTATTTAGTTATTTAGTTATTTAGTTATTTAGTTATTTAGTTATTTAGTTATTTAGTTATTTAGTTATTTAGTTATTTAGTTATTTAGTTATTTAGTTATTTAGTTATTTAGTTATTTAGTTATTTAGTTATTTAGTTATTTAGTTATTTAGTTATTTAGTTATTTAGTTATTTAGTTATTTAGTTATTTAGTTATTTAGTTATTTAGTTATTTAGTTATTTAGTTATTTAGTTATTTAGTTATTTAGTTATTTAGTTATTTAGTTATTTAGTTATTTAGTTATTTAGTTATTTAGTTATTTAGTTATTTAGTTATTTAGTTATTTAGTTATTTAGTTATTTAGTTATTTAGTTATTTAGTTATTTAGTTATTTAGTTATTTAGTTATTTAGTTATTTAGTTATTTAGTTATTTAGTTATTTAGTTATTTAGTTATTTAGTTATTTAGTTATTTAGTTATTTAGTTATTTAGTTATTTAGTTATTTAGTTATTTAGTTATTTAGTTATTTAGTTATTTAGTTATTTAGTTATTTAGTTATTTAGTTATTTAGTTATTTAGTTATTTAGTTATTTAGTTATTTAGTTATTTAGTTATTTAGTTATTTAGTTATTTAGTTATTTAGTTATTTAGTTATTTAGTTATTTAGTTATTTAGTTATTTAGTTATTTAGTTATTTAGTTATTTAGTTATTTAGTTATTTAGTTATTTAGTTATTTAGTTATTTAGTTATTTAGTTATTTAGTTATTTAGTTATTTAGTTATTTAGTTATTTAGTTATTTAGTTATTTAGTTATTTAGTTATTTAGTTATTTAGTTATTTAGTTATTTAGTTATTTAGTTATTTAGTTATTTAGTTATTTAGTTATTTAGTTATTTAGTTATTTAGTTATTTAGTTATTTAGTTATTTAGTTATTTAGTTATTTAGTTATTTAGTTATTTAGTTATTTAGTTATTTAGTTATTTAGTTATTTAGTTATTTAGTTATTTAGTTATTTAGTTATTTAGTTATTTAGTTATTTAGTTA